>CM069299.1:5135000-5572500 GCA_035609425.1 Epinephelus awoara | reverse complement strand
ATATTTCCTGAAACAACATCACTACATCCACCCAGAAGTACAAAGGACAGATTATCACCAAAAAACCCTCTAATGTAGCTGTCAATCATGTTAATCACTGCTCATTAACTGTGGTCAAACTGTCAAACTAGACAGCACTGATCATAATGAATCAAGATATATTAGAAATATTATAAAATTTGTGACCTGGCCGCCATGTTGGAATCATTTGTGTAAACCATCGGTGTTGGGCTTGTTACCCCAAAAAAGGTAATATACTGTATTATTCACCACTCGTTAGTCTTTTTAAAAGTAATGTTATTTTACTTATTACTCCCTGCCAACAATAATTCATTACACTATCTATCATGAGGATATGTTGGGTTGCTAATGGTAGCTACTGTTAGCGTATAGTTGACAGATGTTCCCTTTTCCTGTGCTGGAGTTACACTATGCTTCAGAATTCAAATCTATCTTGTAAATGTCACTTGTGGCCATAGCGGCTGCTGTTTCGCAAGCATTTTATGATAGCAAACAATCACGTTTTGTTTATAATCCGTGCTTTTATTAGATTAAAATATAAAAATAAAAAGACAAAACAGACAGTGCAGGAGACAGTCTTTGTGCATGCATTCAAACTGTGCACAGAATTAACTTCAGACAGGCAACATACAGAACAGAGCCGACAGGCTTAGGGCATGTGTGCGGAATCATTCTGGGCGAGCGGCCATGGTTTGATTAGTTTCAGATTTCTCTCGTTTTCATTCTCTTTCTGTCTCCCTCTGATCTCTCCATCTTTCTCTCTACCTCTCCCATCCACTTCCTTTCTTTTTTTCATTGTGGAGAGAGCCTTTCCAGCCACAGACTTGGATCCAGACCTCACATTTAAAATACACACACACACACACACACACACACACACACACACACACACACACACACATACACACAGAAAGAAAGAGAAGAGAAGAGAGGGAGTTATAGAGAGAGCTTTATAAAGTTCATGCTTTTTATGCCACATTCAGCAGAAAACCACTCTAAACCCAAGGGATCCGCGTGCACCAGACATGAAAACTTGCTCAAAAATAAAAGAAGAAAAAGCAGTGTGGAGGAAGAAAAGAGGAAACGAAGGAGGAGGGAGGAGGGCTGCAGTGGGAACGGCTCTGGCTCCTCTGACGCTCTCAAATTGCAGCCTCTCTTTCTGTTTTCAAAAAACCACCGGAGTGCCACAGAGTTTGGGGACTGCAGTTAGTCAAATATTGGTTTTGAATGATGTAAGGAACATGGCATTCTGGAGAGCCACAGCCAGCACTCAGCTCTGGAGACCCAGTCTGAGACTTACACTGGCAATGCGTCTTCAGGCACAGAAACATGGCACTGTCTCCCACTGGCACTTGTCGATACGAAGAGACGGGGGAAAGAAAATCCTGCATGTGTTGACTGTGGATCCCTTAAGACAGCTCATCTTACTCCTGCTGATCCCTTACTGTCTGGGGCTGCGGAGAAAATATGTTTTTTTGAAATGGGAAATTGGTCATATTTAAACTTAATACATCTGCAGGGGGTTGATTTGGTTCTTGATGAGTGCCTGTAACTCTACAATTGGCCAGCTGCTGAGATTTTTGGCCCTGAGAATTCACTTTCCAGTGTGTAGTGTTGCTCCCTCCCCCCACTGCAGTGTTAAAACACTCCCAATGATGTGTTGATTTAAATACACATCATCCGCTGCCAAAACTGAGGAACTGTTTCCTATTGTCCCCCTTTGCCAAGAGGAATGTCTTTATCACTTATGTATACAGTTTATGGTATGAGTATTTAAAATGGCTGCTGGAATAGGGGAAACTGCGAAATGTGCAGTCTCGTTTTTATTTTCTTTGGCTCCTCAAAGCTGAGGTAGGCAGTTTAAATTTGGCATCATTGGGCAAAAATCCCACAATAAACTTTGGGGAAGTTGAAGTGGACTGAGAAAACACTAGATTTCTGCACCTCCTCTTGGCTCTGCTTTCAGGCTTTAGAAAATCTTGCCCATGACAGAAGACTTTGGCCAATCACAGTCTTTCGTGAAAGCCTGATTCAGTAGCAGAGAATCCTGCAGAGAAAGTTGCTCTTCCACCTTAGCAACAACCACTTACACTGCAAAACAACCCAAAAAAGGGAGGCAGACTTATCAAAAAGAGAGTCTTAATGAGAGTCTTACAATAAACAAACAAACAAACAAACAAACAAACAAAAACATGTGTCACTATCGGCAAAGCGTTTTAGAGATGAAGAGAAAATGTTTCTAATAGTTTAGCCTTCCGCCACAGGTTGTTCTCACAGTCTTTTATGTTTTCCTACAAAGAGCAATGCACCCACATCCATACAGATCTTACATTATTTAAAAGTCTGTGATTACATGCCCAATGTGGTGAAGGCAGTAAACAAGGAAGCAGTCCTGAGTGCTTGTAAGGAGGGAGGTTGGGCTGGTAAATTGGTCACAAAAACAGGCTTTCTCCCGGGACTTTCCCCTGGAGTCATGTGTTCGGATCCATGTGAACTTTGAACTTTGAGTCATTTAAAGGTACGTCCTCACCATGTTTCTGTTCCTAAACCTAACCACAGTAACTTTACTTACCTAAAACTACCTCCGTAAATTTTAGTTAATAATGTAACTGTACGTTTAGGATGTAACGTCATTCGTGGGGTGCTAATTTGTAGGATATCATACGAACCGACAGTAAAAATGTTTTTTTTTAATAATCATTATGACATTGTACCATCTTTTGCAACAGTTTGAATACCTAGATCACTTGCAGACATGGAATGTCATGGAATACATATTTTGCAGTTAACACTCAATGTTTCTGCTTCAAAATAAAAGCCTTTTCACAAAGTTTCTGAGGGCAAACTTCCTTTATTTGTTGACAAAAGGCTAATGTGAAAACAGTGTATTTTGAAAACATACAATGCATATAGCAGGCAGAAGTTGACATAGCGTTCCAGGATGTCAACAACCAACGCACCCAGGGTACCTTGCACGTCATATCTCAACGTGGAAAGGCCATGACTAAACGCTGAAATGTGATGAGGGCAGAGTGAGAATGTGTTGGAGCGAGGCAAGGAGGGGCTGAGTGAATCCACTGTGCATAACTCTACAGTGAAATACGATATAATAAATCAATGTATAGAAAATGTATATGGGTTACTGTATTAAGCGTGTGTATATGCCAGTGGTCATCTGGTTGGAGGGGCTTAGGATAGAGGGGAGAGCTGCAGGAGGAGGGTGGATTTACACGTTGTTGTTTTTTTGCCTTCTCCAGATTTCCTACCCCAACTTTAGCCAGTAGTTCATTTAAAGATAAAATGGCGCTTTGTGTTCCTCGGTCTACCTGTTTATAATCTATGCATATACATACTTAGAACCAAGGCACAAGGCAGTGTTACTTACATAAGGTCTCAGAAGTCCAGGGGGCCCCAAAAGTCTTAAGTTCATGACATATTAGATGGTGACTACCAGTGGTTTTAGTCATCTGATTAAATGCCACATTGTTGAGAATTTGCACCACTGAAGTACAACACGTACTGCATTATTTTCTTTAACCTTGTTTCCTTGTCACGGGACTGGACCAGTACACATACTGTAGGAACAGTTAGGAATATGCACCAAGTGGAGAGTCTGTTAGAGCGGCTTACTTTAGATGGCTGCTCTTCTCGCAACAGCTTGATATCATTACTCTCAAACACAGGCCATTCATTTTCATTTACGTCTTACGCCCTTTTAGTGTGTGTGTGTGTGTGTGTGTGTGTGTGTGTGTGTGTGTGTGTGTGTGCGTGCATGCAAGTCTATGTGGGTTTTGGATGGTTGCTCCTTCAGCCACAGCCACAAACAAACACCCACACACACACTATGGCATAGTTTGGTATGAAACATAAACAGGCATTGTCTCATGGAGTTTCAACAAATGTTAGTATTCAGGTTTTACTTGAAGCCAAATACCCACCCAAAAATCCTCCTGATGAAACTCTATGGTGTGTGCCAAAGAATGAGCTTACCAACACCAAGGCTTTGTTGCTGCTGGGGCTGGTTACATTGAAAACACTGGAGTCATCACTTTTGTTCCCAAAAGAAAGAAGACATATACATGACCCAAACTATGAAACACTCACTTCCTGTACAGCTGTAGGGTTTTATCAATAATAAAGACATTGCTTCTTTGAAACAAACGTTGTTTATTCATTTTTTTTTATTATTATTATTTTATCTCTAGTAGTGTTATGGAGTTGTTTTTTAGGAGGTCGCTGTTTTGCAAGCACACAAGATAAACATTATTCCACTTATCTATACAAGGGGGCAGTAACGCGTCAAGATATTCTGCAATGTGCCAGGAAGGACAGTGGGGAAGAAGACTGCTAGCAAGTAAACATGGATCCAGGACTGCCAACTTTTTAGAAATTATTTTTTCGAAATGAGATGGTAAAATTATTCAGGATTTAATGCGATCATAGTCTTGGTCATCCTGTATAGGACTATATTGAAAATTTTGAAGGACTGTCAGTCTTTCTTTGTCCTTTTTGGCCGCTCCAAGTACCAGTACTATCACAGCATGAGTAGTAGTAATTAACAGCCCTGTGGATGTTAACAATGCTGGATTTAAAATACTTAAAAACATTCTAGGATACACACACTGGGCCTCATTCACAAACAATATGTCTAAACAAATCTGTGCTTAAAACATGCCTAAAAATGTTTTATGCAGAAATCTGGGATTTATCGAAGGCCTGGCTGTCTTAAGCCCAGTTCAGACCAAAGATTCACAATGAGACAAAACTGTTTTAGAAGAGCTGCAGAGAAAAGCTGCATCAGTGTGAACTGGCTGAACTGAGCATGACTCAAGCCGGTTGATGGCGTCACCTGGCTGGTTTTCAAACGCCAGCACGTCACCTGTTTCAACAGCCAATTGGCTTGTAGTGATGTCTGCTGGTCAAGTCAAAATGACTGCAGACGGCGTGTTCCCTGCATGTGTGCTTATACCTCCCACACACACATTCTCATTGACTGATCAATTAACGCTAGTTATTTAAATTATTGTATTCTAATAATTATGAATACAGTCAATTTGATCTGGTGATGTTTTTTGCCATTTCATCACTACTACAATTCAACTGTAGCCAGTATCTTACTATCACTATCCTAATTCATATTTTAAGAAGCCACAAATTACTTTCGGCCACAAAAATAAGCCTGAATGGCTGGACATCAGAACAGAAGTACAAAGAGTTGTTGCATAGAGATGATGCGCCGTCTCTTCTAGTTGCATTGGTGTGAACTGACAGGTTTTTTAGAACAGTGCAGAACAAAGCATTGCAAGTAGCTGCCTGTTTCAATTGGTCTCGCGAATCTTTAGTCTGGACTGGGCTTTCGAAAATGTAAACTCACAACAATGAATTCAATGCATTGCATATTAAAATCACAGCCATTAACCCTTTGAACTCTGCAACAGAAATGTTCCACCAGGGACTACACTGATATTTTTGCTTATTGTGATGTCATTGCTAGGAGCATCTTCAAATGCTTCATATCCTGAAAATCTGCGCAATGTAAGATAAAAGGTTATTCAAGTCAATAAATCATGAAAATTGATAGAAGTATTGGCAATTTTTCATTAAAAAATTGCAAACATCTTTCATGTTTTTTTTTGTTAATCAGATTGTACAAGACGCATTTCCTAACACTCCATAAGTTATTTGCATTTTGTGCACGAGATGGAAGACAGAAGCCTTAGCTTTCTGCTGCAAAAAGAATTAATGCTCTGGCTATGTTTTTTCAGACTGATATATACCCAGGGTTATGCAAACAACAATCCCCCACAGCCCTTACAGGGAAATACCAGCATAATTAAGTATTTCTGATTCTGATTCTGATTAATTACAGCAAAATACCATGGTTGTACTCCACATAAGGTAAAGCAACATAAGGTCACGATGTGATGCCAGAGAAGACCCAAGCCTTAGCTTTCTGCTGCAAAAGAATGAATGCTCTGGCTATTATGCTTCTTATTTTAGACCTATTTTAACAGAATCATGCAGACAACAATCTCCTGTGGCCATCTGTGTGAGGTCTGTTTTTAAAGAGTTAGAAATGGACAACAGTATTTAAAACTGTTTATATTTAAAACTGTTAATTTATTTACTCATGCATGCTTAAAAGACACCCTCTCATCCTCATCAATTATTGTCATTATTGAAATAATCTATAAAAACAAAGTGTTCCAATGCTTAGAATGGAGTAGAAGAGAATGTCCATATTAAAATGCCACCAATTTTTTGTGACACTAAATTATTATTATTGTAATTAATATGCATCCAGGGTAAAAAGATGGTAATATCTAGCTTTGCTGTAACATGTTGCAACGTTGTTGTCGGGAGAGAGTGCATCAGAAACGGACATGTTTGAACATTAGACTATGTTACGATGGGTGTTGCAGAGGTACTTACCCCACTGTACAGAAGTGAAGCTAAATTATCCCGCTGCTGCCATCTTGCTCTGGTGACATCATTTAGAGCCAGAGTCTGCGCAGTAGTGATCTCCATTAAGTTTCTCAGTCATACACCCATCCGACCAATCATGAGCTGTGCCACTGAACACAAGCCCACCGGCTCACATAGTCACCAGTCGTGTTGTAAAATTCCCATTTTATAGCATTAAAAAAACAATTAAAACCAAACTTAACAGTAAATCAAACACTTGAACATACAGCAGCGCACTAAGAACTACCTACAATGACAGAAACTATCTTTGGAAAAAAAATATTTGATGTGTACTTTGAGTTTTTAATTTGATTCATGTCCCATTCACTAACTAAGGGAGGACGGGCTTTATGATCTATACTGCAGCCAGCCAGCAGGGGGCGATCCAGATGTTTCGGCTTCACTTTTGGGGAGCTGTCATGTTGTCCATCTTTATATACAGTCATGGTTTGAACATATCAGCTGTTTCTGACTGCCATTATATTCACTAATATTTGTGTTGAAACAACTTAACCACTTTATCCATGATAGACCCTCTAACAAACATACTGTGTTATGTAGAGAAATGGGGGCATGGCAGTTTGCTGAGTCCTTTGCAGCCGTCTGAGTCATACCATCTCTCTTCACCTTCCCTTTCAATCTACGGCTATCTTATATATATATATATAAATATAACTCTGCTTCTTTGACCAACAGGGCTCTCATTTTAGTGTAGAGTGTCAGACTGAATTTACGAATGCTTCATGTCGCGTTACTCACTCTGGGACTGTGAAAAAGTCAACACTGACCAACTGGACCAGACTGGCTGACCAGTATGTTCTCTCTCAGTGGATGAATGATTTCACAGGATTGCTGAAGTTGGGATGGCCGGCTTTGTGGTTGATTACTATGCCAATCTTTCAAAGGAGGATGACACTTGAACCATTTCTTCTGGTTTGTTTTGCCATCAAAGTTAACATTAGCGAATGTGCTAAATAGTTAGCCTTACAGAGCAATACAATATTCCTCTAAATACCTCCCCAATTTCTGATTAGGTTGACATGATAACCCTTCATACACATGACATTATTCATCCCTACAACAGGAAATACTTTTTCCATAACCTGATATGAAGTTTGCACTGCACTTGCAAGCATTTATAGGTGTCTTAGTTTTGTTGACAGGCAGTGGCTGGTTTGCGCTAAAATTTGAAGTTTTGAGCCATGACTCCTTACATTCTCATTCCCATAACCCAACAAGACAACATTTTAAGACTCCTCAGTGGCCTACAGCCCTTTTGTTGCGAGTCGTGTTTTGCCTCCAGCTAATAAAATGACATGAAAGGGGTGTGTTAATAAAGGCAAAATGCCCCCACAAAAAAAAAAGAAAATCTAAAAAGAAAAAAGTTACAGGTCCAAAAAAGTGAGCTGAAAGATAGCAAAATGCCCTGCAGGGATGAGGGGAACTGCAGAAATGGTGCTAATCCTCTTTGGATTTGCCACCTTCCACATTACACAAAGTGACATGATTGACTGATTGACGACATAACTATATCAATTAGTGCAGCTTTAATGGCTTTTATGGATCATTTTTATGATCTCCGGTAAAGTTTTTTGGGTTTTTGACCTTGATCCATGTATCTTATTATCGGTTGTATCCGATCTGGGTTGATGGTCTTGGTCTTTTACTCATCTTTGCAGCACTTTGCAACTGAAGCATGATTTAAACCCTATACTTACACAAAGTCATTTGATCCATCGATAATATAAAAATATTGATTGGTTCAGCTTTAATGGGATGTTTTATGAGTGACTTTTATTATTCTTGCCTCAGTTTATAGTTTTGACCTTAATTGATGTATTATACTATTGATTTTATCTGTCCTCCAATTTTACTCATCTGTGAAGCACTAAAGCACCATTCAATACCTAATACTTGTCAACAAACTCAGTGAAAATAACTCTATATGATAGTATTGTCAGTTTTGCTGCTGAGGTGCTTTTGAGCAAATTCCTGCACCCTGAGACTTATTACACTGGCCATCACTGAGTTTGAATATGTGGGACTAAAGGTGAAGCAGGGTGTTGGTAGGGAAAAAGCATTTAAGCTGAGTTGATTTCCCCTGGATAAATGAAAGTCTTTAAAAAAATCTTTCATGCATCTTTTCATGTGTGTGTGTGTGTGTGTGTGTGTGTGTGTGCGTGCATGTGTGTGTGTATTTACTGTTGTGGGTGATGCACTGCGATTCGCGGGTTGACTCCCCAGCCTGTGTGTTCGCTCCAGTTTCTATTCTTGCTTGGGATGTGGGGAGGAAACTGGGAGAAGGAATGCGTCCCTTGTCCCTCCCGGGAGCACAGATCCTTCAGGGATAGATATTTTTGGAGCACACTATGCTAGTAACTTTACTAGCAGCTTTATTTATGTGTTCCAAAAATATTCCTGTGCTATATACTACAGCAAGTGTGGACATGTTGTGCCAATAATGACCGAGAAATAGAGCCTTGTTTTTCCAGACATCTATAGTTTACTAAAATGGATACAGTCAGACCAGAAAAGACAATGCATGAAGGAACATAAAAATCATCCCATGAGCGCTATGGAGAGCTTTGGCATTGTTCAGATAATTTTTGTTTTTACAGTTTTGGTTGGACTGACATTTATCATGTGGACACAAACATGTCCCTGAATGGTTGCTAATGTTGCTGTCTGTCTGCTGCATGTGTAAATAGGCAATAGCTTCCTAATGCGTTAGCCATATCAGCCAACCCATTCACATACACAGCGCATCAAATACAAGTGCTTTGTAACACCTATCCCCTTCATCTAGGCTACTCATTGCAATCCACAGAGCACCATTTAACGCATCGATCAACTGACACACATTGTAAATATACGAATTATGCCTCTAGTGTCCAACGCAAGGAAGTGCATTTCTTTACGAGTGGATAGAAATCTGATATAAACTACCTGTAGCCATGAGGGAGAGACAAATTTTGTCAGTTTTTCACCGTCCAGTAGTTTGTAATATGCGCTTGGAATATTACCAGGACAAAAACAGGACCAATATTGCATGGCAACAAATAAGTGAAGATGTTTGCCTGCCAGATACAAAGCATGATTTGTGAAATACTGAATTAAAAGATGTATGAATGGCTGAAAGAGTCATATTTACAATCTGAATGTATATAATGTATAATCATACTGTAGCAGAATAAGAGCACATCACATATCTTAGGGATTCCAATAGGAATGAA
Organism: Epinephelus awoara; assembly: GCA_035609425.1. Classification (NCBI taxonomy): domain Eukaryota; kingdom Metazoa; phylum Chordata; class Actinopteri; order Perciformes; family Serranidae; genus Epinephelus; species Epinephelus awoara. Next base: position 5,562,781 of record CM069299.1, on the reverse strand, counting down.
TGGACCAGATGATTCATGCCAGTACACATACGGAATTGGAAAAGAGGCGTTTAAGTCACATTGAAACTGTTAGAGCATCTATATTTCTGGAACATGATATATACCAACACGGATTTTATACATACGTATACATACATACATTTTACATAATTTGGCAACAACAAACAAACAATTTGTGCACAGGAACACAATAAAGGAACTTGAAAACATTTTATTTAACTGTGTCTTTAAGATAATCAACCTTTTTTTATTTTTTGTATTTAAATCTATGCATGTACTTACGCACTTTTTTTACCGTCATTCATTAATTTAGTTGTGGTGTTTTTATGCTGCTATCCCCAGAGATCTGCTGTCAATCACAGAGTGTGGGCGGTAAGCTGATCCTTTTTTTTTGTCTGATGGTGGTGGTCTTTTCCGCACATACATAATAAACAGCATCAGCACCAACAGTGATTTGAAGAACTTGCCAGAGGCTGAATCTGTGTTTGGTCATCAACAACAGATTTAGAGTAGCAAAGTCACTCTTTTTTTTTCTATGAAATTGCTTCTGCAGAATTCAGTATGAATATGAAACCATAAAGTTAGCATTCAAAAAAAAAGTAATTTATTACTGTCTCTTTCTCCCATTCTTAATCATATTAAAGTAAAAAAAACCACCCCTGGCCATCACACAGCACTGTAGCATTCTACCTGCAAAGCAACATGAGGTCTGAGCCTCCAGCTAACTTCCCACTGCTGCACAAACACTGGGCTGTGAGTGAGGTGGGGGTGGGGGGCTCAATCTGCAACATTAGACCGTGTGGGCTGCAGTGAAAGAGACAGACGGTGGCTGAGGAGAGCATGACAGATGCCCTTTTCACCGCCAAATGCAGGCAGTCCGCCAGAGGTCAAAGCATCCATCTGAGGTCAGAGGTCAACCCGCCTGCAGTATGCATGAGCAGGCAAGTGATTGGACAGATATGACGGTCAGGGGTCACAAGATTGGCTTGTGGTCTATGAAAATAGTCTGATGTATCCCAGTGCACTAAATACACACTGCAAGTTGGCCGCAATGTATGCATGAGTACACACACACACACACACACACACACACACACACACACACACACACACACACAAAGGTGAAAGCAACACTAATGCAATCTCTAATGCCTCTGCATGAAAAATAAAAGATTTATTCAAGAAGAGAGCAACATTCAACCCTGAGGCCTCTTCTCACAGGAAATGGATCCTCTCTTCATCTCTGCATGTGTGTGTGCGTGTGTGTTGTTATTATGTGCATGAATGACTTGTGAGATGCTGGCAGAGCATGCCTGCGCACACATACACAAAGACCTGGATGTTGGGAGGGGTAAATAATACGTCCTATTTTTAGAGGTCTGCTCCAATTTGTGCTCCACTCCTCTGAACCCAAACAGAGTCAGAGCTAATCAGCGCTGCCTCCCCACAGCCACAGAGAGAGCAACAAGCCACAGCCCGCTTGTTCCTGTGTGGAGAAAATACCTCTGTCTCTCCACAGCTTATGAGAGGCAGATCGGAGCTGGTTTTGTCTTTTTTTCCCCAAAAAATCTTTTTACAACTTTTTACAACTCTGTGACAGCATGCCCAAGTCTTCCTTTGTTTTATATATGTATATACCTTGCACTTGTTGCTGAATGCCTTTTATTGTAAAGCATATTGACTTTATCTTTGATGAAACTGATTATATAAACACTGTACATTTGCCTTGCTGTGAAAATCAGATTTAAAACTTTTGTTTTTGTTTTTCAAATTATAAAGTGTAATGATCTTTTCAGTGTTTCAGCAGCATTTTACAGATGTTGACAGAGCAGCCTCTTAATAATTACAGCTTAATAATACACAGGCTGTGCGATGCCCCTCTTTTTTAGTTTTTTGTAACCACAGCCTTAATTGTCTTGTTAGTCTTGTTTTGTCCAATCACTGCAACATTACTGCAAATTTAAAAATATAAAACAGATAAAATCTCATGTCATTGTAGAGCTGCATGCAGCATATTGACTCCACACTGCTTCTGCAGGACCGGAGCTCTGAGACTGGGGATGCAAGCCCCTTTGACACTGCCTTTCCATGATGATTTCAAGCAGTTACGCCGCCTTGATGTTCTGTATAAAAGGTACAATTGAAAAATGGGGGGACAGAGGTGTTTTGCCTTTCAGCCAGCAGCAGAGGTAGTAACAGCCCCAAAATAGTGTACAGTCTGTGTGTAAAAGGGACAGCCAGCAGGACAGGACCGTGGGTGGCACGGGTGTGATGTTTACCATGGGATATTTAAAAAGTAGCTGATAGCAGTTAGCAGCTCACTCAAAGAAGATGAGTAGCTAAAAGGTACACAAACTGTGATACAAGTCAGGTCCGGGAGCTCCTTACCTTCCAAACAGAGGACAAGATCAGTTACCATATGACAGGGACAGTAAATGATAGTTATTGCCATGTTATGCCATCATCATTGTTTATAAAGCACTTTATGTCACACTAGAAGCTGACGCTGTTATATTACATGTCATGTCCAGCAGCAAAGTATGACTAGCAGTGATGACGTCACATTGTGTTGTGTTGTTTTAGGCTAACTGAGCAGAGAGCAGGAGGAGGGCCTGTCATGGTTACGGTCCTTCACCACTGTGTCATTCAGCAGCAATCAGTTTCTGCTTCCCGCCACCCTCCAGTCATCACAAATAGATTCTAAATATGTGGACAAAACTGAATATTCATAATAATATGCTGTTAATCCAAGACAGTGTCACAACTGTTTTTGCAACTTCACAACATGCACTGCAGTTTTTTTTTAGAAAAGACATTGAGCATTTCATGCTGCAACAGTCATGAAGTAGTGTGTGTAAACTTTTAGGCTTCATGTCTTTCTTCTTTTTCTTTTTTCTGACTTTAGCATGTAGCTACATTGAGTATTGGGCTGTGAGCGTTGCGAAAACAGAACCCACAGCATAGCTGAACATATCCTGCGTACAGTGGCGTAAGGTAGTCACAATGGACCCCAGTGCTATAGAGTGCTATTTTTACAGGACCAAGTGCCAGATTTTGCCACTAAAATAGCTACTGTATATTGTATCATGTCATGACATGACACTGATGGAGAAGTGCCAAAAACTGCAGTTTCCTTTGATGTCCACTTGAGGCTGGCTCCAAAAGTGAGTCAGTCCTCACAGACCCCCATCTTAACATCCCCCCATCCTAGCATCTTAGTAACAGATAATTTCCCCATTCATGACAACTGTATGGGGGGTGAACTTTTATACAAGTATACAGCCCATTTACATTTTATCAAGTCTTAAAGTTACACATAAATAAGGGCAGGCTGATTTGAATGTCAGGCTGTCTGCTGATAGTGTCCTCAGCTCCTCAGTCAGATCCAGCTTCTTGCCCAAATATGGTCACTTCTGCCGCCAAAATCCATAACTTTTCACAGTGGAAATGGAAAAAAGCGTACCGAACTGAACTGTACCGTAACCGTACCGCTCAGTGGAAACAGGGCTTAAGTGACCCTCTGAGTGTTCCTCCTCGTGGTGCCTGGGCTCCTCTCTGGCTGCTCACAGTGCTCCCTGCAGGGCTTCCTGCTGCTTTACTGACCCAGACCTCCTCCACACGCCTCCATCCATCCCAGCTCACATGCTCCGTCTATTTGAATGAGTTATTGTGTCTGTGTGTGTGTGTGTGTGTGTGTGTGTGTATGCTGAGGGTGGGTGTCTAAAGTCATGTTTGGTCAGAGGATTTTAGAGTGTGCAGAGAACATCTTGACCTCCAGCTGAAAAACCACGCACACACACGCAGCATGTCCTGCTCACATGCCTCACATTCCTCCTTGTTTGGTTGCTTTCCAAAGTTCATGTGTTTAGGAAAAGAGGAGAGTGTTGACCTTTGGTTGGCTTGAGGAACAACAGAGGGGGAAAACCACAAAGAGAGAGAGAAGAGAGAAAAGATACTGGCGTGAACTGGTCCCTAAAGTACATGACAAGTTATAAATAACATCCTTGTTTTTATTATTTTGACCACAGTTTGACTCACTACAGGATGAGTCACTTTGTGTTTTTTCTTTGTCAGTGTATGATTTTACATTTGCTGGTATAAATATCCTGTGCAACACAAAAAAGGTCATACTGTATCCTTAAAGCTGGCAGTTCAGTCTGAAGGAAAGACACAAAATTCAGTTTTGATCAAATCACAAAATTATTTTGTGTGTGAAAGTTTTCCTGAGCTTTCAACCTCAATGTATTTCTGGTCTTTATTAATGGATAAAGGTCAAGGTACTTCTAGACCTTGGTCACATGATGGCAACTGAGCCATCACCATGGGCCAACTCTATAACAAACTATCACAAGTGGTTGAAAAAAGAAAAAAAAAGATAGTGAGTGGACCTGGATTTGGTATCTTTTTCAAAAATCATTTAGGTTATCTGAAAGCTGGGGTAGGAAAACAAAAACAAACAAAAAAAAAAAAAAAACACCCAGAATTTAAAAATGCACTTTCTTCCTGCCCCTCCCACCAAACAACCACGGACATATGAACACAGTTCCTACAGTACCCCTGTGTTTCCCACACACTGATTTATTTCATCTTCATTGTAGAGTTCCCGCAGCACATTCACTTAGCCCCCCCTTGCCCCACTCTCTCTCTCTGTTTATAAGACCACAAATGAAACAAGAATTAGCTGCTAGCCACCCTATCATTCCCCCACCTCACTCCCCAACACTGCTTCGCTGGGAGAGGAGCAGGCAGCAGCTCCAAGTTGAAGCTTTGATCAGTGGCAGTAGCAGCTCAAATCTGGCAAGTGGAAACCCCTCAGTGCTGGGTGTCAAAGCGGACTATTGGCCAGCAGCAGCACCGGATCTAACCCCTGTAGTGGCAGTAACAGAAAGTTTAATGACCCAGGAAGGAGTCGGGGGCGTCTGGTTCTCTGGAGCGGGTTTGCTCTGGCTGGATTTGGATTGCTCCAGCTGCAGACTGCGGGTCAGTCTCTGGAGCTGCTGCCAGCTCTCGCAGCGAGATGGTCTGTAGCAATGTGTTGTTAGGCAGAGGACACACTGTGATTTGAGGCTCTAGCTAATGTTGGCTACATAAACGTGAACTTGGACTGCTGGCACCAGACGTCAGAAAGACTTCGAATTAGAAATTTCACATTGTGTGGTCGCTAACATTATTATGTTTTGCAGTCATTGGGTTGTCTTCTCCTTACCATGACTAAATGTCGGTATCCTATGTCAAGATGATGTTGGCATGAAACGTATCAACAAAATATCAACATCGTCTGTCGTCAGTATTCCACATCAAGTGATGTTGTCATTAGATGTCCTGACATTGAAGTCTGCTTCTTTGCGAGTGTAGGCAGTTGTTGCCAATGCTGGAATAGCAACTTCAATGGCAACTCTGTCATTGAATCAGGCTTTCCCTGAAAGGGAGTGCATGTGCATGTGCATTTGCAGAACCGCCAACAGGAACACCCTCTCTCTGAAATAAACCTGTGATTGGTTATAGTCTCCTGTCATGGGCTAGATTTTCTATATCCTGAAAATTGAGCCAAGAGGGGGTGCAGATGTCTAGTTTTCTGTCAGTCTACTTAGAATTACAATATGCTCGAAGTTTATAATGAGATTTTACCCAGTGGTGCCAAGATAAAACTGCCTACCTCAGCTTTAGAGGATCACCTGTTTCATAGTTTGGAGGCCACTCCTTTTAGATATAATAAAGTAAACAGACAGTGTAAGCAATGTTTTATTTCACAACTATAATATGAGCATATGATATTGTGGGTGCAACTCATTTCATTAAGTGTAATTAATAATAATCCCAGTAGTGCCAGTTCTTTGGGCAGCCAAGTGTGTTTGGCTTAGTTCCAACAATCGCAGGCTCCAAACTGCACGACCACATAGCAAATCCTCCAAGCAAACAGCCAGCTATTGGTAGCAGGGTGTGTGTGCGTGTGTGTGTGTGCGTGTGTGTGCGTGTGTGTGTGTAGTTGAAGCAGAGACACAGAGACGTCTGGCTTTATTCCACTGCATACAGGAATTCTGACATATGTTATAACGCTCTTTCTTCACTTGCTCTCTTTTTGTCCGTTACGACTGTAGTTTGGGTTGTTGTGAAATATGGATTTGATCTGTTAAAAGCTGCCCACCTCTGGTTAGATGCATGCAAGCTGTAAAAGATTACATATGTGCTGAGGAAGTGAACATCATAACGTGACAGACTTCCACTGTGTGAACAGAAAAATAGAGAGCTCTGCACTTTATTCGTAAAGTTTTTTGACAGTTAATCACTGACTGTTGATTTCACTTTGTAGTCATTTTTTTGGTTCAGGTAATGCTGGTGTCGCATTGCATTAGGATGTTGGTAATACTTTGCTGCTGCAGTAACAGTACAGGTGACAAATGAAAGACCTGGATGAACTGCTTGCACATTACTTGAGTATTTAATGCTTCTTCATACCTCTACTCCTCTGCGTCTGAGAGGGAAATCTTGTACAATTTACTCCACTGTGATTATTTAAAAGATATATTTACTAGTTACTTTACCAATTAAGATATTTCTTAAAAAATAGGCTAAGATATGATGCATTAATTTCAGGCATTTTTTTATACAAAAAACTTTCCATACAGCTTCTTAAAAGAGAGTTTGCTGCTTTTCCTTGTTTTGAATTATAGTAAACCAAGTAATTGTAAGGTTTGACTGTCAGTGTGAAGGACTGGGTTGGCAGGCATGGGGAGTCACAGATGGATGTTGAAAAAGAAAATTGACTCAAAAACAAAACAATTAAAATATATATAAAAATATATATATATATATATATGCCACCTCTGATGGCACCTGTGCTGACGTGCTGACGTATTGCGGTAAGCAAGTTGTGTCATTTCCGGTGTTTCTGTGGCAGCGTCTCTGTACTCTCTGTGCTCTGGTGAATCCTACTAGCCTGCTTTCTGCTTTCTCACTTCAGTTGCTTAAAACGTCTACTCCAAGTCTTAACCCACACTCGTTCTGTTGAAGCACTCATAGCTCTCCTCCTTTCTACGACTTTCTCGCTAATCTCTTAGCTGTTGTTTGCACGTTACTAGCCTTGGTAGCTACATTAGCTTTACTGCTAGCGATGGCTTCTCCCTCTGCTCTCTCTTGCCCGGTGTGCCACATGTTCAGTTATGCCTCTGCCTCCTTTAGTGACAGTGGTAATTGTAACAAGTGTAGCTTATTTGCTGCGTTGGAGGCGAGGCTTAGTGAATTAGAAGCGCGGCTCCGCACCATGGAAAATCACTCAGTAGCTGCGGTAGTTAGCCAGTCCCCTGTAGCCGGTGCAGAGCCACATAGCATAGCCTTAGCTCCTGCTAGCGGTCCTCCGGTAACTCCCGTTCAGCCGGGACGTTGGATAAGTGTGCGCCAGAAACGTAGCTCCAAGCCGAAGCCCACGGCTCACCACCAGCCTGTTCACGTCTCCAACCGCTTTTCCCCACTCAGCGACACACCCGCTGACGATAAAACTCTGGTTATTGGCAGCTCTATTTTGCGGAACGTGAAGTTAGCAACACCAGCGGCCATAGTCAAATGTATCCCTGGGGCCAGAGCGGGCGACATCGAATCAAATTTAAAACTGCTGGCTAAAGATAAACGTAGATTCAGTAAGATTGTTATTCACGTCGGCGGCAATGACACCCGGTTACGCCAATCGGAGGTCACTAAAATTAATGTTGCCTCGGTGTGTGAATATGCAAAAACGATGTCGGACTCCGTAGTTTTCTCTGGACCCTTCCCAAATCTGACCTCTGATGACATGTTTAGCCGCATGTCATCATTTAATCGCTGGCTGTCCAGGTGGTGTCCAGCAAACAATGTGGGTTTCGTTAATAATTGGCAAACTTTCTGGGGAAAACCTGGTCTCATTAGGAGAGACGGCATTCATCCCACTTTGGATGGAGCTGCTCTCATTTCTAGGAACCTGGAAAATTTTATTAGCAAATTAAATCCCTGACAACCCAGAGTTGAGACCTGGACAGAGAGCTGCAGTCCTATACGCCTCTCTGAGCTTCTAGTTCACTTACCCAGCCATAGTTTTCATAGTTTTATACCAACGGTGTCTGTCCCTCGACCACCTAAATTATTTAAATCTAAAATTAAACAAAGAGGAGTTTTGCAAAACAACCTCATAAAAATTAAAACCTCTTCTGTGACAGAAAGACAAAACAGGAGAATTAAATGCGGACTGTTAAATATCAGGTCTCTTTCGTCTAAAGCAGTGTTAGTAAACGAATTAATATCAGATAATCATATTGATTCACTCAGTCTCACTGAAACCTGGCTGTGTCAAGATGAATATGTTAGTCTAAATGAATCCACTCCTCCCAGTCATAATAATACCCACATTCCTCGAGGCAGCGGCCGAGGAGGGGGAGTTGCAGCCATTTTTAACTCTAGTCTGTTAATCAGCCCTAAACCAAAACTAGACTATAATTCATTTGAAAGCCTTGTTCTTAGTCTTTTACATCCGACCTGGAAAACCTCGCAGCCACTTTTATTTGTTATTGTGTACCGTGCTCCTGGCCCGTATTCTGAATTTATATCTGAATTCTCAGAGTTTTTATCCAGTTTAGTTCTTAAATCAGATAAAGTTATTATTGTAGGCGACTTTAACATTCATGTCGACGTTGATAATGACTCCCTGGCTACCGCGTTTATCACATTATTAGACTCCATTGGCTTCAGTCAGGGTGTACGTGAACCCACTCACTGTTTTAACCATACCCTCGATCTAGTTCTGACGTATGGAATTGAAATTGATAACCTAACAGTCTTTCCACAGAATCCCTCGCTATCGGATCATTATTTGATTACTTTTGATTTCTTTTTACTCGACTACACGCCACTTAGCAACAGTTACTATACCAGATGTTTATCAGATAGTGCTGTCGCAAAATTTAAGGAAATGATTACTCCGTCGTTAAATTCAATACCAAGTCCTTTAGTAACAGAGGTTTCCCGTACCAACTTTAACCTCTCCCGAATTGATCAATTTGTTGATAGCGCCGTAAGCTCGCTGCGAACAACACTTGACTCTGTAGCTCCTCTTAAAAAGAAGTTAACAAAACAAAGAAAGTTCGCTCCTTGGTATAACTCTGAAACCCGCAAATTAAAGCAAATATCGCGAAAGTTTGAAAGGAATTGGCCATTAACCAAACTGGAAGAATCTCGTTTAATCTGGGCAGACAGTCTCAAAACATATAAGAGGGGCCTCCGCAATGCCAGAGCAAACTATTACTCAGCTTTAATAGAAGAAAACAAAAATAACCCCAGGTTTCTTTTCAGCACTGTAGCCAGGCTGACTGAGAGTCAAAGCTCTATTGAGCCTTGTATTCCTTTAACCCTTAGCAGTAATGATTTTATGAGCTTCTTTAATGACAAAATCCTAGCTATTAGAGGCAAAATTCATGACCTCCTGTCCTTAGGTAGTACCTATCTAACCTCAAACACAGCTGTAACACCTAATATTTATTTAGATTCCTTCTCCCCAATTTCTCTTCAAGAATTGACCACAGTGATTTCTTCATCTAAATCATCAACGTGTCTCCTAGACCCCATCCCAACTAGGCTACTCAAGGAGGTCTTACCTTTAGTTAACACCCATATATTAGATATGATCAATATATCCTTATTAACAGGCTATGTACCACAGTCTTTTAAGGTAGCTGTAATTAAACCTCTACTAAAAAAGCCCACCCTGGATCCAGAGGTGTTAGCCAACTATAGACCAATATCTAATCTTACCTTTATGTCAAAGATCCTTGAGAAAGTAGTTGCAGACCAGCTGTGTGATTTTCTCCAGGATAATAATTTATTTGAGGAAGTACAGTCAGGATTTAGAGTGCATCATAGCACTGAGACAGCTCTAGTTAAAATTACAAATGACCTTCTGATTGCTTCAGACAAAGGACTCGTCTCTGTACTTGTTTTATTAGATCTTAGTGCGGCGTTTGACACTGTTGACCATGAAATTCTGCTACAGAGACTGGAACACTTAATTGGCCTAAAAGGTTCTGCACTAAGCTGGTTTAAATCTTATTTATCTGATCGTTTTCAATTTGTTGACGTTCATAATGAATCATCCGTACGTACTAAAGTTTGTTTTGGAGTTCCGCAAGGTTCTGTGCTTGGACCAATCCTATTTATTCTATATATGCTTCCTTTAGGTAACATCATTAGAAATCACTCTATAAATTTCCATTGTTATGCGGATGATACACAGTTGTATTTATCCATGAAGCCAGAAGAAAGGGATCAATTAACTAAACTTCATAATTGTCTTAAAGACATAAAAACCTGGATGAGCACCAATTTCCTGATGTTAAATTCAAACAAAACTGAAGTTATTGTTCTTGGCCCCAAACAACTCAGAGACTCTTTATCTGATGACATAGTTTCTCTCGATGGCATTGCTCTGGCCTCTACCACTACCGTAAGAAACCTCGGAGTAACATTCGATCAAGATCTGTCTTTCAATTCTCATTTAAAACAAACCTCACGGACTGCATTTTTTCATCTGCGTAATATTGCAAAAATTAGGCCTATCTTGACCCAAAAAGATGCAGAAAAATTGGTCCACGCTTTTGTTACCTCGAGGCTGGATTACTGTAACTCTCTACTATCAGGTAGCTCTAGTAAATCATTAAAAACTCTTCAGCTAATTCAGAATGCAGCAGCACGTGTACTAACAGGAACTAAGAAACGAGATCATATTTCTCCTGTTTTAGCTTCTCTGCACTGGCTCCCTGTAAAATCCAGAATTGAATTTAAAATCCTACTGTTAACTTATAAAGCTCTAAATGGTCAAGCTCCGTCATATCTTAGAGAGCTCATAGTGCCATATTATCCCACTAGAACTCTGCGCTCTGAGAACGCAGGGTTACTCGTGGTCCCTAAAGTCTCCAAAAGTAGATCAGGAGCCAGAGCCTTCAGCTATCAGGCTCCTCTCCTGTGGAATCATCTTCCTGTTGTGGTCCGGGAGGCAGACACCGTCTCCACATTTAAGGCTAGACTTAAGACTTTCCTCTTTGATAAAGCTTATAGTTAGGGCTGGCTCAGGCTTGCCTTGTACCAGCCCCTAGTTAGGCTGACTTAGGCCTAGTCTACCGGAGGACCACCTTTAATGCACCGGGCACCTTCTCTCTCTCTCGCTCTCGCTCTCTCTCTCTCTCTCCCTCTCTCTCTCGTGTCCTATTACTGTATCTATTTTACTCGGCCATTCTGGATGTCACTAACTCGGTTTCTTCTCCGGAGCCTTTGTGCTCCACTATCTCTCAGGTTAACTCGTATTGCAGCGGTGCCTGGATAGTGTGACGTGTGTGGTTGTGCTGCTGCCGTGGTCCTGCCAGATGCCTGCTGCTGCTGCTGCCATCATTAATCATTAGTCATACTTCTACTGCTATTATAGACATATGATATTATCATACATGTATACTGCCTGATACTAATATATACTTTCAACATATTGTACCACAGTAGTCAGAACTATAACGACAGTATTATTACTTTCATGAATGTTGTTATAAGCTACTGTCATTACCGAGGATGTCATACAGATTACTGTATTGTGTCATACAGATTACTGTTAATTTGTTATGCTGATCTGTTCTGTACGACATCTATTGCACGTCTGTCCATCCTGGAAGAGGGATCCCTCCTCAGTTGCTCTTCCTGAGGTTTCTACCATTTTTTTCCCCCGGTAAAGGGGTTTTTTTGGGGAGTTTTTCCTTATCCGCTGTGAGGGTCTAAAGGACAGAGGGATGTCGTATGCTGTAAAGCCCTGTGAGGCAAATTGTATTTGTGATATTGGGCTTTATAAATAAAATTGATTGATTGATTGATTGATTGATATATAAAATATGCAGAAAAAAATCTGGATCCATAAAGAAGGTTGACTTAACAGAACTAATCTCAGGCTATGTTTCACTTAACATAAACTGAACAGACTAAACTGGGCTAACAAAAACAGAACTGACACAAACTGAACACAACGGGAAACATAAGTATATGATGGCTGATTTGGCCATTATATGTGGTCATTTTTCAAACAACAGCAGTAACAAAAAACATTCTAAACTGCAAAAAAAGAAAGAAACAAGATAATTTGTTTATCAGTATAAATATTTTAACAAAGTACTAGAAAAACTAATATACTCTCAATTCGAAGAATCTCACTCATGATGTGGTGGTGGCAGGCGAATGATACTTTCTGAGCCTGACAAGATGTTCTGTTAGTGGTGATGGGCAAAAATAAACAAACAACTCTTAAGATCTTTTTGAACCACTCTTTTTAGTGTCCTGTATGTACCAGGTCAGCCTGTTGAGCGTCCAAGTGCTCATGAATCCCCGAGTTCTCCCACTCACTGTTAAAGTAGGGCACTGCTCAGGCTGCCCGCTACAATGAGCAGAAGAATAGCGATTGAATCAGTCTCGAGTCCAGACATCCTGGCAGCTACCCTCACTGAACAAGATGGGACTTTTATCTCAAAGTTAGATGTCTGCTGACATAGTGTAGCAACAGCTCTGAGTGAATGAGTGAAAACTGATTAAACTGGTCGAGACCTTCGCAAGCCAAAGCCGATGGTGCATTCACTGAGAGCAAAGGTAACACATCAGGTGAGCCATGAAATATTATTGGGCAGGCTGTTTGTTCATTCTTCTACAAAACGTAATTTGCCCCATTTCGTACATATCCCATGTATTTTGAAAAGCTGTGATCATGTGACCAATCCACTGATGGGAGTAATCAATGAAGCAGTCTTGTAAAGGTAGATTTTTTTGTGCATCAGCTCTATGCAGAGCCTACACCCTAGCTTACGCATGTTGCTTACACCGTTGAGAGCATTTATACTTGTGCAGTGGTGTGTCTGTGTCACTCTGCAGTTACACCTCCAAAATGCTAGTCGACGGTGAGGTTTTTGTGAAGAGCTGTGAAGTTTAGTTGATTCAAAATACACCCAAAACACATTAAACATGGCTTAATAGCGACAATTTCAATTACAAGGACACAAATCAGCTTCATTATAATTTACAAAGCAATTGCCTTTTGCTGGACACATTTTCCCCATGAACACAACATGCTAATGTTATCAGCACAAGTCTATGGCATTTTACATTGTATAAATTAGACTCATACAAACTGTGTGCATTTTTAAGGACATCCTGTGAACCCTTCTGTGAGGATACGTTGGATTGGGAACTAATTTATGATTGTCACTTATGATAGATTATTATGACACCACATGGATGTAGCACAAGGCTGTGGAGGTAAGTGGGACATCTGCTACTTGCCCCTCAAAGAACGACAGTTCTTTGGTCAGTAACATTTCTGTAACATCGTGTAAGAAAAGAATCTGTCTCTTCGATGCATGTGCTGGCAGCTCTGGGAAGGTTTAGCTGTGTCCCACTCTAATACTGGAAATTAAAAGAGGCCTCTCTCTCAGCCTTTTTGAGCCCTTTATGAACACTTTTCTTTAGTCTGCACTCCTGCACACTTTGCTTCAGGGAATAACCCACAATTCATTGTGTTGTAGTGTTAAAAATAGGGATGACAGAGGGAAAGAGCCAGCAAGAGCAAGTTTACATGTAGAAAACTAATCAGTAAGCACAGCATGTAGTTGTTTAGCCTATGATGGTATTGTGATGACTTCCATGTTTTCCTTTGGTTTCATCCAACAAAATAGTTTATTTGGGGAAAAGCTCTCCAATTACACAACATATGAAATACAAGCTCATTCTACAGGCCGCAGAAATGCCTCCAGGTCTAGCACACACATCCTGATGTAATGTTCTGAACCCTTGCACCATCTTGCAGTCAAGCACAAATGCCGAGATCGGTTGATCTGCAGACATTGGTTGAATTCTGATTTCACTGACGCTTTTGGGTCAACATGGACCAGAGTCTTTAATGGAGCTAAACATGGAGGTGTCTGATCAAGTGGCTAGCAGCTAACAGTGCTAACAGCATAAACAGTGCTGACAATGGCAACAGTGCTGACAGTGGTAACAGTGTTAACGTATTCATTTTCTAAATGCCACAAACAGAGCCTTTAAAGGATAATTTTAGTTTCATACAGCTTGGCCCAGGTAGCCCTCGGCCCGACTGCGGCTAATTGTTGGTGGACTTGTCTGCATTCCAGCTCCATGGAGCCAAGTGTCAGCCAACCTTGTCCCATTTACTTTTGCCAATCTGGCCCAGCACTCCTTAAAAAAATCCAGCTTTTATGAACGCAAGATTGGTTGTTCTTCAGTACAGTCCAAAAATAACCTCCACATTAATCACACAATCAGTGAAACCCTTGCTGGTATGTATATGATTAGATCTGATTAATTTTGATGGAAATCTTTGTTGTTTTGTCTGCCTTCACAAACGTATAGGAAGCTAACTGCTGTTTTCAGTTCTCAAATGCAGCCTCTTACATTAGCAGCCCGTTAGCATCAATGATTTATCGCTCCTGACATATGTGCTCATGTATTTACAACATGGATTTATTCCCCTGTGTACTCCCATGCACCTGTGGAGCAGATTTATTATATTCAAACTCTCACATATCACCACATGTGCCTTCCACATTAACAGGATGAGGAATAGTCTGTCTCTTGGACAATGGTTAATTTAGATACAAGAAGTTTTTTCCCTCTAAATTTGATTTGGGAAGCAGAGAGGAAAAAAGTATCTTTTTTTCCTCTCTCATTGTTTATGCAAAGTCAGCTGCTGTACAATCCTTTTACACCGATAACAGAGATGAGATCGCTGCTGCGGATCTGCAGTTTTCTGCCGACATCTGCACTATCTCAGGCTGGTGCACACACATTTGCCCACAGGCACTCGCACACACACACACACACACACACATACACACACACACACACATTTTCTCTAATCTGATTGTTCCGGAAAACTGAATGTAAAATTGCAATCAGTGTAGTGCAATTATTAGCCATCCTGCAATTCAATCTGCACTCCTCTCTACCTCCTCCACTGCTGGAAATCAGCACATTCACTACAAGCAAAAAAAGAGGAACAAGTGGGTGGAAGGGAAGACAAAGAAAGAAGTGAAGATGGAGAGAGAGAGAGAAAGAGAGAGGGGGGGGGGGGGGGGGTAGCTGAAAGAAAGAAAGAAAAATCAATTGCTGTCACATCCATCGCAGAAAATACAGCAGTAGAAAGACATAGAAAGAACTGAGTACGCAATAGGCACAGAGATGGAGAAGCAAAGTAGGAGGAAAGACGGAGGAGGAAGAAATAGTTGACAGAACAAAAGCAAAATAAAGAAATCAATTAGTGTCACATCTGTTGGGGGAACTGGAGCGGTGGAAAGAAAGAAAATGAGAAAGTTTGAGGAGGGGAATCACATCTGAAAACCTGCATCTAAAATTCAGAAAGCTTCTTTCATGAACCTACTGAAATATTCAAATGGCAGTAGCCCAGGGACGGCACATCCATCGGCCTAATATGTTTGATATTTTCATGTAGAAATAAAAGCCAGGGAGTAAAATATTGATACCTACTTCGTAATGACCTGTGGAGGATGTGGAGGAAAATGATGCATAGGAGAAAAAGAGGAGAAAAAAGAGGAATGTGGAGGATGCAAAGTAAGAGACTTATTTTGGCCAGGAAAACTAGAAGGGCATTGTTATACCCTACATAGAACATAATTCACGGGATCATAACACAAGCCATAAATAGTTCAGCTATTTTTCACTACTTCGTATTGATAGACACATGGTTAGATATTTATGGTGGACAGATAATCTCAGTATCTCAGTGCTTTCTTTTCTATCTTTGTGTCAAAGACTGTGATAAAATTTCCAAGGAGCCAAAAATTTTCAGTCAGAATAAGACTAACAACCCAATCTCACAGAAATAATGAAATGACCACAACCTTTTAACACCACATTACATGGTGGTAGCACATTCAACACTTTGTCACTCCTGCCTCATGAAATATCGCTGTTTGGTGAATGGACTGTCACTATGTGCTAGGTATCCTGGGTGTTGTTGCTGCTCTGGGACAGTGAGTCAATTTATGTTTGTTACATGCGTTGTGTCAAGAAAAACACCTCAAATTTATGTTTTCTTTCCTTGTGCAACAAAAGCATTTGGTTAGCTTTAGAATAAACATCATGGTTTGGCTCTGCATTCACACAGGAAGTGAACAGCTTGCTTGGGTGAAAGTCTGGCGGTGTTCATGTATCCGGTGAAGATTTTCAGTACCAAGGTTTTATATGTTTAAATCTACTCACAGATTTACTAACATTTCATGAATGATTTATCCTGATTTTGGTGACTCCCTGACATTTCCTCTACCTCCACCAACAAGTCAAACTTTTTATTTGACCAACCTTTGAGACTTCTGTTCAGATTTCCATTAAATTTGCTGTGGATAGTCCCCAGAGCATTGACCCTGACAGTTTGGTGATTCTTTGGCCTTTTCTACAGCTACAGCTCTATCCAAATGTAACCAGATTGCCTTTAAAGTTACTGACGCTACCTTTCGACTATCTATCCATTCATCCTCTTTCACTTAACCGGGTACTGCTGACATAATTGCTCATACTGTCTTTCCTTTTCAGTCACTTTTCTTTGAATATGTTCTACTGCTGTCATTAGTGCAATGACCTAATTTGGGAACGTAGATCGTTAAAATTTGATCTTAGTTTTTACTATTTTATCTCTGAGTTCAGTGCACTGTGATTTAGATAATATGTTTTGCCATCTGATAGGGATGCACCCATTTCATCCACCAGATTGGGGAGGGGAGTGGTTGGGTCAATACTGACCTTATTACAGTAAATCATCACTGACCACCAAATCACTTGCAGTTTTTATAATTCAGTGTTTCAGCTATCGGGTACAATAATTAATAGCCCCAATGTGTGTCATGCAATGGTAGCCCAAAAGATAACACACCACAGTGTCTCCTGTTTGCATCTGGTTGGAGACCTTTGTTTCCTGTCACGCCCCATCATTCTACAATTCACAGAGTTGAGGTAACACATTTTTTATTAGAAGGGAAAAAGTTGGATCAGTTCATGCCTAAAACCTTTGGTAAGCGGATTTTAATACACCATCAACAGAAATGTAATTTAATTCAGTTCATCACCAACCTACATGTTAGTGACCAGCCATTTAAGGAAACCAATGAGCCTTCTTGAAAAGTGAATCTAAACATTTGTTAGGTGTTTTCTACAAATATATGTCTTCAGTAGGAACCACTGGGCTTAGAGCAGTCAGAGAGTATTGAGAAACAGTAACACATTATTGGTTTTGTCATCTGTTCATGATATTTTTATAAGAAAATATAAAATAATAACCAGCCTCATCCTTGAAACAGAAACAGAAGTTAGAAACTGTGATGCATAGTAACACATACACAGCCATAATTGAGTAGTAAATATGCAGCCATATGTGTCTGACTGTGGATGGTTAGCAGTTAGCTGCGCTCGTTAGCTGCTGAACGGCAGTGGAGCAAGCAGCCATTGACTGCTGGACTTTACAGCTGATCCTCGCTGGACTCCACTAAATCGGTCCCTCCTCCGTCTATTCCTAATCACTATTCCTTGACCTCGGTGGGAAACGTCACGAGGTCAAGGAAAGATGAGTAGGAGAATTTATAAGGACTTAGGAAAAGAGAACCGCGGAGCTGAGAAAATCCAACCGCACTTACGTTGGGCTACGTCATCATGCGACGGCGGATGTTATTGACGTGGGTCTGCTGTGGTGAAACTACAATGTTCTGAAGATGGACTACAAAATGCACATGATGAGAACGTATGGGGCGAACGTTCTCATCGTGTTGCTTCATGCAGGATATATAAACGTGGACAACACGGTGAAAGATATTGTTTAATTACTAAGGTCGGCATTGAATTAGAAAAAGGAATATATGCTACCAGCCACAAACTGAAACGAAATTGTCACATTGAGAATGTTTGCTCACACTCACCCATCTGAATCTCAAGTAGTAAAATGAATTAATGATATTACTAAAGGCTGGCAATACAACAAAGCTCAAATGAATAAATGACTGATGCAAACTGAGCATATGGTGCGTGTCCCCTCCGTCCACAGCTGTGTTCAACTTGTTTGTTTTATAACAGGATAAACAGATATTAAATGCATTATTTTGTTTTTCCGTGTGAATAAAAAAAAAAATGGAAATCCACGTACATTTTCTTCTTCAAATGGGCAATTGGAGGCGAAATTAGACCACAACCAGTAATTAACTTGGGTTTGGCCTTTATTGTTAAATCAATATTATGTGCCCCTACTGCATAGATAAATAATACATAATAAATAATAACAATATTAAAAAAGGGACACTGCTGTGCCTCGTGCGTAAATGCGCACAGCGTCTCTCTTTATGGGGAAACGCGCTTATTGTTTCTGCTGCGGCGGGGTGCTCGCTGCAGGTATTTAATAACCTCAGGCAGATATCTTTTAACGTTACAGTCTTTTGTATATTTTGTTATGATCCTTCCACTGTAGCTCTGCAGGGAAACACTGTACAGGGGAATAAAAAGTGGGAAGCAGTAACTTCATTGATTATTTAAATCTCCAGATACGCCAAGTATATGCGCATCTACGCACAAGGCACAGCAACATTACTTCATTGATTATCTATCTTTTTTTTTTAGATTCAATTTGTTTTATATAGTGCCAAATCACAACAAAAGTCATCTCAGGGCACTTTACGCATAGAGCAGGTCTAGATAATACTCTTGAATCAATCTATCTATCTATCTATCTATCTATCTATCTATCTATCTATCTAAGCCATAAGCATAGCCGATGCCAATGTTTTGAGATGCAGTAAGGGCAGATAATATAGATATAACAATAAAGGTGAAAAACAAGTAGGTTTCTGGTTTTGGTTTAATTTCTATATCAATTAGCCATTTGAAGACGAAAATGGGAAAAGCACATGGATTTCCGTTTTTTCTCATTCATACGAAAATCTGAATATTAAAATGATGCATTGTACATTTGTATATTTGTTTATCCTGTTATAAAACAAGTTAAACAAAGCTGTGGACTGAGGGTACACCAATAGTAGCGACACGTTCATAGTTCACATCTAAGTTTAACATAATGTTGAAAGTTTAAAAAATATGAACAAGTTATGGCATGAGATGCATAATGCTTCATAAACAGCGGTAACTTAGATGGTGATCTCCTTCCTTTCTCGGTCATGTTGATCTTTTTCTTTCCTAATCATTTGAGTTTGTGAATGGTGCGTAGATATTGCCGCCGCAATGACTTGTGGGATGGAATTATCTCCTTTCCTATCGCTTAGGAAGGTCCGATGTATCCTATGCTAAAGGAGATCTGAAAAGAAGCACTGAACCTCCTTTCCTTAGTGTTTAGAGAATTCGAACAGCTCTTATCATGGCAGCTGCTAAAATACTTCCGGGTCATTTCACTCAGCTAGGAACCTTCCTAAGCAAAAAAGACTTTCCGAACGCAGGGCTGGACTCTGAACAGGCAGGTAGGAGACTCAGTGAGTGTGGCTGTGCTGTAAATACAAAGTCTGAACTCAGATCAGTTTTCTCTGACAGAGATGAAAGTTTAGTTTTAATCACCAACTCTGTGAGAGGACACAAGTTTACACCTCCAGACTAACATGTTGCATATTAAGAAAAATGTCAGGCACTTATTTCTCCGCTTCTTAAAGTAACTCTTACCTTTCTTGCATTTCACACAGCACTCCATCCACAACTCCTGCCTCCCTCCAAAGTCCCATCCCCCTCCTCCTGCTACTCCCCCTCCTCCATTACGTCCTCATTAGGTCTATGATAGACGTAGGCGTTGGCAAGGTAACGTTAGATACACGGAAGAGGAGAGCGAGTGTAACGTTACAACCAAGACAGTCAAACGTAACCCCGGAGTTATAAAACTCAACTGGAGTCAGTGATGACTGATGAGTTTTAGAATAAGTTTACAGTGCTAACGTTAGATAGTAGCGTTAATGTTACTAGTAAGTAGAAACGCACAAGGAAGATGATGTTAATGTTTCAGAGGCTACGCTACAGTAGGCTAACGTTAGCCATTAGCAACTGGATGCTGTGTTGTCATATAACGTGGTATGTTATATTAGAAGCAAACTAAACATAGCATTACCTGTCCTACACAGTCAAACGCAACCCCGGAGTTTTGAAACTTATCCGGGGTCAGTGATCACTGATGAGTTTTATAAAATAACGAGTGTTACGCGAGCAGTTACGTCAGTCCAGTCGGACTTTTTACAAAAATTGCACAGAATGCTGCTCCTATCAACACTTTCATCTGGGTGTTTTTTAAATGTAAATGTTCCAGTCACGGGCCAAGCAGCATCATCTCGTCTGCCTCCATACATATATGTATATATGACAGTGAAAATCTAAAAAAGCATTGTTTAGTATAAATGTTCTGCCTGATAAACAGACTTAGTTAAGCTTTATCCACTTCGGAAATGTCATTGAGATCAAAATCTCTCTTGCAAGAGCGACCTTAGAACAAACTATAGACAAGAAAATTCAGTCAAAACATCCAACACACACACACACACACACACACACACACACACACACACACACACACACACAGAGCCCCACTAATTAAAACAATTACAAATATTTTTAGAAATACACTAGTAAAGCTTGAATGAGTGTCTCTAACTTGAGTGTATATTGCAGTTCATTCCAGTAGTGAAACATAGTACCAGAGACCAGTCGCCCGAGGTAGTAGGATTAACTTTAGAAGCTATCCTATCCTTATTTGGCATCATGGTTATTAGCTCTGAACTTAGGACATCTACACAACATATACTTGTACATGATTTGTAGGATATAATGCTGCATTAAGTCCGGTAAGTCTCACTTCAACCTTCAAAGAGCTGTACAGTCACGTGATATGCTGTTGACACAGTCTTTCACGCTGATGAGAACACCATTCCAAAGAAAACACTGATTATTATCATACACTGGTTCAGTCCCTCAAAATCCGTACAAGCCCAGGTCTGGTATGGCTTCATACTCCATATCCACATTGCATCATTAGAGCACATTACTGTTCCATTAGGCTGAGCGACTGCTTGACCAGCCAAGTCTAATGGAAAGACACAGAGCTGTGACCACAGCCAGCGCTGGATGCCTCACTGCACCACCAATATTTTGGTCAAATGATTCAATTACTCCTTCAACAGAGCGGTGAGCCAAAGAAAGCAGGCCGCCCAACTCTTTTTTAGTGTGTGTGAGGGTGTGTGCGCAATGCGCATACGTGCACATGCACATAGGGACCTAAAAGGAGACCTAATTGAAACCAGCTGTTCTACGGAGACAGTGCTGGAACGAGGCCAGAGCACCACATTAGTTTGACATGAATAGAGGGAGAGACATGTGGAGAAACAGGGATAGAGGAGGAGAGAGAGATAAAAGAATGCGGGGCTCATGCAGAGTCAGTGTTCGTAGAGAGAAGGGGGAGTGAGGGGGTCTGATTCTTTCTTTCCAGACTTTGGTGACAATTTGATGTTTTTTTGTACTTGCAAAAGCGTCAGACTTAGGAGCTAAGGAGATTACATACAGTACATAATCACGGGTGCCTCCACAGACAAAGTTCTATCTTTATTCTGTTTTCATCACTTTGACCCACATATCAGAGCTTCATAGGGTCTGACATCTGGGACTTTCAAGCCAGCTGCAAAAGATGTCATCTCTGATTTTGTTTTAGCCCCCAGAAATGTCCTCAGTCAAAAACTCAACAAGTTCCACCACACTGTCAATGGGCTGGATGAATTTTCTGAGTCATGGGTGTGATTTTGGGATAAAACCAGGAGCGTGTTTTTAAACTGCATTTACAGAACATGATGTTAAAATCAAACCCAGAAGACAAGAAATAAACTATTATTAACTAAGTTAACCTTGCTAAACTGCTGTTAAAGTTGGTCATTTACGGTCTACACCAATCTACTGATAATAAATATTTTTCATAAAATTCCATAACTTGGGTCTGATTGACAAATTTGGTTTGGGTTTGTTTTTTTCCTTGTCATGGTGACCAGCACATCTGGGTGATGCTGTTAAATGTGTAAGCATGTTGGATGTGTTTCCATTCACATGCACTACAACAGTGGAGAAATGCCAACACATGCATCCAGCACAGACAATTTAAAGTTAACAGGCAGAACTCAGACCTTTAAACTTTGATACCACATTATGTACATCAATCTACATACCAGGGCTGTAATTGCATTATGGGGGTGAGGACCATACAGAGAACATGTATACACAATGATATTTTTTAGGACATACTACCCTATGACTTTTATCACCTTTATTTCTTATGGCATACTAATACTTTACAAAAACTGTAACATCTGACTGATAATGCCTATGTAACATATTACATTTTACTTTTCCACTTTTAAATACATTTTTTAAGTAATGAAATAGAGAAACATTACAGTGTTTGACATTGATTGTACCCACATCAGTTGAGCACCAGCTTCTGCTGGGGTATGGCAACACCATTTGGACAAACCACACTCAAACTAAAATACACTGTAATACTAGAAGTGGTAGTAATAATAATAATGGCAATTTGTTACGTTTATTTAGGATTATGATTATGAGGATAATTAACTGGAGGAATTTTATAAAGCATATTTGAAAATTGGAAGGAGGCACGATATGTATTAGTTACAGCCTTGCTACATACCATTCAGCTGCATGCATGCCATCCGCCAAAATGCCTCAGAGTGACTGTACACGGACCACTGTCAAATTCTACTTTCATTTGGCAGGTGAGCAATGTGAAGCCCTGATTACTACTAACTGGAATGATGGACGAAGCTAGAAAAGTAAAACTTAGGTGTTATAAGTGTATGTTAACATGGTTTTATTCAATACACGCATATTATCTAACAGTAATTTAACATATCAATTTATTTTTCCTGGGGGAGTAATAATTTACACCATCAACCTGACTAATCCTACCACAGTTACTGTCCTGTCAGAGTCATCTAATGAAACGGTCTGTGTCTTGTTAACAGCAGTGAATGCATTAGCTAACTGAATTCACACACCAAAACACAAGGATTCCATGTCAGTTAACAGCATTAATATGTCTCCTTTGAATAACAACGATCATCATTGACCTCTAACAGGGATTAGATGACCACCAAGGAATGTCAAAGCTGAAATTACTTGAAATGTTGACTGTAAAGGTCAACATTTCATACCCTACAAAGTGCACAACATTTTCACCAACAGCCTGGCTGGGAACAATAAAGTATATTTATACTTTATTATTGTTGCAACATAGTTGGCATTAATGTTGTTTTTACAGGATGGTGACTCAGTTTTAGTGCAAAGAAATAAAAGAGAAAAAGAAACAAGCAATAGTTGCCATAAACCATTACAACAGCACACACCAAAAGGAGACACATGAATGTGAAAATATGTACAGTGAAAAATATAGGAAATTTGTATTTTTCTCTGTGCTTTCACATTCATGCGCTAGCTTTTACTTTCCTTCATCGTAGTGGTTCTGACCAGTGAATTGTTTCAGAAGGAATGGC
Source organism: Epinephelus awoara (assembly GCA_035609425.1). Lineage (NCBI taxonomy): Eukaryota > Metazoa > Chordata > Actinopteri > Perciformes > Serranidae > Epinephelus > Epinephelus awoara. Next base: position 5,539,193 of record CM069299.1, on the reverse strand, counting down.
TACATTTGGCTGCAAAAGTGGCTTTAAACAAAGTGAAAGGGCATAAACATTTGCAGGATGTGGAGCGGAGACTGTGGCAGTGCAGGTAGAGACCACTAATTGCTGTTTTCTGAAGCTGTTTCAGCTCTGCAGAATACCTCATATAGTCAAACAATGCCCTCTCTTGTTCTTTTGGTTGTGAATCACAAGTCATATGAGCAGGTATTTCGGTGTGCTGCTGCATGTTTGGCTTTTCTACAAGCATAGACTATGTGGTACTCACTACACCATGTGAGTTTCAATGTGATCTCACAGTAAAGACACAGACTGTTTATTGTAACATACGTTCTGTTCAAGTTCCTCATGCTAGAGTTTTGGGTGACAGCTGTAAAATTACAGAGTAAATATGAGGGGTGGACAATATGGCCCTGAAATAATATCACTATATTTGCGATAATGATTTTCTTGACAATATGACAAATTTAAGAACACAGAATTGCAAAACAAAATAAGTCATAGTGTTTTACATGTTAGCCTAACAGTTTGCCTTCAGATATCCAATTAAAACTAAGCAAATGATCTCTCATTTCTTTAGTTTGTAAACAACAACAACAGCAGTAACACAGAGCGACATTCAGATTCTATATACAATATTAAAACTACAACATAATAAACCACGCCAAAACAACCAACAAACAAGAATTTAGCTGTAACTCAAACTGTGCACTCCTGTTCTCTTCTCCAGCTGGCTCATACACACACCAGCACGCGCACTCACACAGACCTCGTCCCCATCACACTCGCATCCTGCCCCCCTACCTATTACTCATTCAATCCCAAACATGCCATTAACTTACCGAACACTGACATTATAACAGAGCATTTACTGCAGGGTCGTGAGTGTGGTAAGCTGTCAGTCAGTGTGCGGGCTGGAGATTGGCGGAGCAGAGAGGGGAGGGCTGCCCCGCTGGGTACTGTAAGTGAGTATGTGTGTATGAAGTGTGTGTGTTACGCTAGAAGAGTCAGTGACTGATTCATTACAATATCGTAACATGGTTTAGATTTCTAAATAAATATTCACCTCGTCACTAGATAGACCTACTCCTGAAAAACTGTCTGCACAAGGCTTTTGGTCCTACGAGACCACCGTTATTTACCTGACGGGAGGGGTGAGCGAGTGAGCCCTGCAATCTAGAATTTGACCACTGATGTCACTGTTTCCAACCCATTTTACACACTGGCCCTTTAAATAAATTCAACAATACAAGCATGCTATTTGCAACAGTTTGTTCTGGATTACTTATCGTAAGTGCAGTTGTCCTATTTCAGTTACTATGTAAAACACACCAGACCTAGGTTGCATCCCATGACAATTATGAGCATGCCCACAGCCTTAAATGTTCTTGTGGAAAACGTAGCAGGATAACTTTCCTGCTTCAGCTTCCAGAGCATGGTGGGGTAGCACAGGGGAGACTTTGTTTCGCCTCCAGGGATGAAGTTGATGCTATGGGGTTAACTCTTAACTTGAGGGTAGAAATGTGGAGCAACAACAACTGCCTATGTATTGAAAGGGGAGGCTATTCTCACAAAATATTCATGTTTTCCTACCAAAAGCAATTCACCCAAATTCATATGTATCCCACATATTTTGAAAGGCTGCAATCATGTGACCAATGCGCTGACTGCAGTAAACAAGGAAGCAGTCCAGAGCGCTTGTAAGGAGGCAGGTTGGGGTGGTAGATGGGTCACAAAAAACTGGACTTTCACCCTGGACTTTCCCCTGAAGTCCAAGGGAACTTTTTAAGGTATGTCCTTACCATGTTTCTTTTCCTAACCCTAACCACTTTTTAGTAACTTTTATTGCCTAAACCTAACCTCCGTAGCTTTACGTTAATTACATAACTGTACATTAGGAATGGAACGTCATTTGTGGGTTGCAAATTCAAAGAATATATAGAACAGTTGTGCATGCATACTTTTGTGGGATATCATATGAACTGTTCTGTTCATGAGAATACGTTCAGGGAAGTGTATCAGATAATTGATCATGACAGCAAAGATGTTACCAGTGGAACCACTAAGGATGTGTGGCTCTGTATCAGGTCAGGTCAGGCCAGGTAAACAGTATTATCCAACAAGGAGAAATTCATATGGTCACACGCATTCCATTTAAAAACACAAAGGGACACTGTATGTGCACTAACAAAACATACACACATATCACATGCAATGCTGGCATTGTAAAAGAAAATATATAACATTTACATTACACAACCTAAAAAGTAAATTATACACAAAAACACTCAGACCAAGTAAGATAGGCGCAACACATTTGCATTCCAACTCGTCGAATACCACCTCTTGGTCAGTGGCCACACGTTAAAATGTGATGCACTCAGTACCCTCCTGCAACTGTTTTGGACATTCATGGACAGTGGGTCAATTACATTGAAAATTCACACAACTGAACAGCGGGCTTCTGGGTCAAAGTCCAGAGTTTGCCTCTGTGTGTCAGTCTCTTAAGCTGAAGTCACTGACAAGGGATGGTATTTGACAAATTGGGAGTGAGAACGGGCTGCTCATTTAGTAGTCTAATTGCTATAGCATAAATGATTTGCTGTACCTAGTTGTTCTTATGTTCTGCTGCAAGATTCTGCCATTTGACTTGACACTCCGAGTTTGAGTCTCCCTGTGAACCTGGGAGCTGTGTTGTCTGGGGCTAAAAGCCCCTGGTAGGGTCGCCCAAGGCAAAGTGGTCCCAGGGGAGGGACCAGACTAAGAGCGACTCAGAGACCTTCTGTCAAAAGAATTTCTTCGTAATGACTTTTAAAGCAACAGAGATCAAAGCCGCGGTATCAAAGTTTAACAAAGTTTTATTTTCTTGTACAAGAAGGAGCGTTTCACAGTGCAACACACAAGGTGAGGTTACAGAGAAAAAGGCTCCCTGGAGGAGCGTTTGCTATCAACTATTATACAGCACAAGTGGGCGGGGAAGCTGGGATGTTTCAGTTCTCTATCAAGCACGCACTTGTAGATAACGTCACAATCATCTTCAGTCCCTCTGTTGGAACAATACCCTGCCTCTCTGGCCCTCCAAATGGCCTGTCCTTGACTTGTCCCCGATCCGTGCCTCCCTGTCCTCCCTTACAGATACAGAGCTGATGAATCTGCTGATGTTGTGCTGTTTAAGTACAAAACAGAAACAGTATCCTACTGACCGGTACACAGCATACATACACAGCGTGACCATAATTTTTATAACACCTTCGATGAAATGGACCACTCGGGGGAAAAGTACCTTGCCCGGTATGGGGAAACCGGGGTCTCCTGCTGGAGCCAGACCCGGGAGGAGAGCTTGCCAGTGAGCGTCTGGTGGCTGGGCCTTAGGCCATGGGGCCCGGTCGGCCTCAGTCCGAACAAATAACATGGAGCCGTCGCCCTGTGGGCAGGGGCAGGCCCCCGGCGTGCCGATCCCTGGCATCGCGGACTGGCTTTTGGTACGTGGAATGTCCCCTAGCTGGTGGGGAAGGCACCGGAGCTGGTGCGGGAGGTGGAGAGGTACCGACTAGATATAGTTGGGCTCACCTCTACGCACAGCACTGGTTCTGGAGCCAAACTCCTGGAGAGGGGCTCTCTCCGGAGAACAAGAGGGTTGCCTCGATGCAGCTGCAGGTTGCAAAGAGATGGTCTCTGACTGTTGTTTGTGCTTATGCACCTAACGTCAGTGCGGAGTACCCAGCCTTCTTGAAGCAAAAACCCAGGTGTGGGAGAAGTTCGGGGAGGCTATGGAGAAGGACTTTCGGTTGGCCTCAAGGAAGTTCTGGCAGATTGTTAACCGACTCAGGAAGGGAAAGCAGGGCTTGTCTCAGGCTGTGCTCAGAAGAGAGGGAGAACTGTTGACCCGAACTGGGGATATCGTCGGGCAGTTGTGGAAGGAGCACTTTGAGAACCTCCTGAACCCGGCCATCTTGTCCACTGAGAACGAGGTGGAGCCTGAAGATTCAGGGGAACTCTCGCCCACATCCCTGGCGGAAGTCGCTGAGGTAGTTAAAAAGCTCCCCAGTGGCAAGGCGCCAGGTGTGGATGAGATTCGCCCTGAGATGCTGAAGGCTCAGTGCACTGTTGGGCTTTCTTGGCTGACACGCCTGTTCAGTGTCACGTGGAGGTCGGGTACGGTGCCTGCAGTGTGGCAGACCGGGGTGGTGGTCCCCATCTTCAAAAAAGGGGACCCGAGGGTGTGCTCCAACTATCGGGTATCACACTTCTCAGCCTCCCGGGTAAAGTTTACTCCAGGGTGCTGGAAAGGTGGTTCTGACCGATTGTCGAAGCTCAGATTCAGGAGGAGCAATGCGGATTCTGTCCTGGTCATGGAACAGTGGACCAGCTCTTTACCCTTGCAAGGCTGCTGAGGGGGCATGGGAGTTTGCCTATCCAGTCTACATGTGCTTTTTGGACCTGGCAAAGGCTTACGACTGCATCCCTTGTGGGACTTGTGGGGGGTACTGTGGGAGTATGGGGTTTCAGGCTCGTTGCCACGAGTCATTCGGTCCCTGTATGACCGGTGTGAAGTCGACCATGTTCTCGGTGGGTGTTGGCCCTTGTCACCAATCCTGTTTGTGATCTTCATGGACAGGATCTCGAGGTGCAGCCGAGGGGAGGAAGGGGTCCTGTTTGGGGACCACAGAATTGCATCTCTGCTTTTCGCAGATGATGTGGTTCTGTTGGCCTCATCACACTGTGACCTCCAGCATGCACTGGAGCATTTTGCAGCAGAGTGTGAAGCAGTTGGGATGAGAGTCAGCACCTCCAAGTCTGAGGCCATGGTCCTCTGTCAGAAACCGGCGGTTTGCCCTCTCCAGGTTGGGGGAGAGTTACTGCCTCAAGTAAGGGAGTTCAAGTATCTTGGGGTCTTGTTCACGAGTGAGGGTAGAATGGAACGTGAGATGGATCCGTGGGTCAGTGCGGCTTCTGCAGTGATGCGGGCGCTGTGCTGGTCCGTCATGGTGAAGAGGGAGCTGAGCCAGAAAGTAAAGCTTTCAATTTTCTGGTCCATCTGTGTCCCAACCCTCACCTATGGTCATGAACTCTGGGTAGTGACCAAAAGAATGAGATTGCGAATACAAGCGGTGGAAATTAGTTTTCTCCGTGGGGTGCCTGGGCTCAGCCTTAGAGATAGGGTGAGGAGCTTGGACATCCGGAGGGGGCTCAGAGTAGAGCCGCTGCTCCTTCGCATCGAAAGGGGTCAGTTGAGGTGGCTCTGGCATCTAATCAGGATGCCTCCTGGCCTCCTGGGAGAGGGATGTCTGGGGTGCTTTGCTTGGCCTGCTGCCCCCGCGACCCGGCCCCGGATAAGCAGATGAAAATGGATGGATGGATGGACTTGACACTCCCTCAGAATCTTGGGTAGAGTGAATGGGTAGGATCACTGAGGATCTGATCAGCCTTTTTAAGAGGCTACTAACACCAGGCCAACCCTACTCCTAATACTGACGGCACTATCAGTCTGTGTGTCCAATCCAGAGACTCTCCACATAAAGGCAGATATTTGTCTGCCATTATAGTGTCACAGATGCTGCTGTTGTGGTCAAATCTGAAAACTGGTGGAATATTCACAACACATCCACATCAGCATCCCTACACCCAGTATGTTTGTGTGTGTCAGTCCAAGTGCTGTGTTATTGGCCTTTACCAACAGTTTACCTCTGTGAAACTAGAAGCCCATGTCTAAAACAGGGCTTATGAGTGTGAAGCAAGGAGGGTATGATTTCACCAGTAAGTACTACATCAGCTCAGCTGTTTACAGAGTCACAGTACAAGCTGAAACCAAAGTGTGTCAAATATCAAATGAAAAATTACTTCTTAGCTGCCCACAAGTTCAAGCACTTTTGTGTCATGCTGATCCAAGTGAGACAGAAAGTATGAAAATGTTATGAATTATTGCTGCAAAAAGAGATGTGGAAATGTGCTTTTGTAGAAATGAATGGAGAAAGAATTCAAGGAAATGAGGGAAAAGTAACAAGACAATCGAAGCTGCCTGTTCTTTCCTTTTTTCTTGTCTTCTCCGCCTCTCATCTTTCCTCTCCCCTTCTTTCCCCCTCATGCTTCTTCCCATCCCATCAATTTTTATTACTCTCCATTACATTGTAGAGCACAGATGTCAACTTCGTATGCCCAGACAAAGACATCTTCTCCTTTCTACTCTCTGTTCCCACTCTTAACCCTCTATATCTCTCCTTTCCTCATCTTCTTTCTCCTCTTTCCTTTGGTCACCCTCATCCTGGTCCCTTACCTGCCTTTTCTCTCTCCTCTCAATTCATCTTACTCCTCTCCTTTTCTCTCCTTGTCTTTTCACCTCCTCTTCCATCCACCCCTCTTTCCTCACTTCTTTGTTTTTTTTTTTTGCTCCTCTTCTTCTCCTCCTCCTCTCTACTTGTCCTTCCCCTTCTCGTCTTTCTTCTCATCACGTCCTTTCTTACCCCTTCTGATGATGCATTTTGATCTGTTCTGTTTTGTCATCTGGGTCGTCTGTATATTTCTTCTCCTCTTGTCTTTCTTTGTACTTCTCTCTCTTCTTCCTCTCTCTTGTGACAATCGACAGGCCCCCTTTTATTTTTTTGCCATTTTTCAGGCAGACAGCCTCTGATTCATGTGCCCATCATCCTGCCCGCCCGAGGGCCATCGGGCCAGGCACAAAAGACGCAAGCAGTCAAGCATCTCTTTCTCCTCTCTCTGCAGTCGTTTTCATTGCTCTCTTCCCCGACTTGTGTCTCTTTCTTCTCCTCTCATTCGCCTGTCATTCTGTCGTGCCTACTCTGTAGGTCTTGCTCTGTCAGTTTTTCTCTCTCTATCTAATATACACCCACCATTCATCACTCACTTTGCGTATTTCTTTTCCTTTATCTGTTAGCTTTTCTTCCCTTTTCGCGGCCTTCGTCTCTCATCTGGTTTTGGTCCTTTCTCCAGTCTCTCTCCACTTCTGCAGTACTCTACTCTCTGCTCTCATTATTCATCATGTTCATTTAACGGAGCAGAGAAGAATGCGGGGAAGTTTGACAGATTATTTACAGAAGTGAATTTATTTGGATTTTCAGGTCTGCCTGCAGAGAATGATTGAGCCCAAGTGAGATTCATTTGATTGTTTAAAGAGTGAGATTCTGGCTTTGTGTCAGGCTCTGAATCCAGCTTCGGACTGGACGCTGGACATGTCAACATATCAAAACAGTGACTACAGTCTCTCTTGTTGGACTGCCTGGCTGAAGTCAGAGAAAGGAGTTGTGTTCAGTGGAATCTATAAAGTCATTTACACATCAACCTTACCTTAAAAATTAAAACATGACTGAAGGCGAGATCACATTGTCAGACCTTTGAGCCCATTCTGAATATGATTTGGCCATGATGATTCATGGGACCTAGGTGGACTGCATTTGTTTCAGTCTCGGTGTTGACAGTCAGCAGATAAAATCATATGCAGCAGTGAGTGATATGTCAAAATTCTAACCTGAAGTCTTCCTACTCCAAATTTTTCACATAAACACCTTTTAAACATTTCAAATATTTATGGCTGATACAGCAATCAATAACATCACTTGTTTGTCGGCCAAAGGTAACATACCGGTAAATAAACGAACATTGAACTATGAGGACAAAGGATTGTGGTGTGAGAGTACACCGGACAACTGATATTGAGGATCTCACCAATTTTTTTTTCCTATTTCTTGGGCCTTATCAGCACAAATGTCGCTGCAAGCTGCTGGTCAGCCTCCATACCTTTTATCTCTCACGCCACATGTCCATCTCATTCTCAGGCAATAAAATTTCTTTAACTGATAATGTTGCAGCGAGAACAGAGGACACTGACAGTGCCTGGGCAGATGAGACAGAGCAGCCCAGTGCAACAGTAGCACTGTGAAACACTGCGGTAAAGTGAGCTGTTGCTTGGATTTTGGTGCACGTCGATTATTTTTCACATTGGTAATGATGTTTAATGCCACAACTAAGCAGGTACAGGGCAGGACAGGTAATCGGTGCACAGTGCAGTTCAACACTCCAGCAGAGTCCCTCCACAAAGTCTCTGGCAGCCTGGCTGGTTCGGCAGGCCAATCCGGGCTGGGAAGCAGGTGAGTAGGTGGTGACATTTGCCCAAACACACATACAGATCAGTTTAGCAACAGGTAACAGTACTGTGTAGGAGCAGGCAGGACGTAGTCATGGAGGTAGACAGTAGGTTAAGGCCAGGCAGAGGACTGAAAGGCCAGCAGGTAAGTACTCACAGAACACACAGTGAAGGACTCAGGACCACAGGAAAGCCACACATAAGCTGATTTGAACCCTTATAGTTGTTGGATGGTAACACCAAGCAAAGACAGGCAAACAGGTACTAAGGACGCAGTATCAGGTCTTGTGGTCGCAGACAGAATGCTGAGGTGCTTACCGGGAATCAGATGGAGCAGGCAGGTCAGAGGCAGGGTCAGCAACAGGAAATAGGTCTCGAAGACAGCACTGGAGAGTCTTGCATGAGTGGCAAAGAACAATCTGGCAAAGAGTGTCTTTGAGGCTGGGGTATATATACTGGCTGTGGAACAAGTGAATGGAGTTGCCTTGATGAGGTGGGCGTGACTGATGCTGATAGGTGGGGAAAAAAAAAAAAAAAAAACGGGTGAATGGAAAACTATTGACTGTGAGCTGGGTGACTGGGCAGGCAGAAATGACCAGGGCCCAGTATTTCAAAGTTATCTGATAGGATTATCCTGGCCGGATTGGATTAAATCCTGATCTGATCTGAAAACTGGGTATTTCAACACAGATCAAGAGGATCCTGATCCTGAGGATCAGGATTCAGCTCTGGTAATCCAATCCTCCCTTTAATTCAGATAAAGGCTGCATTCGGGTATTTCAAAAGTGAAGGCAGAGATCTGGATCAATTTGATACCAAATTTCAGGATTATTTGGATCCCACCTCAGAGGTGGATTTGCCAAAGTCTCAGCTTCACTTCTCCTAGATATTGTTACTCAAAATGTTCATTACACTTAATCTAAATTAGTGTTTTAGTTCTAAGTAATTTCAAGCATAGAAAAATATTGTTTGGCCATATTTCCTGAAACTGCTGTAAGTAATAGTAACAAATACAGACCTACTTCTCAACGTCTAGTTTCACCTAACATTGTAACTTGTTTGTACCAAAACATCCAACATATGTTTGTGGTCAGACAAAGGCAATGAAATGCAATGCAAAGCAAGTTTATTTGTATAGCACATTTTCTTAACATAGAGTGCAAGAAACAACACAGGGATGAACATAATAAGTCTCAATTTAAATCACATTTAAGCACTTTCAATGTATATTTTCATGCTTTTGAATGAAGACAATTTTTTCTTAATTTGGATAAGCTTGAAAATGCACCTTTTAAAATGCCTGGGAAGTGCTTGACTGTGATTTTATAACATGCAGCAATGTATTTCAGGAAATGTTTGTGTGTACAAACTGATTATTTAATTCATCAAATCAGATGCTATAGTGCTATATGTGTAGTGGGAGCCTTCTACGAAAGGTGATACATGTCCAGGGATTTCCAGCACTCGACCTGTTGTCTTCATTAGCAGTGGCATTGCTGAGCGGTCCATGGGTGTGAGTGTACTCTGAAAGTAGAAGTAGAGTGTGTATGAGCATATCTTTATCATTATCAGGAATCCACAATAGTCAGAGAAATTGTTCAAGTAACGATACAGAAAAGCATATCATCAGCATTACTGTAGCATAGCCAAACTTAATCCTCTGACACTTCTGAATGAACCTCAAAATTCATACTAGTAAAGTGTATTTTTCCTACACTGAAGCAGTCTGCTCTGCACACATGTAAAACAAAAACAAAAATAAAAAAAATCTGCTGTGTTGGCAATAACATAACGCTAAACTCTGAACAGGTCGGTGTTTAAAGAGTTCCTGTATGACGTACTTCAGATTTATTCCCTTTTAAATTAAACCATAGACCGCAAAATACATCAACACAGCCAGCTAGCCTGCTAACTACTTAACATTAACATGCAAGTCAATGGAGCCGTGTTAGCTACCGTTAGCATGACCGTGGCTCAATTAGAGATCGGTACGCCCACGTTTTAAGTAGGTGACAATTCAAATAGCTGGCTCACATCAGATGGTGAGTGGGCTTCGTATGGTCTTAAAAACGCTACACAGTATATAACGGTATACTTACATTTTGATGTGAAACCTGGGCTACTAGCTGCTCCTTCCGTGAAGTGTCCCGCCGTGGACACAGAGCACAGCGGGTCATAATCTGAAAGCCACGCCCCCAAAGGTGAAACGTTTCCGATCCGGGGGCGGAGTCATGAGATTTGGAATTCCGTATCCAGTCAGATTGGGATCAAAGTGATGCATCCTGCCAGTGTTTTGAAATACCCGGATAAATTCTGATCCGGATTACAAGTTTTGAAATACTGGGCCCAGGTGACCAGTAATGCATGCTGTGACACATGACTGACCATAAGTAGTTTCATGCACTTTACTGTGCAGGAAAAGTCAGCTTAAGTGAGACCGTAACACATTGAAAATATCCTCATTTTTAAACTTGTACATTAAATATAGTAATGTTTTTCCTCAGTGGTCTGTTGAAATTTTCAGTGAAGTTCAATCAATCAATCAATTTTATTTCTAAAGCCCATATCAAAAACAACAATTTGCCTCAGAGGGCTTCACTGCATACAACATCCATCTGTCCTCTGTTAGAGTAGAGGCAGAGATAATAGTGATTTATGTGATTGATAGCTGTGTATGATAGTTTGGTATGATGATATCGATAAGAATCAGCCTGAGAACAATTAATGTCCAGCCAGTCTCATAAAGAATACATGAAAGGCACGCAAAGTCTTGACAATGAGTTGTGTGGTGGTGGGCATGAAATGTGTTAAAATTATGTGCTGTCCACACAAAGACAATGCCAATGCAAAATCAGTGGGGATCTTTAGTTGTGGTGGACACATGAATTAATGATAAAGAGCAAGAAAGTCCATGTAGGGCAGGCAGAGGATGAAATGTTGCTCCACGACTGACTCTTCATCTTTCAGATACAATATGCCTTGGAAAAATAAGAATCATGTCAACAGAAGACTCCAGGTTAAAAAAAGAAGAAGAAGGAGAGAAAAAAAAACCCACTAGGCTTTGCAGTTGTATGCCTTCGTGCACCAGTCAAGTTTCTGTTATAGATTACATTTATGTCTGTGAAAACATGGATGCTTCACACCTATTGTTCCCCTGACAGAACAGAAGGTCTATACAATCAGCACAATTTCGGGTTGGGCACCCAAGATGAGTTGTTTATGCAGAACATTATGATGTCACAGTGAAGTTAACCTTTGACCTTTTGGATATAACATGTCATCAGTTCATTATTTTATCCCATTAGATACTAGTGAGAAGTTTAATCATTTTTAGCAAATGAATTATTGAGTTACAACCAAAAACACATTTCAAGGTCACACTGACCTTGAACTTTGACCACAAAAATTCTTCAGCAATTTATTCTCCAGTCCAAGTGGAAGTTTGTTTCAAATTCAAAGATATTCCCTTAATGTGTTCTTAAGATACCATGTTCATGAGAATTAGACAGATGCAAGGTCACATTGAACTTGACCTATGACAACCAAAATCCAATCAGTTCATTGGTGAGTCCAAGTAAATTTTTGTGCCAGATTTGCGGTAATTCCCACACGGTGTTCTTGAGATATCGCATTTGCAAAAATGAGACAGACAAGGTCACAGTAACCTTGACCTTTGGCCACCGAAATCTAATTAGTTCATCACTGATTCCAAGTGAATTTTTTTGCCAGATTTTAAGAAACGCAATCAATGGGTCAGCGAACGGACAGACAAGCCGAAAACATAATGCCTCTTGCCACGGCCAACAGGGGTGTTGAGGCATTGAAACTGCAAGCTATCTAGCCTTAACTACATTTTCTGGGGATTACCCTGATATTCACACAGAGATGCACATGAAAAGTATAAATTTTGAGGGGATATGAAGTTACCAATTTTGTGGGGTGTAACAGAAAAGTAATATAACCAGTAGTGTGACATATTACTGTTGTCAGGGAGTAATAAGTAAAGTAGAAACATTACTTTTGAAAACAGTAATGAGTAATAAGGAATAATTACATTTTAAGAGTAACAGGCCGAACACTGCTTACATCTATATTATATTAACTGAAACCATAATCTTTTCCTAAACTTAACCAAGTATTTTTGTTCTCCAAACCAACCAAGTGTTTTTCTTTCCCTAAACCTAAAGATATTCACAACACATCTGTTCATAATAGACTTTGCACTGGCATTGTTTTTGTGTTGCCTGCATGTAATTTTAACATATTCCATATCCACCTCCACGTAATGTATTAGGAGGTTAGGCCAATTTCATGCATTTCTGTGAGACTGTGTTGGAATGTCTCATAGATGTTGAGGTATTTTACTGGATTAGTGCACAATGTGGCAGTCATCCTTATTTATCCTCTGAGAACCATGAATATATCAAAGTTCATCACAGTTCATCCAGTACTTGTTAAAATATTTCACACAAAAGCCAATGTGATGATAGTGTTGGCAAAATGTCAGGATTCATCCTCTTGGGAAATGAATGTCTATAAGATTCCATGACAATCCATTCAATATTTGTCAATATATTTCAGTCTAGACCAAAGTGGCGGCTCATGTGACTGATATGAAAACACATTTTTATAGACTTGTTTGTATGCGAAGAATCTCCTTGACAACTTCACAATATTTATTAAACTGGATTTATTTTCTTTGTGCACAAAAAAGTGACTTGGGCACTTATTCAAACAGCAGACTGACATGTTTTGCTAACACGTTTATGTAATGACGTGCATGTTATAGAGGGGCTCCAGAGACAGAGTGGAGGAATAAAGTACACTTTGAAAGAGGATGTCTGCATCATGCTGTCTCTGTTGCTGTCTTTCATTCCACAGTTCTCCTTTATTCCTGCATCTATCTCTCTGTCTTTATTAAAGCTATTCATCTCCATGCATGCCCACAGCCTGCTGCTTAAAATGTTCCCTCTCTGTGTGTGAGGATGTAATTTGATTATGTCTCGCTTTGGTATATTTTAAGTTGTTTTGGCAGTTGTCACTGGCAAGGTGGAGTGGTGGTTGGTAGTGTCTTTTTTCTCTTTCTGTTTGTCTGTTGTGTGTGTATGACAGAAGGAGAGAGAGGGTGTGTCATGTCATGTTGTGACACAAGATGGAGAGCAGCCATAGTGAAGGACAAGCGTTTCTCATCCATTTATGAGGCCGTCAGCATGAAAGCCAGCCAAGCATCTTAATGACCTATGACTCAACTCAGAGAATAATCTGACACACACACACACACACACACGCACACACACAAACCCAGGACTGAGTCACACAAAGTTCACATGTAGCACAAACAGTAACACAAAACACAGTCGTGTTTAGCGGATACACTGAAAATGTATGTTTAAACAACGCTGTGGTTAAAGGGTATTTCACCAATTTTTAACCACTTGTATCATAACAATTTGGACAGTATGGCTAAATGAACGGTGGTAAACTTCCCAAGGTATCCCTGCTCCCCTCCCAGCAAAACTCAGCAGAATTATGTAAAACATTTTCCTGAGGGCTTTCTACCAGAAAACGTTCTATTTGTTAAGGTTAGGGATAAAATTGTGGTTTTCGGTGAAAATGAATAGATTTCTGTCAGAAAGGGCTTTCTTGAAAAAAGCCTACAAGGAAAACTTATCCCGTGTGTGCTTTCCCAGGTTGTTGCTGTAACTACAGGCTGTACTTTGACATTTTCGTATTGCCCGCCACCATGGACACAAGGAGTAAAGAGGTTAATCAAAAGATAGACCTGCCTCTTTCTCTCAAACTCAGATAAAACTTTAAAGCTAGGCAGTGCTGACAGAATATAAACCAAGATTCTGTTATTGCACTGCCTATTTCTCACCGAAAATGTCATCAGAAGCATATTTCAGTGGCCTAGAGTTTGTATTGAGGAAGTAGGTGCTGTTTCCTGCATAGTAAAAACAGAAACTGAAAAAAAAAACTGAGATCAAACAGTAAAACTAAGCACCGCTGATCAAATGTAAACATCCTTAAGCCCTATTCAAACGGGATTAGTTTTACATAGGTACGTGGGGTAAAGTTTTAATGACCAGAGATTTTACTCCCGTCCGAATGTGCCATGTCAGTAATCATTACCGCACGATGTCAGTAAAGATTACCACAACTTTTACCTTCTGTAAAAGGGTCCCGGAAAATTACCTCAGGTAATACCTCCCTCCATTGCTGGAGGGAGGTATTACCTGAGGTAATTGATCATTCAAATTTAGGTTAGAACTTATAAAAATATATATATTCGAATATATATATTTTTATAAGTTCTAACCTAAATTTGATCATTCAAATATCATTAATAATTAATTAATACTATCAATAATGTTGTATATCACGGCGAATCCCGTTCAGGCCGAGATGATTCGCACACAAGCCAGGCCAGAGAGGGACGCAGCAATGGAGGGAGAGGTGCCGACGGAGGAGCCTGCTGCACCAACACCACCCACTGCACTGTGTGACCTGTTCGGGGAGACATACAGGGAGAGTGTTGCACCTGCTGCCTCCTTGCCTACCCTTTTTAAAGAAGAGACGAAACGTGACCAAAATGAGACACCACTACAAGCCGACCAGGATCCACTTTTGTGGTGGAAAACTACAGGCGCACTTGAAGTATCCAAACATTGCTCAGATAGTGAGGCAGAAGTTGGTCATACCTGGCACTTCAGTGAGGTCAGAACGGGTGTTTTCATCCGAGTGTCACGTTCATATTGCGCCAGCAATAAGCATCTTATTTTTTGTGGGGGTTTTTGTAAAAAAAATAAAAATAAAATAAATCAATAAATTTGAATATTATTCGAACTCTACTAAATTAATTCGAAAATATTCTAACTCAATTTCATGGTGCTTTTGACAGCCCTAATATGTGTAGATATTTAATCATATCCTGTTTACAAGTCGTTTTTTGCGGATTTTCTTGAAGAAGCGCTCAGTTTTGCACTTCATAGTCGGACAAGTCTGTGTGAAACCTCAGGTACTGTGGGACCACGGCAAACACGATTCAAGTGTGTTTGAGTGTGGTACGCACAGGAAGCAACGTCACACGCACATGATGACAGGAGGGGACTGCGGTGCATGAATGGATTTACCCCTCTCACTTGTGGTGGTTTTACGGATATTTCTTGTCCCGTGCGAATTGGCCGTTAATATTACCGATGTCCTGTGGTAAGGTGACATTACCCCACGTGCCCATGTAAAACTAATCCCGTCCGAATAGTGCTTTAGACTGTTACTAAGTTGCCTATTTCTCAACTCTAATGTTTTCAGAAACATGTTTCAGCTTACCATTTAACTGTTACACAAGATTGTTCGTTACCAGTCGGCTGCCATTGTGTCAAATGGAAAAAACATAATACACCTACCAGCAGGTGTGTTTGTTGGTCCAGTGTGGCAAATGTATTCTAGTAGTTGTAGGTTTTCTACCTCTTGACCCTGTTTCTGATCATGTAGCACCAGTCAGCACCTTTCTGCTACACAGACAGCCCAGCTTTATGAAAAGACCATCTCTCAAGTGGTGAAATACTTCTTTAATGTGCGTTTGGTTTAGGCACAAAAACCATATGGTTGTGATAAGGAAAAGATTATGTTTTGGCTTGAAATATGAGGTATTGGGGGCAAAATCCCTGCTGGAAATGCAATGACGGTTTGCTAAAAAACACCCATGTTTACCAGTGATAACTGGTAAAACACAACTGGTTTTGTTCTTTGTTGGTCTTGAACAGTGGTCTGCAGTGGTTTGTAGCATGGCAGGTGTCTCGCCGTGGTAATACGCCATCCAACATCCCCACCACCTCCTGGTGACAAAGTCAGCTCATATACTATGTATGTTTGAAAGTTGATGTGATACGTATGGAATTTGCTAGTGTAACGTATTCATTGTTTGCAGAAATGTAAAATGCCAACATTTTCTTCTGGCAACTTGGCTGTTGTGACAGTACTGACTTTAGTAGCTGTGCAACGATGACTGTGACAGTTATACCAAAGTTGAGTTGAGCAGGCAGACTTCCTGTTGCCATGTCTTTGCCATAAAAAAACATTGACTGATAAGGCTTTTCAAGACTTTTACAATTTTAATGGGCTGACTGATCAAATTCTTGTGTTACAGAACGGTGTGTTTGTGTTGTTCAGAAAAACATATCTTCTCTCGCTCATTTTATAATGATTGCGTCAAGATAATATTAGATACATTTTCTCAGTGTAGGCTCATATGTTTTGCTGATGTAATTATAAATGAGTCAAACTTTATTCATATAGCACCTTTCAAACAAATCAAATTCACTTCAAATTGCTTCACAAGTAATTTAGATGTTAATAAAATATATACGTAAATGATAATGACTGACAATAACTAGGGTTGAGCTGAATACTCGGATGAAACGAGTATTTATCGAGTAGGAGTATCATCCCTTTAAAATGTGCCACGTTTACATGCAGTGTTTTCCTCAATCTGATTGAAAACAGTCAGATTAAATTAATCTGATTCGATCTGTATACATGAACGCTAAATAAAGCGATCCACGTTCAATCCGCGTATACATGGCCCCAGCTGAAGCCGATTATGTAGTTTCTTTGACATGCGCAAAAGGTCTCTCTCCTACTACCTGCAAATGTGCAAGAGAAGAGGTGCACTTCTGAGAAATGGATCCACGTCGTGTTTTGTTGGGGACGCTTATTGTGTTGTATTTTCATTTATTTGCGGCTCTACGGTCTCAGCAGTTCATTATCCTCAAGAGATATTTGGCCAGGAGAAGAACACTGTACTATTTGTTACCTGGAATGATCGGCCTGCCCCTACCTCCGCAAAAAACTCGGAGCCAGTGGATGAAAGTACACAGCAAGCACTGGTTGTCTCTACCAAAGAGTATATGCGCACGAGATGATGATCCTCTCTGTCCGCCAAGCAGAGAGGATCATCATCTCGTGCGCATATACTCTTTGGTAAGGGTAAAGAGGATGACACCATTGGGGCGGACAACTGTGTACGTATTTCCTGTTTCCTATTATCCGCGAATGTCAATACGTGACTCCTACGTACTAGGGAACGCATGCGCAGAATGAATAATCCACTCCATCAACCGAATCCACTCTATTCAGCTGTTTATATGTGGCATCAAGCTGATTATCAATCGGCGTAGACTACCTCTTTTAATCCGATTGTAAATTTAATCAGATCCGGGTGAATCGGATCCGCTAAAGTGGTTACATGAGACATTTTGAATCCGATTGACCTATCAATCTGATTATAAGTAGGATTTTTGGACCCATGTAAACGGGGCTAATGTCCGTACTTGAGATAAAGGAAAATCCTCATACGGGTTGCTGTGCTCAGTCTCTTTATCTTGTGATCAAAGATGATCAATTCTGAGGCTGTTCTGTAATTATTATTTTTTTCTCCAATAAACGATAAATTTAGCAACTTCTGATTAACCCACATTAATTTTGGGTTGACAATGTCAACCTCTGGTTAGGTACCATTTCCACTTTAAGTCCCACCCACATCCAGTCTAAACCCCATCCATTCTGAGTGCAGATATGGATACAGACAGTTTAGTTAGTACTCGCTGATCCCTAACAATTACATTTAGATAAAAACAAAAGGAGTTAAATTAATAGAATAAGTATAAATTATAGTATAAATTATAGCTACAGATACCAGTCCACGCTCCGTATTTTGGTCTGGACAAGGACTTAAAGGGGAGCTAATGTTTTTTTCAACCTGGGCCCTATTTTCTGATCTACTTTTGTCTAAATGAGTGACAGGATGTTCAATATTTGACATTGCTCCAGTACAAAGCTAGGGCTGACCTGACTGCAGCCCGTGAGAGCGCGCTATATAAAATAATAGTGCACTCAGACAGCGTCACACAATGTCAAAATACGTCCACTAAAAGTGCATTTTTTTCACACAGACAGGCTCAGATTGTTAGTATAATTATCTGACAACATAACGGAAAGGAGAAATGAACGTCTGTGTTTACCTTTAGCTGGATTCTGACATGTTCCTCTGCCTGTTGCAATTTTAGTATATGTGCTACCGAAGTAACACTGCTCCCTCTCTCTCCTCCGCCGCTCTTCAATTTCAATGAGCTCTGTATCCGTGTACGCCCGTGTACTCTGTGTTCAAATAAATACAGGTGATCATCAAATTCAAATGGCTCATGCAGATCCAGTTGGTCAAAATCAGGTTAAAATTCAGCCATGACCATTCAAAACAGAGTAAAGGCCCAAACACACTCAGGTGGAATGTATGCAGAACGGACTCTGCGGAGGTCCGCACGGACTCAAAGGAGCCCTGTGCGCGCAAAGCTCAGATTTTACGACCGTGCGGACTCCACTCTGTGCACCAGTGACTGCCCGGCATGTATTTTTCACATCGCGGGGATTTTTCACAGACATTTTTACAGGAAACTACAACGTGGAAGTGCGCTCGACTATGAAAGCCCGAATGACTGCGGATATTCCTCGCGGAGTCCGCTGCGCTTATAGTACACCCGAGTATGGTCGGCCCTAACTCCTCGCGTTTGGTAAGGTCGCTCCAGTGGTAACTTCCTGCAACATCTCAAATCTCACGAGACATGAGATTTCAGAGCCAGACTTTCACTCTCTGAGTGAGTGTTTTGACTTGCCACAACAAACATGTCAATCACTTCTTGTCTGGCAATGAAAATGTAACTTTATTATTCATTTCAGTTAAAAGACCTATTTCTCTGCAACAATGTAGATTTGAAACGTAATCAGTGACTTAATTTCCAGTTGACTCACCTCACAGCAATTGGTGCCATGCTTTTCTTTAAATGTCTTTGAAGGGAAAAGGGGCTGGCAGAAAATCATACAGAATACATCCTCATATTATGAACATATCAGAGTGTTGTGTGTGTAATTTTTCCTCTCCTCTGTGTCTCTTGGGAGTTTATTGATCTGTGCTGAACACGAGTTTGTTTACTCCTAAGGGTCTAGGATTAGCAGTTAGCATACTGGAGAGATTAATTTTCTAATCTTTTAATCAGTGGTGAATATTTATGATTTTACATGTGATTATGGTGTTCCACAGGGTGGTTATGTTGTAGTGGGGAGAACACTGTGTATTTTAAATTAAGAGCACACCACACAGCAGAGTAAAGCATCCAAAATAAGTTTAATTATTTGATTTTTTTTTTTTTTTTTATCATTCAACTGTTCAGACTCCTCAAATTAAAGTCAAAATTGTTTCAAAGTTTCAAATTTCAAAGCACACCAACTGGTGAAGAAATACTATTTATGTTATTTCTTTACTTTTACTTATTGTTTTGTTTGCCTAAAACCATCTTAAGTCCCTGAAGTCGCAATCAATGGGTCAAATGATTATGCATAATGTAAAAAGGTGTCACTTGTGTGTGTGTGACAAACACACAAAGTGTTATCACCAACTCTACAGTTACCCTCAGCTTTAGGGAGCCTTTTAGGGTCTTTTCATCAATCTGGTTTTCCAGCTCACGACCTTTCAGTTTCAGTTCAGTCTCAGCGCTCTCATCAACCCTTTTCCCAACAGCAGCAGGCAGCTGATTCCAGCAAAACAGCTCACCGTACACTACCTGCTCAGCACCAAACAGCAGGTAAACTCAGAGACTAGCTGGTGAACATAGTGAAGCATTTAGCAGCTAAAGATTCAGATATTTTTCTCAGGACTTAGTAGAGACAAAAAACCCAACTAGGTCTCACAGAAACATTTCCACGGCCTCTTAACACCGCATTATGTGTTGGTGGCATGTATTGTGTTGAAATTACATGCCAGCACCACAGAAACATTGTGAATGGAAAAATTAAGATCCCTGTCATGGTGGAGACACGGTTAACCTATAGATCAGGGTTAGGCAAGCTGTGGCTCCAGAGCCACATGCAGCTCTGTAGCCCCTCTTCAGTGGCTCTTTGAGGCTCTGACAATATTATAAAAAAAAAGGATGATGGTTCTTTTTGACATTTTGATTTTTAAATGTGAAGCCTATACACAGAATACAAACAATGTTTTAACACCGTCAACTGAAATGGGCATTTTTCATCTAGTTAGCTAGCTATAGATTCCAAAGCCAAAAAAGGAGAAGTATGGGACATAGAGATTTTAAATGTGTGGATACGTTTTCACCACCAACACTGCAAAGTCAAAGCAAAAAAAATAATCATAAATTGCCCACTGCAGAGTAGCTACCTTATGATAAAACATATTATAGAATGGATTTCGACTCAGGCTGTGTTTCTTTAACTATAAGGCTCAAACAAATATGTTTTGCAGCTCCAGAGAGATTTCTTTTTTTTTCTTTGGCCAAAAATGGCTCGATAGTAAAGGTTGCTGACCCCTGCTATGATAGTGTTGAAAGTCCGCAAGGAGGTTGGTTTGGTGGATGGGTCAAACCAACCCGTCCACTTTCGAACTTGTCAAATACCGCCGCTTTGTCAGTGTTAGTTTTGGATGTGCTGGGGTGGCTTTGAACATGCATTGTGTTTTTTCAAAATAAACTTCTGTTTTCACAAGAAAGTTACAGTTAATGCTCCTTAGATGCATACAGCCTTTTTTTAAAGAAAACTTACAGCATAAATAAAACACTTCATTTTTAATTTATCAGTTTAGGCAACAAAAGTCCCTGGTTAGGTTTAGAAAAAAACATCCTGGCTTGGCTTGAAATAAGTACAGTTGTTGCTAGCGTCATGTAGCGTCATAGGTCATGTGATATGTCACTACAGAAGCATACTATATATACTAGCACACCAAATTGTTATTAAAATGATCCATCCCCCCACCTCATGGGCCCCAGTGCAATCGCACTGCCTGCACTGTCAATATTAACGCCCCTACACAGAGGGGGCCTTTGTACGACCATATTTGACACAGACAGCCAATGACAAAATGGCTTATTTGATGCTTGGTGTTTATCATCACGCCAAAAAATGTGCCTCTGTTCATCAGTATAGGACACCAAGATCACTGACAGAGTGAATGGGCTGGTCAATCAAATACTGGACTTTCACCCAGGAAACCAATGTTCATGTCCAATGTTCCTTTTAATTCAACATACTTGCATTCCTTTTGTAGTTCTGTCACTTTACAACGTACTCCCATACAGACCAAACATGGTAACTTTAATTGAAAACACTTAAAAAAAAAAAAAAATCCAAACCAAGAAGTTTTGGAGCCAAATCCACCCATGGCTCCACCACGTAATTCCAACACACTGTATGTGGCCAAAAACATACAGCGTTCTCAACGGCAGTACAAAGTAGTACAAAGTACAAAGCCTCATTTGTAAATTGCATATGCTGTAGAGGCCTTTAAAGTATGTTACACTGAATGATATGAAATAATGCAGGATATTAGATTAAAAGCCCACTGAGTCATGTTCAGTGGTACACAGAAGTAGGAGAGGTGTGAAGTGCACTTGCGTGTCCATGGCCTCAGGTCTTGAATTAAGGATTTAATGACACCCATAGCTAACCAGCAAAAGACAATCAAAACAAGTGGATCTCAAAATCCTTTCCTGACAGTTATTAAATTATCCAATTAAATAGAGAGATTATCCTCAGAGATAATCTGAGTCTACATTTTGCCCTGCACAGCTCTCATCATATTTTGTTCAGCAGGGAGAATGAAAAGTGACGGTTCTCTCAGAATGCGTCTTCTGTATGGTAATCCTGAAATTGAGACTGATTTAGAGCAGTATTAAGTTACCTGTCCTGAAATCAATGAGGGCCTAAAAATGCTACTATTAAATTAATACTTCTAACTGTGGTTGACACCAGAATACACTGTATCCCTTGTTCGACAGGTCATGATGAAAATAAAGACAACTAGGCTTTATTAAAACTTTGAATTTATTTTGGCAGCTCTCGGCTGGCCATAAATTAAATCATTGGTTATAACACTGTACTGTTCCCAAGTCATTGGTGATCTCAGAACCTGGTGATGCAGTTTAAAGCTCTGTGTGCAACAGTTCTGGTTTCTTGACTGAGTTTTTGGTCTTACACACATCATTTAAATAATTTATGCTGTTTAAGCTTTTAGATAGGAGATATTTATTCTATAGAAATACATACACTTTAACTATAGACTGCTTGAATCATCCAATCAGCAAGCCACTACTGGAGAATAAGGTAGCCTATCCCAGTGGGATACCTCTAAAGCCTCTTAAGTCAACATACGTTTGTGCATTGGAGAGCAAATTCAAAGAAATAGCTCAACATTTTCAATAACAATTTCTTTTATCACCTTTAAATAAAATGAGGACTTGGAAATAAATCTCATACCTGTAGATTATGTATGGTGCTTGAGCGAGGACCAGGCTCTCAGGAAGTGCACTGGACATTGACAACTACAACCTCAGGGTCCATCACGTGCCATTGGGCCTAGACAGCCTTTTTCCCCTGAACCTTAGATTGAGACAGAGACATTGGTAAATCAGTGAATACATTTTTTTTGAGCATCACAACCCCCATGAAATGACTAATTTCACTTTCTGGGATTTGATCTATTTGGTAACTTTCTGAGAGAGTGTGGAAGAGCACACAATTAACCTTGTGAATCCCCAACTTTTGTTTGGTATACTTTTTCAGTTTCTCCCAGCTATTGGGGATTGGTAAGATCTGAGAAGTATAGAAAACTAATTGTCTTCTTTATTTTCTTTATTTATCATTATAATTATTATTATTGTTTTAAATTATGTCCTCAGATGAGGACTTTGGGTTTATTTTTAATAGTCATTTTGTAACAGGATACATTTTCCGTGCTCCACACCCAAGCTAGTAATGCCTAAAAAGTTGCAACGTCTTCAAGTGAGATGATGATAAAGTCTCCCTGTCCTCAAACAAGTACCTACCAATTAACAGTGTCTTAGCTTTTTACTGACTGACTTGGCAGAGATGGCAGCCATTTTGTTTTTACATGGACTAGTGTACTGTGGTCTTACTACCACTAAATGTCACATAAAAGTGTCCATGAAACAGGGCAACCGGTCAAAGTTAAACAGAACTAAGTCTAAGTAATATGATCCTCATAAAGTTAAAGTCTCAAGTGCGCCTGCTCTATGTGCCCAACGATGTGAAAGATCCGGCTAATATTATACCTGGGATGTCAGTTTCTTTGGTAACACTTGAAGGTCATCCTGGTTAACATCAAGTTGTCATTATAAGGACATCCCAAACAAATGCAATGTCAACTTGTCATGACAAAGACAACTTCTGGTAATGTCACTTTGATTAATGTCAAGTTGTCATAATCAAGACAACCCAAACAATGTCAACTTGTCATTACAAAAACCAAATGACACTTAATGACAGCAGTCATAAACGTTTATGATATGTACATAATGTTCATGACAGGTTCACGACCGTGTCATGTCACTCTTATGTAGATACCTTCAAGTAAAGTGTTACCCAAAAAGACTCCTCACTACCTGGCTGTCTGCCAATGGCGGTTCTGGGGAGGGGCCAGCAGGGGCCAGTGCCCCTGTAACATTCAAAATAAAAATTGATACAATGAAAATTGATTGTCCCGCTGACGCGAAAGGCGTAACCATTGCGTGTGGCATCTTTGTCCAGTTGGATCCTTTAGTTCGCTGCACCATAGCCAGACTGGCTTACAACGTGGATGACATATACCACTCGTGAAGAGACAGAAGAACGAGTCAGTTACCAAGGAGATTAAAGGTAAGCGAAGCTGTTTTCTACCTCTGACAGAAATGTTGTTAGCTTATGTTACTAGCAGCAGCCGGCAGCCAGATGTAAGCACAAGGCTAACTGTTAGCCGCTAACGTTATCACGACACAAGAAAGTCAGCAACAGTTCAGTTGCCTGTTATAATTAACGTCATTTGCATTCTGAGTTGCTGACATGTGGTGTATTCCTCTCCTTTGTTTAATAGTTAAATTTTAATAAATGAAGAGAAAAAAGTTAAAGGACATAACGTCCTATTTCTGCCCATCAAAGAAAATCGTCAAAGATGAGCCAGCTCATATTGAGACAGAGCCAGATGATTCTGGTGAGACAGCTGAAGAGAGGCAACAGGTGGTGGTTGAGGGCATCACAGAAAGAGAGACAGACACAGTGAACGTTGAAGAAAGTGGTTTGCAAAGTGAGGGCACAGAGGAGGACAGAGAAACAAATGAAGATCCTGAGAGTGAAGAGGGGGACATACGAGCACAGAGTGAGACAGAGACAGAGGATCCATGTGCATCAACAAGCACTGGACCATCAGGTGTGTGTGTGTGTGTGTGTGTGCGCGCGCGTGTGCAGTTAAATGAATGTTCAGAACATTTGCACAAGATAGAAGGGAAACCTTAAATTCATGTGTGCATTAATATAACTATATAAAATATTATTTTTCTTGCATCTGTTTGAGCTTGTGTGTGTGTATGTGTGTGTGTGTGTGTGTGTGTGTGTGTGTGTGTGTGTGTGTATGTGCGTGCATGTTAAGCAGTGTATTGCAGTTCTATTATGTGTTCATGTAGAATAAATGTTATTTACATATAGTCATATAGTTTATTCTTCTCCACAGATATCAGCAGATGTAGAGAGGACCCGCCAATGCAGCTGAAATTAACATTACCAAGGACCTTGATGGGGGACAGGAGGAGGAGTTTTAAGGCGGCCTGGTACCACATCCACCCGCAACATTTTTGTTAACATATTCAACTGGAGTATTGTGACTGTATGCTGGAACTTCATATTCTACCTCAAGATTTAAACTAAAGATTCTGAATGCTCAGACGGCTGTCTTTGTCTCTTTTACCTCGGATTGAATGTGCCCCTTTGCCAAAACCCTTGCCCCCAGGCTGGCCCCTCCAGTAAAATAGGTCTAGAACCGCCACTGCTGTCTGCCTCTTATCCCCTCCTCCAGTGTTGGAGTTTTGTTACGCCCCACCCTTAGGTGGCCCTATGGGCATGAACAAAACTCCAACCCTAACCCAAAAACTACATAAACACCTATCTACAGGGGAGAGAAAAGAAACAGCAGCACAGAACACATACACAGCCATAACAAAAGACAGGTTCATCACATGCCAAATCCACATGCTAAATCCTGAGACTGAGAATTAACTGTCTCTTGTATTTCCAGAAATGTTGAACCATTCCTTGAAGGAGTAATTTAGAGCCCAGAAATGCACTTAAACCTTTAAAAACAGACACCCCATGCTATTATATTATGCAATTGCACTGGGAGATCATTGTTTGCATAATCCTATATCGATTTAAAGAAGACCTATTATGCTTTTTGGGGATTTCCCTCTTCGTTAGTATGTTATGTAGCATTTTTCTGCCTCTATAAGGTCTGCTAGCTAAGTTAATAAAAAAAAAAAAAGTCCAGTCTAAAGGGAGCTCTGTCTCCCCACAGACACACAGCTCCTGACCTGCCTGAAACAGCTTGTTTTGGATTTCCCGCCTTTACTTCCGTGATTAGTTTCACAATAGTGTGCATGGCAGACAGTGCCCGCCTGCCTGCTGTTGAGCCGCACCCCCAAACACACCTGCTCCGAGCAGAGGTGGAGGAGAGAGGCTGTGGAGTTTGAACCACTGAGAAGCTGTTGAGGGCACGACGTGTAGGAGACAGTGCTTTCTTCATTGTGACCAAAAATTACCCAGACTGCCAAAGGACGAAGGAACAAATAAGAAGTGGTTGGAATTTATTTTTGATACAATTCGTACACAATACAACCGGGACATTTTAGCGTGTTCTCTCTATTTTACTGAAGACTGCTTCACAAACTAGCAACAGATTACTGCTGGATTTTCACAGCAGTTACTGCTGACAGACGGGGCAGTTCCCTTTGTTGGACAAATCTGGAGATTCGGGATCACAACCTGTAAGTATGCTTTATGAGTTGTGAATTTGTTTTGTAAAAACAAACTAGGAAGCTGCTACCGAGTGTTGAAGTGTGGAGCAGATGGCTGTAGGAGCTAACGTTAGGCTGTACACCCAGTGCTTAGCTGTAGGCCTCGGCTAACCGGCTAACCAAAGCTATTGTTTTAAAATGCTTTTGACTGAATTGTGGAGAATCTAACAGAGCTAAGATGTGCAGCATGTCCATATTGACAAAATGTTGAAACATTGTGATGCTCGAGCTAAGCAGCTACTGCCGCTAGCTCGAGCGATTAGCTGACAGGCAACAGTCAGACCTGGGGTCGAATTAAGAGCTGCCTTTATTTGTCAAAACGTGTGGCTACTGCTTTGAAATGCTTTTGCTACGCGGCGTACAGTAAGTTACACTGCTAGTCTCAGTAAAATGAATTTAACAATTAAATAGTGGCGAGTCTAACAGAGCTAACATTGTGCAGCATGTCCATATTGACAAAAGTTTCAACATGTCTATCTGTGATGCCCAATCTGAGCAGGTAACTTTAATTTTTATATATGTATATGTGTGTGTATACATATATATATATATATATATATATATATATATATATATATATATATATATATGTATATTCATCCCCTAGGGGAAATTCAATTTTACACTCTGTTGTCAATTACACCAGGTCCGAACACACACATGCACAAACTGGACCTATACATGCACTAAGTGGAGAGATGTCAGATTGGGCTGCCCATGAAAATTATGTAGCCCACATAGTTTCAGTAACATAAGAAATGTTTTCTTGATGTTTATTTTCTTTATTATTTATTAATTTAAATACCTTTTGGATCAATATTTTTTGTGTTTGGATTTCAATATGGTCTTTAAACTAAAATTGTTTAGTTTAAGTTGATCAGATTTTAGGATGAAGCATTTGAAGATACTCCAAGAAAGGTTACATCATATGGTTAAGATGTCCAACAGAGAAACACTAGCATTCATTTAGGGTCATGTTTGTGTCCACCTACTGAATGAAAGTCCAATATTAGGTCTCTTTTAGCTCTGCTTTGGTCTCCACCAAATCCTACAAGAAATATCTGTCTCTTTATCTGCTAAATGCCCCACTGTGTTCACCAGCTAGCCTCTAACTGTTTCTCTCTGCTGTTTGGTGTTGAGCAGGTGGTGTGCACTGGCATTTTAGAACTTTTTGGTGAAAACAGCTGCGTGCTGCTGCTGGAGATAGTGTCAAGACTGAACTAAAAATCTGCTGTAGAACCAAAACAATGAGCTAAAAAAATCCCTGTAGCGGTAAGGGGAACTGCAGAGATGTTAATAATTCTCTGTGGGCTCATCCCTATGTGACCCCTTATACATTACATGTAGTCATTTGGCTCATTGTTGATATAAAAATGCTGATTAATGCAGCATGAAAAGGAATGCTTGGCATAATGTATCAGGATTCAATATGGAAATAAGTACAGGTTTTAACATAGCAAAACATCACAGTCTTTGGTGGACAGCAATAAGACAACTTCACGAAACAAAGAGAAGGACAAGTGTTAACTGAATCCCTAATGGTTGGAGCTATTTTTTGCAGGATTTGACTTTTCCCCCCACAAAATGAGGCATCAAATTCATGCCAATAAAGTGAAGTGTTTTATTTTGCTGTGTGCAGGAAGGATCACAGGAACAGCCAGCAGTGTTTTGTGGGGATTTAGCTGAGTCAGAGAGAAGACTGAGAGAGGGAGGTATAGAGAGTGCTGGTGTCTGTATGTCGGCTGCCTTCCAGTGGACCAAGCCAAGCAGATAATAAAGCAGCAGCACCTCGCTGACCAGCGGCTCAGAAAACCCTCATCTCTAGATGCTCAGGGGGTGTGTGTATTCTTCTGTGTGTGTGTGTGTGTGTGTGTTCTGCTAAGCAGGCCGTGATATTAGCACTTGGGTTGTGTGGGGGGTCAGGGGAGACGCTTGAATGGAAAGAGACAATATCGATTTTTCTCTTGCAAAGGCTAACTTGGGAAAACTCTTCATAAGAGTGGGCTAAAATGCTTTGTGGATAAATATTATGAGAATAATGACACAGCTGCAAAACTAAACCAAAAAGCAATTTGCCACTTAACTTTTCAACATCGTCAAAGATATACTACACAGGAAAATGCTTTAGTGGTTATTTGGTGTTGTTAACCAAAATGTGATGAGAATATTTCCCTTCAACAGGTGGTGTCATTGCTCTTATTTCCTCGTTTTAACTGATATTAACTCACCAGGTTAAATGCCTAGATCGGGGAATGGAGCAACACTGTCAAAAATAAGTCCGATGGGGCAAGAAACACAGACATAATCATATAACCCTGGATGTATAAAGAGAACTTGATACTGCGTTGGAGGCAGGGCCCCATTCATTTCCATGAAAGTTGCTCAGTGATGTAGGTTGCCAAAAAGTTTGACTTCCCAGACATAAAATTACTCAGATCTTACACATTGTTTGGCCCATAGAGCGCACTAGAGACTTTCTCCAGCTAAGTGGCTATCTTCTGCTGGCCGAGCAGCTAACTTTCAGTTTAGCCCTCCATTTATTTGAATGGAGATGAAATGACGTAATCATATGACTCTTCTAGACTTGTAACATGTTATTAGACCAAATACCTAAAATGCCAATGTGAAATGAGTCATTTTGTGGGGGATGTGATGCTCAAAAAATATATCCACTGATTTACAGACATCTCTTTCTCACTGTAACTGTACGTTCAGACCAAAAGAGGCAAAAGAGGCAAGGACGCCGGAAGTTAATACATTTTCAATGAGAGCCCGGCGTCCTGAGCGGCCAAAGCATCAGCCGCTTGTCCAGAGCGTCCAAAGCGGCTAAAGCGTCCAAAGCGGCACCAGATTAAAAGTTGAACCTCGGTTAACTTTATGGTAATTAGCTATGACGCGGTTCAGCGGCAACCGGCGGCAACCAATCAGAGTAGAGGTGTCCTTCGCTCGAGCGGGCCCCAAAGAACAACGCATGTAACTTTGGTTCCTAGTTCCGTCATGGATGCCGAGAAAAATTGATCACTTGTGTGCGGGCTCAGCTGTCGAACTGCTGGACGTCCAACCTGAAGTACCGCTGGAACCGTTCTCTGTCCAGCCGCAGCTCCAGCACCAGCCGATGAAATTCTCCGAGCTCCTCACGGCGCCGGAGAATCTCGTGCACCCAAACCCGGCGACGGCGTCTTCTTCAGGTGTACAGGCAGGCAGCAGCACACATCACAGCGATGTCATCCAAATCCATGATGAGTCCATATGATTTTGAGGGTTAAACATGCATATTTATAGTCGTCGCAGACCATGTTGATGATACAATAATAACAATTATGAGCGGGAGTTAATTTAATTCGCTAACCGCCTCACCCCATTTTCCCCGTTCTTCCAAAAAAGGAACACTCTTTGGCCACACACACACACACACACACACACACACACAAACTTGACGAACTTGTATGACACCAAACGAAAGACAAGCAGACAACACCACATGCGTAATTGTGCACAGAGATGCTGCAGCTGAGACGTAAGGAGCACGCATTTGCACCCGTGTGTGTGTGTGTGTGTGTGTGTGTGTGTGTGTGTGTGTGTGTGTGTGTGTGTGTGTGTGTGTTCTATAGGCCTAAAGAAAATTACCCCGGAGCCGGAAAACATAACAATCTTGTGGCCAAAGAGCGTTTTACTTTTTTGGAAGAACGGGGAAAAATAGGGTGAGGCGGTTATGACATTAAATTAACTCCCGCTCATAATTGTTATTATTGTATCATTAACATGGTCTGCGACGACTATAAATATGCGCGCTTAACTCTCAAAATCATATGGACTCATCATGGATTTGGATAACATCGCTGTGATGTGTGCTGTTGCCTGCCTGTACACCTGAAGAAGACGCTTGGGAAAAAAAAGCACTTTTCACTGCACACATCAAGATAATTTTGCTCTATTTAAATGTCAGTTAGTTGATAAAATGCTTTGTTGTGCAATGTGTTATCTCATTCAGATGAAGCAAGAAAGGCTTGCATGCCCAGGGTACGTCTTTGCCACAGAATTTTAGTATATTTCAAAGTTGTAAAGTTTTTGATGTTGTGGTGGGTAAATCATAATGCCCTTTGTTAATTGCTTCCTCTTCAAAAGTCAATCCGCTCGTGACTAGATGGTGATTTTGATTTATGTTCATGCTCTGAGATTTTTTTTTTCTGTATTTAATGACACACAAAACCTCCTATGCAACTAGGCATGCTTTAAACTGAAGGTGAACAACAGCAAGCAGCACTATGCCGCTATCAAGAAGTCTGCTTTGCGGCTCCTTTAAATGACTAGCGCGATTTAACTTTGACGTCAGTCACGTGAAGAGCGTATCAAATCCAAAGCGGCTAAAATATTTTGCCGCTTTGGAAGCTGTCCTGTTTCTTGCGCAGCCTCGGGCGTCTTTGCCTCTTTTGCCTCTTTTGGTCTGAACGCACAGTTATTCTATAGGAAAAAGTCTCTACAGGCCGAATGGAATAGTGCAGGAATGGGTCTTAAAACCTGGAAATAAGCATTTTTGCACTCTGTGTTTTCTGAATGGGTTTTTGGTTCAATAATTGAAATAGGGTCTGTGGTTAATACAAGCTTAAGAGGGTTTCCCATTTTGTTCTACGACATATGATAGTAAAAGCCCCCAACTTGAATTTTGAAACATCTAGGTGTGTTTATAAAGACAGTTGTAAGCAAGTGGCTAAATGAGACTATGGAACATCATCACGCAAAACACGGCTTTACAGCCTCGCTGTGGTGGTGACGTTAAGTCATGCAACCGTGGTGTAGTTCGTTTATAGCCTAGCTTTATCTTTTTATTTAAAAATGATCAAATTGGTGTTCATTTATGAAGATTATCTTGCTGAACAAAACATCATAAATGTTTGTTATTTTCTGCAATAATCCAAAAATCCAGTGGAAAAATCCCATAGGCTTTTTGACAAGAGAACGAGGGAGACGGTAACTTCTGTGTTGACTCACAAAAAATCGTCATCTCTGGAGCACTCTATGACATCAACTGATGTATCCGGAAGTTGTAATACCATGTGTGGCAACTATGTCAAATTGGCTTCGAGACCCAGCGCTATTCCTGGGGGTTTTCAGCTAACCCCTAAGGTCCAGACTGACATCCTGCTTCAACTTGGACATCACAAACCTACTGTAGTTGTGGGAACATTGTTTGCTGTACAGGTGATAATTAGCAACATCGTAGTTTTATTTTCAGAAAAAGTGGACAAAAATTGTTTGATTATGTGATCACTTGTATTGGTTGACCTGTCCAACTTTGTTGTGATGTCACCAGGTTCCACAGATTGAACTACTTTCAAGTAATGGTGGAAATGATTGGGGTTTGGTTTTCCCTAACCAAACACTAGAGACCGAATCAAATCTCTTCCTAAGTCCACACTAACTGCCAACATACTTATTTTGCTGGGGTTTTAAGAGTGGAGTGATGTGAAAACAAACTACGTTTTTTTTTGACCGATATTGTGAAGGCATGTCAATTTAAAACAGCAGAGATAGCAGCATCAGGCTTGTTTCTAGTGCTCGCTGTTGTTGTTCTTGTTGATACTACTCATTAGTGTTGGCCTACCGCTTAACAAGACTTGACAGCAGCTTAAAAATGCCATTAATACTTCCCGTGGTGCTGACTGGCTAATCAAGTCGCCTGATGGCATTCACTGGTCATTTTTTATTTAACCGAGAAATTGCTGTTTCATGCACGGTGCCATATGAATCCGACAATTCGCACTCAGTGGAGTGTGTGCATTCAAAGGTCTGGACTCACACAAACAATATAATAATAAGATCAAAATTTAGGTAAACCAGAATTTCCCTTAATACTTCATTAAATATTCAGTATACTATGCCAGCTGGCACAGGACATCAGAAAAACATTCAAAGAAAGAAAGATTCTTATGTTGTGCAGATGTTAAATTTTGGTTGAGCATGAGACATTTGGAAGATGTTGGATTTTGGTTATCTAACAACACAGTGTGAAACCAACCAAAAATACCAAGTATCCCAATCGCTGTTGGCATTAGTCGTTGTCATGACATTGAATTTTGGTCACTTGACATCACAACCTAAATTCAACTAAATATCAAAGGCTAACAATGTTGGTGGCCAGCTGAGAACAAATATGATTCTGGTACCAGCCCTTTCCCCAGATTTTGAGGTGAAATATCTATTTTGCCAAACAGTGCATGTATTACTTTCAAAATTAGTTCCAATGTCTGTCCGACAATTTATTTACATGTTTGTTAACACACCCTAACTAAGAGAACTGACAACTAGAAAGCAATGTACAGCAATATGTATCTTTTTGCTACTGGTCATACCAGACTAATAAAGATTTATAAGCAAAACCTTTGAGTGTATTAAAATGAGTGATGGAGTGCTTTATTTTTGAATTCAACTTTTCATTTCGAAGTAGATAATGTTGTACACCGTCTCATTTTAAAGGTAGACAGTGGACATTTTGGTGGCAATGTTAAGGACTTTTTTTTAATGCTGTGGGGTTTTCTTGGTATCACTCTTCCTAAAAAGTAGTTGCACAGTTTGCCAGGAGCTGTGTGCTCCACACCATGAGTAACCAGCAGTGCAACAGAGCCCACAGCATCACTTAAGCTATTTCTCAGTGCTTGTGGGCTAATACTCCTCCATAGCTATCATCAGCCAGTCCCCAAACAGCCCCCTTCCTCCCCCACAACTCCCTGAAGTGCTTACACAGGCTGCCTAGCCTTGGCAGGATATGACACGCCATTAACCGGCTGCCATGTCATAATGCTTATTTAGAGACATCTGGAGCTGAAAATATTTCATGACTTCTCCCAGGACCTCCACGGATTAAAATAAGGGGGCCTGGCTAGTTTTAAATACAGAGACGGAGAGAGCGAGATAGGGAGCAGCGGAGGAAGAGAAAAAAAGAGAGGGAGAGAGAGAGGACCCTGTAGAGGAGTCCAATGGTGACAGTACAGCCATAGCTAATGTGATTCCCCTGCCGTGACTCATAGAAGAGGTATATAAATACCCACACAGGCCCCTGTCACTGACACGCAAACCCTCCCCAACTTTGTATAAACCCATGAGACAGAGAGAAGAATTTAAAGGGCAGACATTTTTCTTTTCTCCCCCAAACTGTGAACTTGTGTTTATCTTGCACTGTGGAAGGTATTCGTGTGTCTCCCACACAGCTGTGCAATTAAAAAAAAAAATTAAGAACACTGAGATGGATCATAAGGGGTTTCCTGGAGCCCCAGTGAGCAGAAAATGTAGAAGAAGAGAAGGGGAGTAAATGAGAAAAACCAAGATGGGGTGGGGGGTCCCAAATTCCTCCTATTAGACCTCAGTGAGGGACGAGACTCATCCCTGCAGCTGTTAACACACAGGGTTTCCTGCTGATGGAGACGGGTGGAGTTATATGGTGGTGGTGCCGCTCACATTTGCAGCTGCTATGCAAAGGAGAGCTCAGTAATAAAGAGGGATCTGTTTGTGCTTAGAGCTTTAGTAGAAGGGACATCACCTGTTATCTTCTTTGAGTTCAGATTTCACTCATGAATCACAAATTTCACTCATGAATCAGATTATCCGAGGGCACATTAACATCTCCAACTGCAGCTCTACAAACACATGGGAACATTATATTGGAGTCAGACATTTTCTTTTATTTTCATTATCTTTATTTACAGGCCTGTGGCACTGACACTTCCTGTCTTACCTTGCATGACAAATAATGGGATGGTGTAGGATATGCAACAGGATATGTAAGGATACTCAGAAATAATGTTAATTGGTTTCATGTATTAAGAAAGATAGAAGGATTAATGTAAACTGAACTCTGAAAAGGAATATGTAAAGGATAAAAATGTTTCTAGGAAGCGTATATAAAAAAAACTGTGTACAGTGTGAATCCAAATATGTTATTTCAATCAGGATAGACTTGGTGAATGAAATAAAGATGATTGTGAGGTGTACAGATTTACAGATGAACATGAATTGACAGAACGTCTTTGGCGCGTGGTCTCCCGAGGGAGATTTGCAATCGAGCAGCATCTGAGCAGCAGCAAGTGATAACCAGGAGCTGACTGATCCCAGTTATTATTCAGGGAAATTTGAGGAGGTAGAGTGTCAGATGCAGGAGTAGCAAGAAAGACACAATCCTGGTATGGCAGCTGGATTTTTTTTAACCGAATTCTGCATCAAAATGAAGCTTAAAACCTGTAGTTTTGAGCTGTATAATGTTCGGGCTGTCAAAGTAAATGTGTTAGTAACGAGTTAACATAAATTTCTTTTAACCCCACGCATTTTTTGAGGCGCAGTTCATGCACATACGTTCTGCAATCATGACCCTCGGCCCACACTGTTGTTTGGGAAATCAGAGCGATGTAGTAGTTACATTGTGAATGGCAAGCAGAAAGAAACCTCCGTGAGCAGAAGTGGCCAAAGAAAGGTGTCTTTTGAATGGCAAGTTTAGCTTCACAGCCCTGCCAGATGGTTCTCTCCACAACACTAAAGTTATTTGCATTTACTGTTGGTGTGATTTGAGTTACTACCAGAGAACATCGAGTCTCAAATACCACTTGCTGGCCAAGCACACAGCTGATGCAGAGAGCTCTCCCCCTTGCCATAGGCAGACCACGGCTGAAAAGCTTGCCCCAGACAACCTGGACAACTCTACAGGCAAGCAAACTTTCAACATCTATTGCTACACGGGTGGTGACCGCTTGCAGGCTGATTAACATTGTGGAGGACGTGGGTCTACTTGACATAATTCGCATTAGATCCGACGACTGCATGTATGAATTGCCTTCAAGAGCCACAAATGTAACCAGGATACACAGCTTGTAAGATAATGCGAAAGCTAAAGTGGAGAAGGCATTGGGACAAACAAACACAGCTGCGCTCACTGGAGAATACTGGACTTCTCTCCGTAATCACAGTTACCTCGGGGTCACGGCCAGAGTTGGGTTAGGGTTACTTTAAAAGTAATCAAAGTACTTTACTGCGTTACTTTTTTGAAAAGTAACCAGTTACTTTACAGTTACTTCCTGAGCAAAGCAACTCAAGTACTTTTAAAGTACTTTTGAGTATTCTACATTTCCTATTGGGCAATGGAGCACAGGGCGCTAAGCCTACATTTTTTGTCCAATTCTCCCATCACAGCCTCATTTTGACCAGTAGAAACACAGAACCATCTGCTGCCGTAGACAACTGTATGACAACAACACCCCAGCATTTTTAATATTTCCTCTAGGGATGTTACCACACAGAGTAAAAGGGGGAAATGATGGTGTGAAACAGCAGAGGCACTTTGTCAACCCGCTGAGTTAACATTACTGTCATTAGCATCAAGCTAGCAAACAATGGTACATCCTCACGGTCGCACATAAAGTAATAACATTAACAAATAGTGGCGGGGCTTTTACTCACCACAACTGCAGAGGCTCCCAGCTTCTTCTTCTTCTTCTTTTTTTTTAAAAAAAGATTATTTTTTGGGCTTTTTGCCTTTAATGAACAGGACAGAGTAAAATGGGGTGAGAGAGAGTGGGGGTTGACATGCAGCAAAGGGTTGCAAGCCGGAGTCGAGCCTGCAACCGCTGCAGCGAAGCATCACCCCTGTAAATGGGGCGCCAGCACTATCCACTACACTACCGACCCCCTGCTACCAGCCTCATTTGAAACAGACTACATTATAGACGGCCCGTTATTTATTAATCCCTCTGTATCTTTATATTCTTACTTTTTATCTGCTCCCGTTGTCTTTATAAAGTTAACACATTGCGCCGTCATTTCAAACTCAACACTTCCTGTTTCAAAGTAAAGCCCCCTTATAACCTCGGCTGAGAGAATGCCTCCATTTTCTAAATAGGCTTTTATTGTGAAACATTTGTAGGAACTTGTTGTGGAGGATACAGTAGCTTGAGTGTTTGTGTACGGTGCTTCAAATAGAGCTCCTGCCATCTGCTGACGCTTTTAGGTGACTACAACAACATGTCAGCTGGCACATGAACACACACAGTGACTCAGATGATAGTAAAAGTAATAAAAATAGGACAAGAATAACCCAATGACATCACACACGCCGTGAAAGACGACTGGGGATAATTGGTGAGTACCAGTGTGTAGTGTGTCATGTCTGCCGACCAAGTCACAGCACGATTTTATGACTCCACAGTCACGTAATGTGACATAGTGACTTTCATGACGGGCAGAAAAGTTGTGTAGTGTGTACCAGGGATAATGCAAGTCCTCCTGAGTCTGACCTGTCTGTCAGCGAGTCCTCCTCCATCTGTTGAGTTGTGGGTATTTTACTGATGATGCTGCGGAATGTTTTAGACTCCGCCGTGGACAACGACAGCATTTCTTCTACCACGTAGCGAGCCACAAGCTCCGTGGCTTCTTTCAGACTGATAGGTTTAACGTTATCTCCGTTATTAGAACCAAAAGACAGCCGTTGCTGTTTCGGAGCTGAAGGACCAGCGTTCTAAAAGCACCGGAAGTAACTGATATCTTGTTTGAAAATGTACTTAAGTATTTGATTACTCAAACAGCAAACTAACACGTTAGGTTACGTACTCTAAGGCGTTACTTTGCTTTACTTTGTAACGCGTTATACCCAGCTCTGGTTATGGCACATTATTTTGATGCACAGTGGGAACTTTGGTCACATGCTTTGACTGTTATGAAGACAGGAGAGGCACTTTGCTGACGCATGCGCTTAATGCAGGTAGCCGACAGTGGGACATTAAACATAAAGTGAGCACACTGGCCACTGAGCACACAACATGATTGGAGGGGCCAGGGAGCTCACATTCAGCATATGCCTTGCATCACATATAGCATCCAACGAGCCATCAGCTTCTCTACAGAACAGTCAGTTGACAGCGCATTAACAGAGTGTCCCTCAGCTATCAGGCTCCTCTCCTGTGGAATCATCTTCCCGTTGCAGTCCAGGAGGCAGACACCGTCTCCACATTTAAGACTAGACTTAAGACTTTCCTCTTTGATAAAGCTTATAGTTATGGCTGGCTCAGGCTTGCCCTGTACCAGTCCCTAGTTAGGCTGACTTAGGCCTAGTCTGCCGGGGGATCTTCTATATTACACCGGACACCTTCTCTTTGCTAACACTAATGTCCTGTTACTGCATCTTGCTAACTCGGCCATTCTGGATGTCACTAACTCGGCTTCTTCTCCGGAGCCTTTGTGCTCCACTGTCTCTCAGGTTAACTCATATCGCAGCGGTGCCTGGATAGTGTGAAGGTGTGGCTGTGCTGCTGCCGTGGTCCTGCCAGATGCCTCCTGCTGCTGCTGCCATCATTAGTCATACTAGACGTCTGTCCGTCCTGGAAGAGGGATCCCTCCTCAGTTGCTCTTCCTGAGGTTTCTACCATTTTTTTCCCCCGTTAAAGGTTTTTTGGGGGAGTTTTTCCTTATCCGCTGTGAGGGTTCTAAGGACAGAGGGATGTCGTATGCTGTAAAGCCCTGTGAAGCAAATTGTGATTTGTGATATTGGGCTTTATAAATAAAATTGATGATTGATTGATTGATTGATTGATTGACTGATTGATTGTTCAGTATGTTGCATACTGGACAGTATTTGTCACTGTTTTGGATTGTTGCAATAATAATATAAACATACATTTGCATAAAGCAAGCATATTATTCCACTTTCATGTTGACAAGAGTATTTGAACCTTGAAAAATATCCCTTTAAGGTACATTTAGAACAGATTAAAAAAAACAAAAAGCAGTGCAATTAATTTGTGATTAATCGTGAGTTAACTATGGGCAATCATACAGTTAATTGCAATTAAATATTTGAATTGATTGACAGCCTTAGTTAATTTCCTTCATTGAAGTCTAATTATTTAAAAAAAAAAAAAAAACACCTACAATGTATTCTACTCAATATTTATCAGTTTAAGGTGTAACATGCTGTATGTATCAGTCATAGGTTTAAATGGAATTTTGACTTTGTGTCCACTGACACCTTACCAAGTAGTTCATGTTGATTTAAACAGATAAAAATGAAAAACAGTTGGGAAATAAATATGGCACGACTAAGTGTTGCTGCGGTCAGAGGCATGAATGCAAAACTCACTCAGGAGCAACCTTGCAGCTGAGTAATACAGACGTGTATTCTAGAGTCTGCACAATTGCTGAAACTCTGTTTGAAAACCTGTCTAGTTCTTTTGTGGCTGAACATATATGCAGAGTTCGTCAAGTTATGTGACTTTTCTGACAGTTAAGTTTTTCTTATATCATCTTTCTATTTATTTTATTGGCGAATTACTTGTACATGCTGCACAGTGAGCATCAAAAAACGTATTATTGCAACAAAGTGAGACAATTTGCAAAATGAGGTTTAAGGTTTTAGGGTTCAGTTTTACACCAGGGCCACCCTGCCAACTAAGTGCTGCGAAGCGCAGCGAACCGAAATTTTTGCGTGAGCCCGTTTTTGTATTAGTAGTGTTGTTAATTGTTTCTTTACTGATGTAAAGCAAAGTTACTTATATACAGTATATAGCCTACAGAACACCTATGATACATACACACACATCAACAACACACAACAGCTGGAGTTCATCTCATTACAGCATACAGTCTGCTTTTTATTAATTACTCTTCTCCATATTGTTTGTTTGTTTTCACACACAAACACAAGACGTGTTTAGAAGTAAACATCATATGAGCCATATGAGATAAATATGTCTATATATACTGTGTATGTATTTTTCTGTTTTGCTCACTAGTTTAGTTACCTATTTTGCTCTGTTGCCATTTGTGTAATCAGTTGCAAATATTATTTACTGTCCTCTAATTGTATTTGTGCTTTGGCAACACACGCTTAATGTCATGCCAATAAAGCCTGTTGAATTGAATTGAATTGAATTGAAATGAGAGATTTAAAATACAGTGTGATGATATGGAAATAAATCTAGCAGTCTATCTATGCTGACTTCCAGCATAAAACATGTGGTCCTGTATTCATATACAGATACATAGACAGATAATTAGTTGTTTGAACAGATACAGATAATGACATCTCTGTACACCTCTAAAAGCCTCACATCTTCATTTGCTAAGAGTGCAGCTCCAGAAGCTCTGTAGTCGTCCTGAGCTTCCATTACACGCTCTAACACATCTAAATTACCTTTCAAATTAAGAGAAAAATGCTGATGTCACACTGCTGATAAGCAGGAAGAACACAAAGAGTAGAGTTGATGGCTTGCTGATCCTGTCAACTGTGCAGGTCACCAGGCCAATATTAGCTCATCCCCTCCTTCTTGGAAACCTGCACGACACCCTCAGAGTCGAGGAGAGCTCCGGAACAAACCAGAGTAAATCCAGTTCTGAGGAAGCGAGGAGCAGCAGTTTTAGTGGATTTGCTGCCAGTTTTGAGGCTGCAAAGCAAGCGATGCGAGTGTCTTAAAGTCAATTCCTCTCAGGAAAGCCACAAAGAGAAGACATTTATTTAAAGGGACCACCGTATAGATGTTTGTGTAGAGGAGGATTGAAGAAAGAGTCAGAGGAAATGTTGTTCTCTTGAGGAAAAGGATATGGTTTTGATAGATTGTAAATATTGAAGGATTCAACTGATGTATTTAGAGGAAACACTAGTTATAGAGTTTCCCCATTAGCCTGCAAGTCATGAGCCTAGAACTCAATGACTTTGACCTTACCAGTATGTCATCTTGTAAAGGACCATACCTGTTCTCGATTATAGATCAGGGGCTGTCCTTGAAGGGGAATATGAATTACACAGACTGATTTATGCTCTCGGAAAGGACATACCACTTAGCTGATAATAACTGACTGAATTTTACTTTTGTTTCTCTTAAACAAATATCTGTCCCACCAGCATCAATTTCAGTCCACATGGATGCTCTGGCTGTGGTTTCTAGAAGCTGTCAACTCCATGTTTTTCACTTAGATCTAAGACATTTTGGTTTGTCCACACACACTGCAGTATCATGTGACAGGTGTTGGCCCAAAAAGCTTATTTTTCCATACACTATCATGCCAAACACAACGGCTGCAAAACACTGAAGACCATGGAAGCCTGAAAATGTTTCTCTGGACACATGCATGGGTGCACCACAGACTGCTGGTTAATCTGCAGCTGATAAATGAACATTATAATAACAATTTTTTTTATATAATCGTAATACTCAAGTAATAGTTTGAATAGAGGAAAGCATAACAGGAAATGTAGAGCAACCCAACCTGACATATATATCGCTGCTTTGTCCGTGGACTTTCACATCTACATGACGTTCTAGGTATCGTCCATTCTTTGTTGACATTCCAGGACAGTGTGTCAGTACCTGTTAAATGCATCATATCTTTTCTAAATAGACTTCAGTTTTTACAGGAAATGTATGTTTTTTGCTCTTTACATGCATAGAGTCTTTTTCAAAACAGATGTTGGTAAAACACCTCCTATTTAGTTTTGGATCCTTGTGCAACAAAGGCACATGGTTAGGTTTGGTAAAAAACATCATGGTGTGGCTCATCACTCATACCAGAAGCAAACAGCAGGGCCTTGGTGAAAGTTTGTTGGATCCATCCACCACTCCTCCCGACTATCCTATAGGGACTTTCCAGCTCCTTAATTGTTGTTACTGGTAGAGTTTTAAACTGACGCCATCTAGGAGGGTATTATACCACCGTGACAGATGCCGTCGAGCCATGTTAGAAACTGACACCATCCAGTGGTGTATCAGTCATTAAATGTGGCTTTGGCTTGGTGTGGTGGTATTTGATGAGTTTGGAATGAGAACAGGCTAAGAAGTTATCCATAGAAATGTCTGCCTTTTCTCCAATATAATGGAACTAGATGGCACTCAGCTTGGATCATGATTTCTGGAAAGAGACATTAATCTTGAGTTTTTCAAATATATATTTTTGGCACTTTGAGCACCACAAGCCGAGTGCCATCTAGTTCCATTATCTTGGAGAAAAGACAGTAATCTCTATGAGCATCATCTCCAAAACTTGGCAACTCAAATCACAACAATCTAGTCTCATAAAAAGCAATATAGGTAAGAGGAGAAATATGTCTTTTTGATTTTGGGGTGAACTGTTCCTTTAAGAAGCCAGACTAAAACCTTTTAAGACTCAATAATTTAGTGTGTAAAGACCAGTGTTGGATAAGGGTTACTTTAAAAGTAATCAAAGTATGTTACTGCATTACTTTTTTAAAAAATTAACCAGTTACTTTACTGCGTTACTCCCTGAGAAAAGTAACTCAAGCACTTTTAAAGTACTTTTGAGTATTATACATTTCCTATTGGGCAATGGAGCACAGGGCGCTAAGTCTACATTTTTTTTGTCTCCAAAATTAAAGTTATGGACCACTTGCCCTTCACTGAGATCCAATTCTCCCATCACAGCCGTCACTTTGACCAGTAGAAACACAGAACGATCTGTTGCCGTAGACAACTGTATGACAACAACACCCCAGCATTTTTAATATTTCCTCTAGGGATGTTACCACACAGAGTAAAAGGGGGAAATGATGGTGTGAAACAGCAGAGGCACTTTGTCAACCCGCTGAGTTAACGTTACTGTCATTAGCATCAAGCTAGAAAACAATGCTACATCCTCACGGTCGGACATAAAGTAATAACATTAACAAATAGCGGCGGGGCTTTTACTCACCACAACTGCAGAGGCTCCCAGCTTCATTTGAAACAAACTACATTATAGACGGTCCGTTATTTATTAATCCCTCTGTGTGTTTATATTCTTACTTTTTATCCACTCTGTTGTCTTTGTAAAGTTAACATATCGCACCGTCATTTCAAACTCAACACTTGTTTCAAATTAAAAGCCCCTTATAACCTCGGCTGAGAGAATCCCTCCATTTTCCTAATAGACTTTTATTCTGAAACATTTGTCAGAACTCCCTGTGGAAGATACAGTAGCTTGATAGTTTACTTATGGCGCTTCAAATGTAGCTCCTGCCATCTGCTGACGCTTTTAGGTGACTACAACAACATGCCGGCTGGCACATGAACAGACACAGTACTGGCAGTGACACAAATAATAGTAGAAGTGATAAAAATAGGACAAGAATAACCTGATGACATCACACACGCTGTGAAATACGACCGGGGATAATTGGTGAG
The DNA here is from genome assembly GCA_035609425.1 of Epinephelus awoara. Taxonomy (NCBI): domain Eukaryota; kingdom Metazoa; phylum Chordata; class Actinopteri; order Perciformes; family Serranidae; genus Epinephelus; species Epinephelus awoara. Next base: position 5,497,059 of record CM069299.1, on the reverse strand, counting down.
TAGCAGCAAGTCCTGAGTCTGAAATATGTCTGTCAGCGAGTCCTACTCCACCTATTTAGACTCCACCATAGACAACGGCAGCATTTCTTCTACCACGTAGCGAGCCACAAGCTCCGTGGCTTCTTTCAGACTGATAGGTTTAACGTTATCTCCGTTATTAGAACCAAACGACAGCCGTTGCTGTTTCGGAGCTGAAGGACCAGCGTTCTAAAAGTAATGGAAGTAACTGATGTCTTGTTTGAAAATGTACTTAAGTATTTGATTACTCAAACAGCAAACTAACGCATTAGGTTACTCATTACTGCAAAAACTTACTTTGTAACGCGTTATAACTCTGGTAAAGACAGACCAACTTTTGTTGTCACACACATGAGAAACTACACATTGCTGGCTAGGTGGCTTGTTATAATAATCATTAGCCTCTGAGTCATTAGCCTGGAAGTCAATGGCTTTACATATATTGTCTTGTAAAGATAATATCCAGGCTGGAGGTTATGGATTTGTGGCTGTCCTTGAGCAAATACTGTATGATTATGTTTTTTTCTTTTGGAGTACACGTAATTAGCAGGCAGCAATATGAACTGAACTGTATCCGAACTATGAACCTCTCGGAATTTTTTGTTGCACCTAGAGGTTGTGACAGTGAATCATTGTACTGAAGCCACATTTTGGAGGAGCTCTGACAGCAACAAACAAACCCGAATGTAACAACATGTACTGATTAACAAACGTGAAAATATACAAAGTATATGATGTGTCTGTATCTGCCTCTGAAAATGATTAAAAAATTAATACAGAGCTACTGAAATCATTTTGTGTTTTCGTAAGGATGTTAGAAATCATCGTGGGTTCATTTATTAACTCACAAATGTAACTCTGACTGTGTGTGAGTATGTGAAGGGCTGTTTGTGGCTCTGCCTGTCTGTCTGTTTTTGCCTGTCAGTCTCTCTCGTGCTCTCTCAGATCCTCGTCTCATGAATATTCATGCTCGGTATGATTATACCCGCTCTAATCCAGGAAGTGAGTGGGATGATAAAAAGCCCCCAAAGCGCCTCGGCCGCTCCTCCGACACTGAAATAAACAAATAATCACTGCATCTCAAACTCGCCTGTACAAACGCACAAATTCAGGAGACCTCGCTGCTCTCTCCTTTAGCATGATGGAGGGTGATGTGCAGCGCGCAGAAAGCCAAACGTCAAAGCCGGTAAGATGGTAAGTGTGTTTGAAGGAAGAAGAGCAGGGGGTAGAATGAGTGTTCTGTGATTTCATGACCTCAGACCGGGCTGAAACTAACGTGACTCTCATGAGAAGAACGAGAAAGAAGGCCTCTTTCTTGTAATTGCATCAGCACTTCGTTAACAATAATGCAATTAAACAGAGGGCCCCTGGTAGACGTGCAGCTAAAAGGAATTTTTTTTTTCTCCCCCTCTCTCTGTTTTCCCATATGAGGCTGAGGTATTTTAATGTCAATTGGATTCTGCTTGTTATCTCTCCAGCCACCCTAATCTGATCCCTGGGAAAGTCAGGGAACAAGATGTCGAGTCAGTTGAAAAACTTCCCAGCTGATAAGAGAACGCGTGAATTTCTCTTCCCGCTACTGCAATTTAAAAGAATGAAAATAATGCCAAATGTCACAGGCATAAAGGGCAGGGCAGAGGGGAAGAGAGGGAATTTGTTTCTTGAGATTATTATGTACACCTACATGCACAACTAGCACAACATCCATACAATAAATCTTACTTTCACAAAGGTTGTAATGTTTAGTTTGTGTTCAAACTATTTTCTATATAAACGTGTGAGGGCAGATTAAATATTAGAAACACCTTTCAGTTTAACACAAAGCATTTCAACAGCACCTGTCTGAACATCAGACCAAAACCTCTTTCAGCATCCACTGGAAGGAGGACAAAGGTCATCAACTAGGAGTCAGTGAATGACTCAGAGAAAAGGTCTGTGAAAGACTGCTGTCTTGGTTAATTATTAAAAGAGTCTGTGGTGACAAAAAGCCAGCAACAGGATGTTTTTACATTTTCAGTGTAACCTAAAGCACAATCTTCCCTAACCTTACCCAAAGTGTATTTGGAAATTTCATTTAGCAGAGGTGGGACCCAAGTCCCAAGTCAAGTGCCAAGATCTAAACTTTTGAGTCCCAAACAAGTTATAATGCATTCTTCACCAACTGTACCACTATTTTAACAACAGAGTAATAAAGTTACTCTGTTATAAAATCATATTAATATATATTATTAAACTGACAAAAATCTTTTGAAATTGTGCTTTGATTTGTCAAAACAAACTTGTTGGAAGTTGTTGTGTCTCTGTCTGAAATTTATGACCCTCATGTTTTGTTGACCACCATGTAGTTTTTGTACATGAACAAAATTATCTTTGGTAGCCTATCATTTTTTTCCAGCTGGTACGAATATTAGATTAGTTCTTAATTGTTTTCTCCTGCAACATTGATTCAAACAAAGTGGATCATCTGGGTAATTACGTGTCGACTTGCTGGGAATCAGTAACGTGAAGGTTAGTTGATTCAGGAAATGAAGGGAAATGAACTGAGTCATACCATACTTTTATCTTTAGGCTTGGGGGAAGGTATCAAGTATTTTTAAGTTCAAATGAAGTCACAAGTTATTGGTGTTAAAGTCCAAGTCAAGTTCAAGTCTATTTTATATTTTGTCAAGTTGAGTCTAAAGTCATCACATTTATGAACTGAGTGTGACTTATGTCCAAGTCATGTAACTCCAGTCCATTCCTCTGGCATTTAGCAGTTTACATCAATAAATTGTAGGAGACAGTGTTGTTGGATATTTCAGGATCAGAAGTAAAACAACATACTCGAGACATCCCTACATTTGACTGGGCTCTTTGATTTATTTATTTTTTTATTAGAAATGTAAATGGGGAACTTTCAATCCATACATGTAACTCTCATGGTCTAGGAATAACAATATTACTAAACATGAACAACTCTCCTCCAAATCCAACATCTAGAGTGCTAATACTCTATTATAATTATTATAAAACTCTCTAAAAATGTGTGATGTCATAGGGCTGTGGTTCCCAACTGTCAAGCCACAGGGTCCAGATTTCTCCCCTTCCTACCTCAGGGTCCACACAGTTTAATTTATTTAGTGTCATACTTGGGTTCAGCAGCGTCATCAAGCTAGTTTGCTGTCACTGTCAAGTAGCTGTCTGTTAGTCACTCTCTCTGCAGCAGGAAACAGCACTTCAAAGTAAAAGCTCTGTTCCAGAAATTTACTGCACTTCAAAATAGTGTTTTTTACAAACTTCCCAAGTTTGCGCGTCACATGCGGTAGATTCAGACTGGACCCACAACCCACTGTTGAACAGCAACTCACCAATTGGGAACCACTGTCCTAGGGTATTAAATGTGGAGCAGCTCCAGAGACAATGGCCTCTCGTTTCCCGGCGTGTCGAACCCCGCGCAGAGCTAGTTTTGAGCAGCGCAACCCGAGTCGCGCTCAGTTTGGTAGTTTGGCAGACCGAGGTGCGCTGAGATGGGTGTGGCGGTGCAGCAGGGGGAGGTGTCGACAGATCCAGCTTGGCGCAGTGACAGTTTCGTGCCAAAAGGCTTCACCGAAAGGTGCGCTAAAAGTTCGCCAGCTGAAACCAGGTCTACTGTCAGCACAGGCGGTTTCTAGAATGTCAGGCACATTAACGATGCAATAAATACCCACAAAAAACACTATTCAATGCAACTATCTGCAATCAGCACATAAATGTATGTATATCGACTGTCCCGTCACATCTGATGTCAGATCAAAGGGGATTGGCACAGTTTGGCACATTTAGCACGCCTAATGGAAACCCAACCTGATTTGATTGGTGTGATGTGTATAAAACCCACTCCACGCCTTCTCTCCTCCCTCTTTCCGACTTGCACAGGTAGGAGGGACGGAGGTGGGAAAGATGAGTAGCTGCACCAGCGCGCACAGTGTGCCAAACTTGCAAAATCTGCCTGGCCACATCCAGTTGGCGAAGCGCAGGTGCGCTGTGCCTCCGCCTCGCCCGGTCTGCGAAACTAGAGGCCAATGAATTGATAAAGATGTTGTAGAGGACATTGAAAGCACCTAGAGAAATATTCTAAATATATGGGGACATTTTCTGTTAGAAAACCGAGAGCACTACAACAGAATAAAGCTCATTTGGACATGAAAAAGAAGACAAACTCTGGGTCCATAAACTCTCCCATTCAATGTCTATGGAACAGCTCTGGACTTAATACCCTATGACATCACAAGTTTGAGACTCAATTCTTTGGTTTCTGGCTTTGAGAGAGAGTAGCTCTTGAATGTTCTCAGGCCATGGATATAATATACTGAAATTCTTAATTTGGGTGGTGTTACCCTTAAATAACAGTTACTTCATACTAAGACTCTGGCTAAAGACTTAGGCCTCTTGCCCTGTGCTGCCTGCCAGTTAGGTAATCCTTCAACGTGTTGTAGGAAATTGTTGGAACACATGATTTATACAGGTGGTTGTTGTCTCCTCTGTAGTTTGCTGGTCTTGCACTGACCCTGTTGCACACAGCAGGTCCGACCATGAACACAAGTGGGATCAATGTGGGCTACCAGATTCAGCAAATTGGAGAATGAAGTAGGAGAATGGACAACAACAAATTCATCAAAAGTGATTTTTTATTTTTTATGTGCAGGGTTTACGTCATCTATAAATTTCAAGAAAGAGGGGAAGTTAACTCCCTAAGAACAGTGATGTTCGTCATCTATCATCTCTTTTTCTCGTATGCAAAGCATGCCTGGCTACACCCAAGAAGGACATTTATTCATCCATGTTAATGTTTTAGTGGGAAATAAAAGAGGGGTGGAGAAACAAAAGGACAGACAGTCGCCCGCTCTGTCTTCCAAGGAGGCAGACGTTTGACCTAATTAGTATGTAAACGTATGCGCGGGCGCGGGAAGGCGTTCGGTCGGAGGTTGTTGGTGATTTAAGGCGGGAGAGGAGGAAACTCTCCTGCCCTCCATTCATCCAACCACCTCTGCTGCCTTTTGTGCCCCGTAGCCTTGCATCTCCCTGGCCTACATTCGCTGCCAGACATCTTTGTGTTTGGGTGGCTGGAGGACAAGGACAGGCGGGTAAGACCCTACATCCATAAATTAAGACGCAGGAAGGCAAAGAAAGCAGGGCACAAGGCTTGACTGTATTGTTGTTGTTGTCTTTTTTTTTTCTTGTGATAAGGGAACAACAGTTGGTAAAAGAGCTTTGTCTAAGACAATGCAAGGAACACAACCAACAAACAAAGATGCATTTAGTTGAGCACTCAGATGATCCTCAGGCGAGGAAAGACAATGGGCAGGATACCTCACTCCAGCAGAATACCTCATCCTCTCTGTAGGAGCCAGACAAAGCTGCAGTAATGATGATGTAAATCTGAAAACAAAAGGCAGAAAGAAAGAAGGGAAGGAGAAATTGAATGAGCATGTTGGCATTTGGTAAGAAGGGCATTCGGAGACCCCCGCTGCTTCATCGCATCACGCATCCCAGACACACCTCTCCTCATCTCCTCTGGCCTTTGGTGCGAAAGACATTGGCACTAATTGTCTGTGATGGTTTCAGTCCCGGGAATAAGACAAGGAGTCAGAGCGGTTGAGGAGGACGGAGACCAGACGAAGGGCGGACGGGATGGGACAGAGCGGCAGAGGGTAGGGAGGGGTAATGAGGGAGGAAATAAAGCGAAATGGAAGCGTGCGCGGGAGGAAAGGGCAAAGAGGATGTGGACAGACTGATGGAGGGCGAAGGAGGAGACAAAGGCAAAGGGACGAAAAGGAGAGGGAAAACAAAGTAGGCTGTAATAAATGTCTCACAGAGGCAACTCATCAAGGGTTTTACAGACTGGGGTATATGCAAGAGGTGACCAGGTTCAATATCAACCCAAACAGGCAGGAAGATGTTATACTGGTGTTAGGACATCATGACAAGGTAAAACTTTGAAATGGAATGAGAGAGATATTTCACTCCTTAAAGTAGTCTACTCTCCTTAACCCAGAGTTTCAATACTGGTGGAGGCTGTCAGGAAAGCATTTATATCAAAATGGGGCAGTGAGGACAAAATCCAAAAGGACTGGGAGAGCAGAGGACAAGCAGAGGAGGAGTAAAGTGACAAAGAAGAAAATAGGAAAGAATAGGAACAGGAAGGAGATGTAAGGAAGGAAGTAAAGAAAATGAGAGGAGGAAAGGATAAGAGAGAAATAAAGGAAAGGACATGAGAAAAAAGTCAGGTGAGGAAAGATGAAAGGAAAGGAGGAGGTGAGAGGAGATGATTGGTGAGGAGGAAAAGGAGTTAAAGGAAAAGGAAAAGGGAGACAATAGAAACAATGATAGGAGAAAAGAAAAAGAGAAGAGAGAAAAAGTATGGAAGAAAGTTGAGAAGGAGGAGAGGGAAGAGAGCAAGACGAGGCAGGAAAGGAAAGGTCAAGGGAGGAGTAGAATAAGAGGAGAGGAAAAAAAGGAGGAAAGAAAATGAGATGAAAGGACAAAACAGGAGGAGCAAAGAGGAGAGGAGGAACAGAAAAGGAAAAAAAATAGAAAGGATAGGAGGAGATGAGCAGTTGAGATAGGTAAAGAAGAGCAGAGGAAACAAGACAAGATGGTCGGAGAAAACAGGGGAGGAAAAAAGAGCAGAGAAAACAAGACAGCACAGGAAAAGAGAGAGGGTAAGTCATAAATATCACATTATGTCAAAATCCACCAGTCCGGCCAAATCATGTTCACCTACTTGTTTTACAGAAGGGAATGTGAAAACACAAACACCAACATCTGCCTGTGCACGAGATTAATGATAAAAAATAATACTGTGTAATGTGTCACTGCTGTTCTGTGGTCAAATGTGTCATAACTGACCTATAGTCTGTGGCAGTGTCTTTACACCCACTCCACATAACTGGGAACAGACTTTAAGATTATTGGAACCTCACACACAGAGACTTTTTCCACCAACTTACACAGGTTTGCCTAAATATCTCATCATCTATTCCAGGATAAACTGTAAAATTCACTACAGACATTTGTCCACAGAGTGTGACTTTTCTTTTACTGTCGCCAACAGGTTGACATTTCTGATTACAAGAATAATAACTTCATAGCTATCAGATGGACTGTCATCAAACTGCAAATCATTCTATAAGAGGAAGGGATGAAGGTGGATACATGGTTGAAAGGCAGCAAATTATCCTTAATTATAAGCAAGACAAGCTTCATCAATTTTTGCTCTAGCAGAAATCCCCCAAAAATGTTGAACAGGTTTGTAAATAGTCAGGTCTCTAGTCTCTAGTCAGTCTCTTCTTTGCAGCTACAGTTCGCTGAAGCTCACTGAATGTAATGTCTTTCACAATGCTTGTTTAATCTATAAAGCTGTATTTAAGCTGAGAAACAGACTCTGTGACCTTATTTCAATTGAGTTTTCCTCTTATACATACAAGACTAGAAAAAAGCATCTTGTAAAAGGGAAAAAATGTAAACTTAAATGTACGAGCTTTAATGTGCAGAGGTCCACAGGTATGGAACAAGACTGATTAAACTGAAAAATTGTCATCATCTGTGTCTGTTTTCAAAAAGAGTCTTAATTAGCAGTTACTATGTGTAATATATATGTTGTATGTTAAAGCATAGACTGATGGAAAAATGTCTTGGGACCATTTAGTAGTTAGCATTAGGTTAGTTTAGGCTCTAGGTTTTTTGTAGTTTTGTAGGTTATAGATGTTACTGTGTATTACATGTACTTTCTTTTTCTTAAATATAGACAATGTGTTAATTACCACATTTAAAAATACAATTCGCTTCATGTCTGGGCCCCTATTCTCAAGCTTTCATTAGCTTATAAGGTGTATCATTTCACATCTCCATTATTTCTTGTGAATCTTTTATTATGTTTTAATGAATGAAATTTGGTTCAGTCATAGATGCCCTCCTTCCTTCCTAACTCTCATGATGCACTGACTTTTCATCTAGCACCATCATCACGTTTTTAATTTGTCCATTACTTTTGATACAGAGACAACACACCAGGCATTAAGTCGGCTGTGACCACAACATAAATGGATATTCATCAAAAAGCCTTGCCTTGATAATTTTTTACTGCAATCTGTGATGTAAAGGGAGAGAGACACATGATACAATGATGGCAGTAACAGTCATAAACATCAGAGTTTTTCAAAATGTTCTTCATAAGACCGAAGAGCAGCAAATGGATCAGGAGACAAACTGTTAGGATCTTTGAACAAAACCCATTTATTGATTTTACCTCTCGACTGTCAACACCAACCTACCCAGTCTGGAACACTCACAGTCCAACCTGGTCATATCAGTCCTCAACCCAAAATCATATTTAGAATCACACTGTGTGTCCCTGCCATTGATGAGAAGAAAGTCTGTGATGTAGAGCAGAGATGCAACAGAAGTGAATCACCAAGTAAACTGCTGGAATATCATTGCTGTTTTGTCATTTGTTTTTAGAACCAGGCTAATCGTTCTTTCGGTAAGTCCTGGTGGGGGATTTGGTGTGTGATGGAACCCATATGTGTGCTTGCTTTAGTTCTGAAACACAGCACAGACCACAGAGTGCATTGCGAAAGCCAGAACTCTCAGCAGCTGGGCGACCAATCATTGAGTAATTGGTATTGATCAGCAGCCCTATCAACCCCCTGCAGATATATTATGGTCATTCTGTGCGATGGGACAGTAAAAACAGGAATTATTTCGCCGCACAGGGTTGCAGGCGCCTGCAGGGAGAGGTTTGGAACAAAGGGGGGTACAAGGGTGGTGACAAGGGTGAAGGGATGTGGAGAAGTGGAGGGTTGATGGATTGATGGATGGAGGGATAGAAAAGAGGAGAGCCACAGTGGCTGTTTTGCTGTGTCCTCGGGGGTGCAGACATAAAAGCACTCCACATCAACACCATTACAAAAGAAGAGAAGGAAGAGAAGAGAAAAGTAATGAAGAGATGGAAAATGACATGTGGCCCTTTATTTCTCCAAGAACCACGCTACCATCTCTCACCCACTTGTTTTTTTTTTCCTAGACGTACGCTGTCTCCCATTCTCTCTCTTCCGTCATCGGTTCATGTAGCTCTGTTTGTGTAGTCTCATCACGCTCAAGACTGCACGAAGCAGAGAGAAGAGAAAGAACAGCAGAGATACATGTAAGAGGTGATCTTGATGGCCTAATTTGCACTGTACTACTATGTATTACGATGTATTCCAGCTGTAATTTATCATTCTCTGCAATGTTCCATCTTCTCTTTGAGGATCAGTCGACCCCCTCGTCGGCTTATGTCCAGGTAAAGAAAAGTGATGATTTCTCTCTGACCACATTATGCACAAAATACACGTGAAAAGGTGTGAAAAGACTGGGAACTGTGTTAGGGCCCACTGCATTGTGGAGTTACAGTGTTTTTTTCACAGATACAGGATTTTTTTGGACAGGCCTGAAATCATGGCTGGCACTGGAGCCATCTTTAACATCCTTCTGTATTAAAACTGTGTTACTGCTAACATTAGAGTGCAGAATGTCAACACTTTCATTTTTTTTTGTTTTTTGTTTTAGTCTAATAGATACATGAATAAACATCTCTGTTACTTGTCACAATCATGTAAACACAAGCAAAAAAGCCATCATTAACACGTTTTGGTCTTTCAGCGTGATTCGTCTCCAGTGCCATGCAAAAGTTTGGGCATCCCAAATTTCATTTACTATTATTCAATTAAAAAAAACTAAGCAGGTAAAACATGACCTGATTTCCAAAACACGTGCAGTTAAAGATGACACATTTCTTCAGTATTTCAAGCAAGATCACTCTACTACTCTAAACATTTTTTGGAACCAGCAAAGAGTCTTTCAGTTTTTGTTTGGGGGATTTTCACCCGTTCTTCCTGCAAAAGTCTTGTAGTTCTTCAGGATTCTTGAGCCGTCTTGCATGCACTGCTCTTTTGAGGTCTATCCTCAGAATTTTCATGATGTTTAGTTCGGGGGACTGTGAGGGCCATAGCAAACCCTTCAGCTTGCTCCTCTTGAGGCAGTCCTTTGTGGATTTTGAGGTGTGTTTAGGATCATTGTCCTGAGGTCATCGTCTCTTCATCTTTTTTTTTTTAACAGACGGTGTGATCTTTGCTTCCAGAATTTGCTAGGATTTAACTGAATCCATTCTTCCCACTACCCGTGAAATGTTCCCCATGCCACTGGCTGCAACACAAGCCTAAAGCATGATCAAACCACCTTGTTTGACAGTTAAACAGGTGTTCTTTTCATGAAATTCTGCACCTTTTTTTCTCCAAACATAGCTTTGCTCATTGCATCCAAAAAGTTTCATTTTAACTTCATCAGACCACAAGACTTGTTTCCAAAAAGCATCAGGCTTCTTTAGATGTTCCTTTGCAAACTTCTGATGTTGAATTTTGTGGTGAGGACACAGGAAAAGTTCTTCTGATGACTCCTCCATGAAGGTCATATTTGTACAGGTGTCTCTGCACAGCTGAACAGTGTGCCACCACTCCAGAGTCTGATAAATCTTCCTGTAGGTCTTTTGCAGTTACACAGGAGTTTTGATTTTTCGTTCTAGCAATCCTACAAGCATCTTTCACAAGAATCTTTCATGATCTTCCAGACCTCAACTTGATCTCCATTGTTCTTGTTAACTGCCATTTCTTAATTACAGTATAAACTCAGGAAACAGCTACAGTACCTGAAACCACTTTGCTATCTTCTCATAACCTTCCCCTGCTTTGTGGGCATCAGTTATTTTAGTTTTCAGAGTGCTAGGCAGCTGTTTAGAGGAGCCCATTCTTAATGATGATTGTAACAAGCCATAGCCCGATCAAGCAAATAATGGTCTGAAACCCTGGTAAACATTGTCTGAGAGCATAAATGTCTTGGGGTTCCCAAACTTTTGCATGGTGCTCCTTTACTCTTTTTCACTCTAAAATTGTCCAAAAACCAAAATAACACACTAATCTTGCTTGAAATGGTGAAAAGCATGTTTCATCTTTAACTTCATGCCTTTTGGAGATCAGTTCATCTTCCACTTACTTAAGTATTCACAGTAAAATAATTGTGTGTTATATACTTGTCAAAGTAAAAGCACTCAATGTGTAGTAAAATGTTCCTATATGAAACATACCAATGTAACATGTCCACTGAAACTTGCAATACCAACATTTTTTTCTTTGGACTGAGCCAAGTCACCAGACAAGATGGATACACAGACGGGACTCACCTAACAGGGGTGTTGGTATATTAATGTAAAATAATGCATTGCTTATGTTAATGTGACTGAATAAACGTGTGTGAAATGGCCTAGATTAAACCTGCAACTCCCACTTACAGCAAACTCTCTCCTGTTACCCCACGAATGCTGCAGAAATACTTGAATCTTCTCCACCCTGTAATGACAGTGAGCCTCCTCACTTCAGTTTCAAGTTGTTCTTTCCTCTTTGGTCACAGTATCCTGAGGGAAAGGCCCACTTGCAGAAATATGCTAATGACAATATTACTGTGCCGCATTTGAGTTATTCCATATTCATCCTTTTTTATTTTTATTCTTTTAATGTGCAAATGAATGCAACACAAAACAAATCTGTCTCACCTACAGTACATCCATCGGCAGTAGTTAGGCTGCCGCAAATGCTGCCTATCACAAGATTAAACAAAGTGTCTCATCCTGAAGCCCAGACTAATGACAACAAATGGCCAAGTTTATCATCTATAGTATTGCTATTGTCTTTTTTTTTTCAAGGCTGATATAACATTTCTTTATGTTTTTAGAGGCTGCTGACAGCTGGTGTTTTAGCATTTCACACCAACTTATTTACATAGAAATACAGTGTTAAAGGTTTATAATATGTCAGATTGCATCTTGTCTAACCCTAATTTAAAAACCTACCAGAAGTAGGTCACAAACAATTTTGGGTCAAAACACATAGTTTCAAAGACTATTGTTATTTTGAACTCTAATAATGAGAGCTCATGCAGGCTCTAATACACTAGCTACAGTATATCCATACCCATTTTTTAGACCCATTTAGCTTCTTAATATGCCAGCCTGTTACTCGTCTGCTTTGACACGCCTGCCACCCAGCCGCATTGTCTTAACCATATTACCACCGATTCCCACCACAAAAGACACATACACACCGCCTCCTACACATTTGTCAACACATTAAACATGTGCCATTGGAGGCCTTTTGTCCCATGTGCAGACAGGGTTTTGGACAACACTGCCTTTTGTTTGCGGTCCCTGCTGCAGAGCCACGTTACCAGACAATGGGGCCATTGAAAGTGAATTTGCCCTGACACACTTGGCTGTAAGGGGGGGTTGGGGTTCGGGGTGTGCCTGGTGGACTGGCACAAGCAGCACCGGGGAGGTAGTGCTTAAAAATGTTAAGGCAGGAGAGTGCGCATGTTTGTGTGTATACTTTGACTAAAAAAAGGTCTTGTGCTATCCAGAATCTTGATCAATAAATCCTGCGTAGCCCTAAACATCAAAACCAGGGGCATTTCTAGGATTTAAGGACATTGGGGGCTTAATCCAGATCACTGTAGGGGGGCTTCCCAGGATATTTTTTTGATAAACAATCTTTCTATATGCTTTTTAATGCACTCTGGCACAGTATTGTCATTCAAAGTACATATGTAAAAGACAACTGATGCAAAAGACAATTGTGTGTGTGTGTGTGTGTGTGTGTCTTGATGAAGCAGTAAAAATGGGGAATGAAAGATAAATAGATCCAGGATCTTCATTATTGTTATTAGTAGTAGTAAAACATATGTAGGCCTAACCCTATATATTTAAATCCAGGGCTGAAGCCTCAGACGCCCAGGCCTAACAAGACTACTTAACATAACCAGCTATGAATTGATTCTATCAATATGTTTTGCATGTGTATCCAAAGACTGTGCCCACTTTATGCAATAGGGTAAGTTAAAGGAGCAATAAGCAAAATTCATCATTGAAGGAATTAAAAAATTGCAATGTGAAGAACTAGAAGTGTAATTTCATCTGGAGTATAGCATGACCTCACACACCCTCTCTCTGTGTTGATCTCCAGCCCATTGTTTACAAGCCGGTCCGGCTGTGTGTTCATGTACGTTCATGTGAATCCCCCGGCAGCCTGGCGGGCAGCCTGGCAGGCTCTAACCAACTCAGATCCCGGCTAGTGCTAACACCGGGAGCTAACGCTAACGTTCCTACTCTTCTCCATGAGTGAGAGCGATGTTTTAGCCTAGCAGGCAGCCCGCAAGCCTAGCAGGCAGCCTGGCGGTCTCTAGCCGACTCGGATCCCGGCTAGAGCTAACACCGGGAGCTAACGCTAACGTTCCTACTCTTCTCCCTGAGTGAGAGCGATGTTTTAGCCTAGCAGGCAGCCTGCGAGCTTGGCGGGCAGCCTGGCGGGCTTCTCAAGCTCCGGACATTAACCCATCCCGGTGTTTCCTCCGCAGCCTCCATCGCTCTCACTCACGAAGAAGAGGAGGAACGTTAGCGTTAGCTCCCGGTGTTAGCACTAGTCGAGTCGACCGCCACCGGCTACTGGAATAACTTAACAGCTATGGAGCGCTTCTACCAGCTCCTCTAATCACTGAGCCTCGCCTCCATCTCAGCAAATATATTACATTTATTACAGGTACCATCATCATTGAAGTAGGCAGGGGAATAGCTAAACACAGCAGAGACCGAGACATCGCTAACTGCTAGATGAGGGGGGTGGGGGGGGAGAGCAGAGGTAGAGGGAGGTGTGGCTCATGACACACTTTGTTTTGGTCTACAGGCAGTGCACAACAGCAAACCTAGCAGTGAAACGATGTCGCTTTTTGCTCCTTTAAAATACATGTATCAGAAATTAGACTCAAGGTGACAGGTTGTATAAACATTTTATTTAGAAAACATTTATTTATTTATTTTTTTTCCCGACAACTACAAATAATTTCTACACACTTACAGTACAAACATCATCCTGCAAGTGTCGTCAGTCATTTTTCCATCAATTTTTGACAGGTTTAAGGGGTGATTTAAGAGCACACACTCTCAACATATTTTTATTTATGCTCTCAAACTTTGACAACACAGTTAACTAATTTGAGACAACTGGTATTTGAACCCAGGTTCATTGTAAACTGACTTATCCATCTCATTGTTAAGAAGCAGAAAAATAACTTCATTAAAGCCTGAATTATTTCTTAATCTGCAACATGTTAGCCTGGAGGTTTAATCTTGTGTCCTCTCACAGAGCTGGTGATTAAAGTAAAACTTTCACCTCTATCAGAGAAAACTCCACTGAGTTCAGACTGTTTACTTACAGCACAGCTACACTCACAGACAACTGAGCCTCCTACCTGCCTGTCAGACAGCATCAACCCATAAACCTTCTCCAGTCCTGACTGAGCGGAATCCTGCGAGGATAAACTATAAAGTCCAGTGACCAGTGGCTGCTTGCTCCGCTGCCATTTAGCAGCCAGCAAAACATCCTGATGAAGACTTTTTACTGGGGTTTGCAAGCTTGTCCCTTATGCAACATTTGAAGATAATTATAAGCACAGCTGTTCTCAGCTTTCAGTGTCTGATAGTCCACCAGTAGTGGACTATCAGACAGGAGTAGTATTTTAATCATGTCTCATCTCGTCAACAGAAATGAAACGTATATTTCATCTATTTTTAGCTCTCATTGTCTCGTTTTTCATGTAAAAAAAGCTTGTAAACAGAAAATTTTCATCATAGTTTTTGTCAATGACATTAACGCTGTATTGCAATGAACAGTTGATAATGGGACCTGAATCAATGGGCAACACTAAAGTGTATAGAGCACAATTTATTCATGTTTCCTGTAAACAAATAAAGTCTGTTTACATACAGTGTTTCTCACCAGGGGCATATTGCACAACACTAGGATAAGGGATTAAGCCAGGATATCTTGGTTATCCTGGCTCAACTTATCCATGATCCGGTTGCACAAAAGCGGGATAGTGGAAAGCGGGATATGTTATGACATAAGTTACCATGGAGATTTATTCTGTGGAGCTAGCCTGCTCCAAACCAGGCTAAGTTCCAGGATCTATTTAATCTCATCCCTTATCTCAGTCAGCATTCACCACAAACGGAAACCAATAGTTATTCCACTGCCCACTGCACATTGTTATCACATTCAACCAGACCCACTGTCATTATTTAAACATTTGTGATCATTAATTGCAATCATTTTAGATAAATGATGATTTTAGATGATTTTGCAATCATTAGATAATTTAGTTTCCCATAGACTATATATAAAATACACATCCCATATAAATATAAATACACATCAAAGAGTAACATGATGTTCCTTTATTGAATAAGGATAAATCAAAGCAAGTAAACCATCAGCTCCTTTCAAAATTGAAGTCACACAGTGACTCTACAAGATAGAAAGCACGGAATCAAAGCATATTATACAACACAAGAATAAATACACATTCAAAGGTCTGTATATGATACACCCCGCATGTCTGCACACTGAAATAAATGCAGGACAAATCCATACACAACAAATGAACAGACAAATGAATGGATGCAGTAGCCTCCCTGCAAGCTTGTATACACACAGTATACAGCACAAACAATATAAGAGGCCAAATCAATTTAAACTGAATAAAGAAAACACAAATTCCTCTGCCAATGCAGGACATATTTAACTGAAATTCACAGCATGCGTCTCTGCCACTGCAGGGCATATTTAACTTAAATTTAAAGCATGCATGTTAACTAAAATAATTTATATTGGTCCCTGACCAGCTGACCACTGTCGTCATCAGTTTCCTGAGGGTCTGTGTATGGTGTGAGGAGAAAAGGCCCCCAGCAACACACCAGAGAATTCACCTGTCAATACAAAATCTCATCATCACAACCTCATAAATAGAGTGACATTCTTGACACAGCCATGATGTAAAAAGTGGTTATTAATAGAGGTTGTGTGGCTCACCTTGTGATAGGTGCTGATAGATTCC
This sequence comes from Epinephelus awoara, assembly GCA_035609425.1. Taxonomy (NCBI): domain Eukaryota; kingdom Metazoa; phylum Chordata; class Actinopteri; order Perciformes; family Serranidae; genus Epinephelus; species Epinephelus awoara. The sequence goes on along the minus strand of CM069299.1, from coordinate 5,481,051 downwards.
AGAGGTCCGAAAGACTCGGGAGTCATGGACCGAACCAGGCCACTTTGCCACAACATTGCTGATCAGATAGTCAGCATTGCAGACCATCTGAAATTATAAGATAAAGACTATTAAACTAATCAATGCACATCACAAGCAATGCACAGTGTCAACAATATCAAAAAGTCATATTCACAAAATCCCCCTCATGGGCACTCTGTCAGCTATATTATACACTAAAAGACCAAAGTTTGCCAAGTACATTTCAGGCAAGGCAAGAACTACTTGAAATATTTCTTCTGTATATTACAGATACTAAACAGTGCTTTGATAACTCTTGACAGATTTTGCTGAGCTCTGTCCAGAGTAATTTACCTGCCGGTAAAAAATAACTACATAACACTTGAGACCGTGCAGACGTATCAGTACACAGCCCCAGCAATTTATTACATCTTTACCTTCTCTAGTGGTTGCCTGAGGTCTCCCGACGTTGGTGTTATGGTCCATGATAGCCAGCTGGGTACGGGCCCTCATAGAGTCATATGTGAAGTGCAGCCTCTTCTCAGCATACTTCAGCATAGAAGAATGGAACACCTCCAGAGATCCTGTGTTGATGAAAGTTTAAAAACCACAGTTGTTGCTACACCCAGATAAAAAAAATTGAATAATAATTGACTAATATTCAACTTGTTCAAAACAACTATAAATACAGAAAGTGTGATTTTGCTCGGTGGGTGTAAAACTAGCAGCAGTGTTAGTAATATGTACTGTACTAATACTGTACTGTAGTACCTGTAGGCAGTATTAGTACCCCTCACAGCATTGGATATTTTTTTTATTACTGTTGTACAAAAAAAGTGTTATTGAATGAAAAAAGAGTCTAAAAAAGGCATACCAGTGTGCTTGAAACAAGACATCTGCTTCAAATCCTGAAGGAGGTTCCTGTCCGTCACAATTGCTTTGAGAGCCCGAAAAGCAGGTGAATCTGCTTTGAGCCACCTCTTTCTTCTCTGCTGCTCCTCTGTCAAAGGTGGGTGATGACATATGTGCTCCACACCATTCTCCTCCCATCGATGCACGCAACAAATATGATGGAGCAGAGACTTCCACCGACGCACACATTCCTGCAGAAATGAGAACATAAAAACCATTTATAAGTAAAACATTCATGCTTGAAAAATAAACATTTTCAGAAAGACATCAAAAACTTATACATCTGGGACAGCTGAATGTAAATTAGGTTTAGCCTTTTGGATTATATCAGAGTGATTCTTATCATGTAACCTAAAAATTATTGTTCTTTCCAAGATTGTGATATTGTCTCAAGTCAATTATCGTGTGTTACAATTACAAGATAATCTCATTATTGCCTCCTGATCACCTTTACATGACTCGCAGGACCATTACAGGTGGTTGATGACTGATTTCAGCCATGGTTGGAGATCTTTGTTGTCCTCCTTATTTGATGCTGCAACAAGCTTTTTCTTCACACCTGAGAAAAACAAATAACAAATCCAAATTATCCTCAAAGTAAAAATAAAATATGATTATGTATATATCCTTATACATAAAACAAATAAACTACACACATTTTACTTACTCTTGCTGACATGCCAGGGGTCAAACTCATGGTGGATGTTGGTGTAGGTCTCCCTCATAATCTTTCGGATCGATGGTGACCTGTCTATAGTCATAACACCTACATCCACGCCCATGTAGAGAAGGTGGTTCAGCCCCCTCTGAAACCCCATGGCCTCCATAGCCACAGAACTGGATGCTTCTGTAACCTACAGCAGAACAATGTCTTATCAAATATGGTATATTCATAGAATTTGACAACTAGTGGCATTTCATTCAAACACAATTGATGCTGAATTACCTCAACCAGTTCAAAATGAACAATCTCCTTTGTGGTGTCATCTTGGACGGAGTATGTGGAATACTTGCTGCTGAATCCTGGAAAGAAAAAAAATGTTATTTTTACTGGTAAAATTACAATAAGTACTCACATTTGGAAGAACAACTACAATGCTTACCAGGGCTGTCACATCTGACATCACCACACAATTCAATTTTCCTCCCAGATGCTGTTTCCTACGTAAGGCGATCCATGAGATTGTCATGTTGTTGTTGGATGTTTTGATATAGTTTTGCTGTTGCTGAACATGGCCCCCAATGACTTCAAATTATGAAGAATGTTTGGCTTTTTTTGATTCTCCATTCACTGTGGGGGTGTGTGAGAAGAACAAAACTTTCTCTAAGAATTCAACAAAACATGATAACTGATATACTACAAATGGTTATTTTGCATAATGCATTCTTTTAAGAAATATTAAGTATCTTAGTGGTGTTAGCGGAAAGCAGTCATATACTGTACATCTCATGCTTACACCTGTTTATCTCTTATCCCCTCTCTCCATCATCCCCTCAGTCTCATCAGTCTGCCTTCATCAGCACACCAGCACCTCACCAGTGTGTCCTTAAAGGTAATACTTCTCCTCCTCAGAGATCATATAATTATAATCACCATTGCTAAATCTGAAGTTATTCTTTTTCTGTGCCTAAAGGCAATTTTCCACTGTGGGCATACATTAGCATTAAACCCACTAACACATGCCTGTAGCAATGTATAAGAAGAGGCTGTGAGCTCTGTACAGGAGCTATAAATAATGTAGTCTCACAGGCGACTGAGCACATATATTAGTTTCTGCTGAGTTTTTCATTATTGCTTAGCTTTTGAGGAATTTACACAACATACTGTGCCACAGAGTAGCATGAGCTACTCATCTATTACTGAGCCGAGGATGAGTGTCACATTGCTCTGTAGTTTAGGAGGTCGTGTGGATTCCATCCACTTAATCAGCCCGTCCAGGATGTTGTGATGTTACAATTGCAACAATAAGCTCAAATTCAATCTCTTTCCTGCATATTTGACCAATACCTTACCACGACTCATTAAATCCTGTTTTGTTACAAACAGTGTAGTAAAAAAAATTTTTTTTATAAATCTGACAAAACATCAATTACGTCCGATTGTTGTCTCTGCCTCTTTGTTTTCTTTCAGGCTGTTGTCATGTACTATACATATAATTACGGAAAGTAATGCACCAGAATTTTTGATGAATGCACTGAGAGATATAGATAGAAGTAAGTGGTACAAAAAGCAAAAGTCCACATAGGCAGGCGGTTTAGAGTGGTGGATGGGTCAAAGCAGAAAAGAAAGGGAAAAAATATATTCCCATTACCAGGTTGACAAGGGGGATGAAGACAGACACAATCAAGGAGGACTCCATGGTTTCAGGGATGGAGCCCCTTATTGCTCAAGAGCAGGAAGACGTGCAGCAGGCTTGCCCTGCCTGCCATGGCTCCCAGTACCTGCTAGGACAATTACGACTGGTGCCCAGTAGCCAACCAGCCAGCCATCATCAGAGAGTCCTGAGAGCTCCCCAATAGCCCAGCCATACAAGTATCTAGAAGGTGCAGCTTGGACACATCATCAGTGATGAACCCAGGGTCACTGGGTGTTTCGGGTCTCAGACATCCTCACCTGGGCGATGCAGCCGGGGTTGATCAGTCCCCGGCTTGTGTCCAAGCAGCGTGCTACTCCATGCTTCGCCCCTCCTGATCCACAACCACCTGGAAGCTTTTTCTGCTGCTTCACTGATGTTTCTGGTGGCTTTCCTCTCTAGCAACCCTCTTATGCCAAGGAGCCTCAGCGCTTGGTGCAGAGATTGCCCTGGAAACCCCCTGCAGCCCACCTCGATCGGCTCACAGTGGGCCCTCCAACCGTTGGCTCTGCAGGCCTCTACCAACCTAAGATATCTGGCCCTCTTTTGTTCGTGGGCCTCCTCTATCCAGTCTTCCCAGGGGACTGTAAGTTCCAACTGCACCACCTGCTTCGAACACTCTGATGTTAATACCACGTCTGGCCTGAGAGATGTCCTTGCGATGTGCTCTGGAAACTTCTTCTACTGCTTCTGAAGGTACACTTTCAGCTGCCAGTCACGAGGCGAGGCTAGCAGTCCAGTTGAGGTCCGCATGCTGATGTTTGCTTTGCTAGATTCCAGCTACTGCCTTTAGCACCTGGTCATGGCGCCAAGTGTATCTCCCCTCTCCCAGGGCTTTAGGGCAGCAGCTTAGGATGTGCTCCAAAGAGCCTCTTGCCGGGCACAGCGGACATGATGATGCTTCTACTAGGCCCCAGCAGTGCAGGTTGGTTGGGCTTGGGAGTACATTATACACTGCCTGGATCAGAAACTTGAGTCTTGCCGGTTCTGACTTCCAAAGTTCTGTCCAGGTGATCTTCTGGGCAGATGCATGGTCCCAGTTAGTCCAAGCCCCTTGCTGATGCATGGCCACTGTGGCACTCCTCCTCCACCTCTGCACGGATTTCGCCCTGGATCAGCTGTCGTCTCTCCCCTGAGCTTTATCGTAGTATGGTCCTGTGTGGCTACCAAGCCCAGCTCGTCCAACTGCCATGGAGCCAACCAAGATGCCGTGTCTTAGCCTTTTTCTGCCTGTGCGACCGCCTCCTGTGCCTTCCACTTCCTTCCCGTTCTGACTGTGATGCCTGCAGAGGAGACTCTGGTGTCAGCCGAGTTTCTGTAAAGTAGCACCTCCCTGGCTCTGGTGACCTTAAACTGAAATGAGAAATTTCAAATGAGGACTTTTGTGTAAATATTTGAAGTTTTATTCCATAGAAGTTCATTCTGTCTAAGTGTTAAATTAGTGTTTTTCTTTTCTTTTATATCAGACAAGATAAGGTTTCTTTTACTTTGACATGTTTTGACGGGTGTCTTCCGTCTTCTTCAGAAGCGTCACCAGATTAGTGACGTGCATAGTCACCCTGTCAAATTTAACAGGACGACCACGCCTCCTGCTGCTCCTCGAGGATGGCGCTCCATGTATGTGACAGCGTATATGCTCCCTGATCCCGGTTCACCGTCCTGCGGGCCTGCTTCCTTACCTTATTTCTTGAAAGGTTTTTTCTTTTTCCGATCTTGTGTGTCTTTTTTCTGTTTCTTTTTCTCATTTGCTGTGGTTCTTTTTTAACCATAGCGTTTAATTTCACAGTAACACCCAAAAGACTCCCACACGAAGACTTCATTTTGGCAACGGAGCTAGCATGCGAAAAGATCCAAGACCAGGTACAGAAGGCCGCTCTGAGAAAGGAAGTGGCAGGTATTCTAAAAACAGCCAAACTGCCACCCAGCAATATAACCAAAAAAGAAAAAGAAGCCATCAAGACGCTATCCAATAACAATAACATCACAATACTCCCAGCTGACAAAGGGAGAACAATTCTCATTATGGATACAGAACAATCCAAAAATAAATGAATGAAACGCTAATGGACAACAACACATATGAAATACTGAAAAAAGATCCAACAGAAGAAAAGAAAAAGAAACTAAGGGCACTACTAAAACTGACTAAAGCGACTGAATGACAATGAAATAAACAAGCAGGCATACAACCACCTCATCCCCACAGCCAACATCACCCCCCGGATCTATGGCACACCAAAAATACAGAAATCAGGAGCCCCACTACGACCCATTGTCCACAGCATCGGAACAGAAAAGAAAAAAGGAAAAACACAAACAAAACAAACACCCCGGGAGTAATCACATTGCCATATATCAGAGGCATCACAGAACACATCCAACGCACAATGAAAAAATGGGTTGGGTGTAACGTGTTCCAAAGTAACTTTTTTACTTTTTGCAGTAACGAGTAACCTAACGCGTTACTTTGCTGTTTGAGTAATCAAATACTTAAGTACATTTTCAAACAAGACATCAGTTACGACCATTACTTTTAGAACGCTGGTCCTTCAGCTCCGAAACAGCAACGGCTGTTGTTTGGTTCTAATAACGGAGATAATGTTAAACCTATCAGTCTGAAAGAAGCCACGGAGCTTGTGGCTCGCTACGTGGTCGGAGAAATGCTGCCGTTGTCTACGGTGGAGTCTAAATAGGTGGAGTAGGACTCGCTGACAGACATATTTCAGACTCAGGACTTGCATTATGCCTGGTACACGCTACACACTGGTACTCTCGAATTATCCCCGGTCATCTTTCACGGCGTGTGCGATGTCATCGGGTTATTCTTGTCCTGTTTTTATTACTTTGACTATTATTTGAGTCAGAACTGTGTGTGTTCATGTGCCAGCCGACATGTTGTTGTAGTCACCTAAAAGCGTCAGCAGATGGCAGGAGCTACATTTGAAGCGCTATAAGTAAACTGTCAAGCTACTGTATCTTCCACAGGAAGTTCTGACAAATGTTTCAGAATAAAAGTCAATAAAAATAAAAAATATAAAAAGTAAATATATAAACACACAGAGGGATTAATAAATAACAGACCATCTATAATGTAGTTTGCTTCAAATGAAGCTGGGAGCCTCTGCAGTTGTGGTGAGTAAAAGCTCCACCACTATTTGTTAATGTTATCACTTTATGTCCAACCATGAGGATGTACCATTGTTTGCTAGCTTGATGCTAATGACAGTAACGTTAACTCAGCGGGTTGACAGTGCCTCTGCTGTTTCACACCATCATTTCCCCCTTTTACTCTGTGTGCTAACATCCCTAGAGGAAATATTAAAAATGCTGGGGTGTTGTTGTCATACAGTTGTCTACGGCAGCAGATCGTTCTGTGTTTCTACTGGTCAAAGTGACGGCTGTGATGGGAGAATTGGATCTCAGTGAAGGGCAAGTGGTCCATAACTTTAATTTTGGAGACAAAAAAATGTAGGCTTAGCGCCCTGTGGTCCATTGCCCAATAGGAAATGTAGAATACTCAAAAATACTTTAAAAGTGCTTGAGTTACTTTTCTCAGGGAGTAACGCAGTAAAGTACAGGGCTTGACACTAAAGTTGAAAAAGTAAGGAGCGCACAAAGAACTTTAGGGGCACAATGTAAATTGATCAAATAATGTGTTTTCCGTAATAAGCGTGATGCAAATAGACATTTACAAGCAAAATTATGTAATGAATTTGTATACAAATGTACAGAAAGGTAAAATCATCAAGTTTTGAAAAAGTATTGCAATTTAATTTTGTCTTTAATGTTATTATCTTATATATATTATCTTTGCAATATAATTATCTTATATAATGTTATTACTATCCTAAAACATTCTCCAGGTCCTCTGAAACTCTGCAGGACTTAAAACCTCTTTCACACAGAGATTTCGCAGCGCCCACCACAGGGTAGGGTCCATCTCCTCCACACTTTGACTTATTTCCACCCAGCCGACAGTGGGTCTTATATTCATTGTGCCGACAGTGGCTTGGAAAACCCGCCATAACCGTGTCACACGGGGAAGAGGGAAGGCGGCTGGAGTTCCTCCAACATTTGCGGTTAGATTATCTTATTTTTTTACTGACAAAAATATAGGCTGCTTCGGCTGATTTTTTTATGCGCACATGTGCCCCAAAATATTTTTTACAGTTCGCACACACCTATTGAAACGCTCGTACTGTTGAGCCCTTAAGTAACTGGTTACTTTTTTAGAAAGTAACGCAGTAACGTACTTTGATTGCTTTTAAAGTAACCCTTACCCAACACTGATAATGACACACCGGTCAAGCCACACATCAAACTAAGACAGCTAGTCATACACCCAAAGGACAAGATACAACCGAACAATAAGTGCAATGTCACTTATGAAATTCCTTGCCAATCCTGCAATAAAACTTACATTGGAGAAACGGGCAGATGCTTTGACACATGGAAAAAAGAACACCAGAAAGAATGCGAAAAAGATACAGAAAAAAGACACACAAGATCGGAAAAAGAAAAAGCCTATCAAGAAAAACTATTTGTAAGTATATGTATAGTACATGACAACAGCCTGAAAGAAAACAAAGAGGCAGAGACAACAATAGGACATTGGATTTATTAAGAGACCTGGATACAGCATTGGCAGTTGCTCGTTGTAGCAAAAATCCTTCTATGTCCACGGTATAAAATTACCTGGATGATCAGCGCTGCTTCTTACGCAGGTGCACTAAAGACTTACAGCTGCCAAGCACAACCAAGCATGGCCAAGTGGCCAACTTCGGCATGCAAAGGGGCTGACTTAAGGTTTACCGCTCCACTAACTTAAATGAGGATAAAATAATTTAATCTTGCGGCTTTCCAAATTTTGTCAGATCATTTGGATTAAATCTTGATAGTGAAATGAGTCATGTCACGGGGGTTGTGACGCTATGTGGAAGGGACACCACCACATCATCAAGTACCTACACATGTAGCATCTGCGACTGAGCCTACCTCTCATGGACTGGACTTTAAAGCCACAGCAAATGCTGTGCTAAAAGCTTACTATCTAAGACTACTATCTCTTTTCTGCGACATTACTTCCCTATCAGCAGCAGAATTATGCCCTGCTCCAGTTTGGTTTTCTAACCATACCAACCTACAGCATATATACTGGTAAATGTACATCACAACATAGCACCCTGAGTAAAGGTTGAGGCAAGGAGTGTGTTTGTTTTTTGTTTTTGTTTTTTTAAGTTTTGTTGAGCAAGCTAATAAAGGCTTATCAGTTATTTATTCTGTTGTTTTTTTCATGAAGACTGTCACTGAAACTCTTTCTTCTTGTCAGAGACCTGAGCCAATGAGGCCGACAACGAAGCTCTGGACCCACTGGCACTCATTCAGCACCTTAACTGTTTCCTGTTTCCTTTGTTCTGTGCTCTGAGATGTTTTATCAGCCATTACATTTTTACTGTGACGAAAAAAAAAAAAAAAAGCCATCTCCCTGCCTGACTTGTTTTATTCCACAAAGCTAAAACTGGAGGGAAGAGACAGAGTTAGTGTTAGAGAAATGGCTCAGGAGAAAAAAGGCGAACAAACACAAGATAACAATGAGACAGAGAGCGACAGTGAGACGCTTCTGGGAAAGAAAAAAATGAGGAAAAACAAGAGGAGGAGGAGGAGGAGGGAGAAGAGGCGAAAGAATAGAAGAAAGAGAAAGAGAGTTAAGCCAGATTGAGAGTGTCTGCCTCGGGTGGTACTAGTCACCCTGAATTATAAATGGTCTCTCACTTTCCAAGCCAAAACACACAACCACAATATAATACCCATGATGCATTTCCACTGGCAGGCCACTCCGCTGTCCCCTGGGTTAGCCCTCGCCACTAATCTCTGTCCTCTGCTTTCCTTCTCCTCCATCCCTCTCTCTCCGTCTTTTCAGTCCCCGGAGTGAAGGATTTTGCAAACTTTGCCCTCCTTCTCTCCCTCCATCTTCCTCGCTCTGGTCAGTGAGTGCTTGTACCGTGTCACAGTGAGCTGCAATCTCCACAGAAATAGCCCTTTCCCTTCTTTTCACCCCTCCCTCTATCTCTTTCTGTCGCTTTGTGAAAAGAAAATATTACATCCACCATCCCTGAACTCTCTCCATGCTCAGCTGCCCCAGTTTCTTTTGCAGCTAGCTTTTCACATTTTGTTCTCTTTCACATTATGCTGCTGCAGCTTTCATCCTTGCTATCGTTTTTTCTCCAGCATGCTTGCTATTGCCTTACTGTGAGATCTACTGACCTCACATACTGTCCCAGTTGATCAGCAGCCTTCACCTCTTCCTGCAGGGTCAGAAACACGGACGCGCACCAAATAAACCAGCTGTCTTCATCGGAAATCACAAAGTGTGGCTGCAACAGAGTAGAGTGTTATCTCCAATTACTGATTATCCGCTTTGGGCAAATCAATCAATCAATCAATTTTATTTATAAAGCCCAATATCACAAATCACAACTTGCCTCACAGGGCTTTACAGCATACGACATCCCTCTGTCCTTTGGACCCTCTCAGCGGATAAGGAAAAACTCCCCCCAAAAAAAACCTTTAATGGGGAAAAAAAAATGGTAGAAACCTCAGGAAGAGCAACTGAGGAGAGATCCCTCTTCCAGGACGGACAGATGTGCAACAGATGTCGTACAGAACAGATCAACATGATAAATTAACAGTAATCCTTATGACATAATGAGACAGAAAGAGAAAGAGAGAGAGAGAGAGATGCAGGATAGACGGTAATGACAGTAGCTTACAACAACATGAAAGTAATAATATTATAATTAATAACAATATATTAATATCTGATAGTATACATATGTGACAATAATCATATGTGTATAATAACAGTAGAAGTATGACTAATGATGCAGCAGCAGCAGCAGGAGGCATCTGGCAGGACAATGGCAGCAACAGAACCACACACATCACACTATCCAGGCACCACTGCAATACGAGTTAACCTGAGAGACAGTGGAGCACAAAGGCTCCGGAGAAGAAGCAGAGTTAGTGACATCCAGAATGGTCGAGTTAGCAAGATGCAGTAATAGGACACGAGAGAGAGAGAGAGAGAGAGAGAGAGAGAGAGAGAGAGAGAGAGAAGGAGAGAATGTGCCCAGTGTATTATAGGGGGTCCTCCGACAGACTAGGCCTAAGTCAGCCTAACTAGGGGCTGGTACAAGGCAAGCCTGAGCCAGCCCTAACTATAAGCTTTATCAAAGAGGAGCCTGATAGCTGAAGGCTCTGGCTCTTGATCTACTTTTGGAGACTTTAGGGACCACGAGTAACCCTGCATTCTCTGAGCGCAGAGTTCTGGTGGGATAATATGGCACTATGAGCTCTCTAAGATATGACGGAGCTTGATCATTTAGAGCTTTATAAGTTAACAGTAGGATTTTAAATTCAATTCTGGATTTTACAAGGAGCCAGTGCAGAGAAGCTAAAACAGGAGAAATATGATCTTGTTTCTTAGTTCCTGTCTGTACATGTGCTGCTGCATTCTGAATTAGCTGGAGAGTTTTTAAGGACTTACTAGAGCTACCTGATAATAAAGAGTTACAGTAATTCAGCTTGAAGTAACAAAAGCATGGACCAATTTTTCTGCATCTTTTCGGGTCGGGATAGGCCTAATTTTCGCAATATTACGCGGATGAAAAAATGCAGTCCGTGAGGTTTGTTCTGTGATTTCTAATGATGTTACCTAAAGGAAGCATATATAGAGTAAATGGCATTGGTCCAAGCACAGAACCTTGCGGAACTCCAAAACAAACTTTAGTACGTAAGGATGATTCATTATGAACGTGAACAAACTGAAAACGATCAGATAAATAAGATTTAAACCACTTTAGTGCAGAACCTTTTAGGCCAATTAAGTGTTCCAGTCTCTGTAGCAGAATTTGATGGTCAATTGTGTCAAACGCCGCACTAAGATCTAATAAAACAAGTACAGAGACGAGTCCTTTGTCTGGAGCAATCAGAAGATCATTTGGAATTTTAACTAGTGCTGTCTCAGTGCTATGATGCACTCCAAATCCTGACTGAAATTCCTCAAATAAATTATCATGGAGAAAATCACACAGCTGGTCTGCGACTACTTTCTCAAGGATCTTTGACATAAAGGGAAGATTAGATATTGGTCTATAGTTGGCTAACACCTCTGGATCCAGGGTGGGCTTTTTTAGTAGAGGTTTAATTACAGCTACCTTAAAAGACTGTGGTACATAGCCTGTTAATAAGGATATATTGATCATATCTAATATGAGTGTTAACTAAAGGTAAGACCTCCTTAAGTAGCATAGTTGGGATGGGGTCTAAGAGACATAATGATTTAGATGAAGAAATCACTGTGGTCAATTCTTGAAGAGAAATTGGTTAGAAGCAATCTAAATATATATTAGGTCTTACATCTGTGTTTGAGGTTAGATAGGTACTATCTGAGGACAGAAGGTCATGAATTTTGCCTCTAATAGTTAGAATTTTGTCATTAAAAAAGCTTATAAAATCATTACTGCTAAGGGCTAAAGGAATACAAGGCTCAACAAAGCTTTGACTTTCAGTCAGCCTGGCTACAGTGCTGAAAAGAAACCTGGGGTTATTCTTGTTTTCTTCTATTAATGCTGAGTAAAAGTTTGCTCTGGCATTGCGGAGGCCCCTCTTATACGTTTTGAGACTGTCTGCCCAGATTAAACGAGATTCTTCCAGTTTGGTTAATCGCCAATTCCTTTCAAATTTTCGCGATATTTGTTTTAACTTGCGGGTTTGAGAGTTATATTTAACTTGCGGGTTTGAGAGTTATACCAAGGAGCAAACTTTCTTTGCTTTGCTAACTTCTTTTTAAGAATAGCTACAGAGTTGAGTGTTGTTCACAGCGAACCTACAGCGCTATCAACAAGATGATCAATTCGGGAGAGGTTAAAGTTGGCACAGGAAACCTCTATTACTGAAGGACTTGGTATTGAATTTAACGATGGAGTAATCATTTCCTTAAATTTTGTGACAGCACTATCTGATAAACAGGCAAACAGGCAAAACGTAAGAATGAAATCCAAAGCACCTCAGAAAGCAAATCTTATTCATCCCAAGTCATCACATGTTGCCGCTTTGTCAGCAGACTTTCATATTCACTTATAACGTGCTAAGAATCCTCTTGCATTTGCTGTTGTTGTTCCTGGATGCTGCAACCAATGCTGGGACGTCAACAAAAGCACATGGTTAGATTTAGAAAAAGAGACGCTATGGTTTGGCTTATAATCATATGGGAAGCAAATAACGGGCTCCTGGGTGAAAGTCCGGGGTTTGTTGGACCCATCAGCCGCCTCTCCCACCCGCCCTATAGGGATTTTCCAGCTATTTATATTTTGTTGTTACTGGCAGTGTTTAAACCTAACCGGCCAACTGGTGGCATATCATAACACTGCAAAAGGTTTGGTCTGGCTGTGTTACAAACTGACACCGCCTGCTGCTGCGTTATACTCCTGCAAATGGTGGGTTCAAGCGCCATGTGTCTGGCGACGAAGTGACTGACAAAGCAACGGTAACTGAAGGCTGAATTGAGAACTGTGATCCAGAGAAAAGTATGTATCTTACAACCCAGTTCACACCAGTGATTCGCGACAAGATTAAACCTTTAAGAACTTCGCAGAGAAGAGTTGGAACTGGTCCCTCTGAGCTCGACTCAAGCTGGCTGATGGAGTCACCTGCAACTCTGCTGGTCAAACCACAGGTAGCTGGTTTTGGAATGTAAAGCAGCATGTTTCTTAGCTGCGGCAGCCACAAAATAAACCTGAAAAGCTGGAAATCAGAACAAAAGTTTTTTTTAAATGTTGTAAAATGGCACATTGCAAGTAGTTGCTTGTTTCATCTTGTCTCATTGTGTATCTTTGGTCTGAACTGGGCTTTAAGGAATATTATAGAACTGTCTTAATGGTTAGGTTAGGATCCAGTTTTAGCTAGCGTTCACAGAAATGAGCGCGGCGACACTAATGTTGAGAATGATGGCAGCCAGTTGTATCATCAGTTTCAGGAGAATCTCCCAGTTAAACTTGAACCGTTAAACTACATATCATATCAATATTTTAAAACGTAAACTAACATAGTGGGTCATAATAGTTCAGAATCCCAAGGAGTATCTGGCACTCAGGAGAAATAATGTAGTGGTGTATACCTGCTATTTCACATGTAATTATAAAGTGAGCACTTACAAATGTATTTTCAGGCTCTGTGTCAGTGGACTGCTGTCAGTGATATAAAAAAAGTGCTTGCCATATACTTATGTGAATTAAATAAACTTTTGATGCTAGCAGGGAACACTGGAAAGAATTTACAGACTCTTAAAGTGGTAGAGTCTTAGGCCATCTCAGCCGACACAAAGTGATTAGAGATCTATATCAACCATGCAGGCATAGCTTGTTAGGAAGGGGGCTGGATAATGCTCCAAAGTTAGGCTCGATTTTAATGAGGGAACGACTGGCATGGCCATTTACAAAAGGGGTACTCTGAACCCCTACCTCAAGATTTGTGAATTAAATATGATCTATGGGTACCCACAAGTCTCTCCGAAACTTCAGAAGGCTTGTTTTCAGTAAACGTTTTGTTCCTTACAATCAATGTACTCCCTCAAATTAAGGGGCCATAAACAGTCTGTGGGGTTTTTTTGCACCTTCAAAATCATTGTTTTGAAAGTAAATGCATGGCATGCACGCTCAAACACCAGAGTGGCACTGTCACAGTGCAACACCCATTCCTGAGTGGCGTTTTTTCAGCGTACAACAGCTGCATCCTGAGATTAACTGAGTTCAACTTTTGGAACGCAGCAGCGCACACTGCATGTCATGTGACGGGGACCAACCGATCACAGCCGGCACATATCTTTCCCTTCTACCACAAATATCGGTCTGTGATAAATGTGGAAAAGTTACGCTTTTTAGTGCGGGTCTGCTAGAGCTTTCTATCTGTCCCTCGGACAATAGGCCTACACCCAAACAGCACCTGATAGAAGATGAGCTCTGTACTCAGGTTTTTAGGTAAACAGACTAGGATTTGGTGCTTATTGAGGTTGTTTAGAATCATCAGATGCAACTTGCCACCAAGCACTTGAAAGCTGGCACAGAAAAGGTACAAGAGGAGCACCCAGTACCTGACATCGTGTTTTCCAGGCAGTTAAAGACGTGGCATGTGTACAGCCCCTATAACTGTATGTTTGTTTTTTTAAGGACAAACAGCCTATTTGAAGAAAAATTAATCACCTAACATGTATAGATACATAACACATTAAAACAGGATTAACTGTACCAGTATTAGTCTATGCATATCTAGGAATCAGTTGCATTAACTGTAAATAAGACACCAAAGTAGATTGGTATGTAATTCCTCAGCCCTCCATATCACAGTTTTCAACCAGCCTACTGTACATACCTCAACAGCACAAGCAGATTCCTAACATTCAGTTATGTGTTTTGGTTTGGTTGTGCCATCCAAAGATTTTCAGTGATCCCGTCTGGCCACCCCTATGAAAAAATTATGGAAGCACCACTGATGTATACTGCATTAGTTACTCCGTGGTAGCAGGGAAGCTTTTTGATCAGCACTGTTCTTGTCAGAGTACACATTGTTTAAATCTCCACATTGTAGGTGGCAAGGAAAATTTGACCATAACAACTAGTAATGATTAACACAATAATGAAAATAAGAAGTTGACAAGTACCAGAATTTCCGTTTAAAACTAATACACAGGATCACCACTTTTTCAGAGCCTACTAAATATCTAACAGAGTCCCCATTTCACCAAACTATTTGAACTCCGATGGAGTTTATAGCTCAATCTTCAAAGCACTTTCAGTCAGGCTGGAGCTGTATGTGCCAGATGAGCTGAGAACAAGATGTCATATCGTCTTTTGCAGCATATTTGCAGCCTACTTTCTTTTAAAATTAGGAAATAAAAAGACAAGAGAGCCACAGTGGACAGCATGCACAGATAAAGGAGCACATACTTTTGACTAGGGTTGTCAAAAGTATTGATACTCTAAAAAGTATTGATACTCAAACGCTGTATCCAGATACAATCCGGGGGGGTATTGAAAATATTTTTTCAATACTCATCTGTGTGAAGTAGTCAACATCCAACGTCAGATTTAATTACTAACAAGCAGAACCTTACGGCCAGGCTCCACCGGTTGCAAACGTAAGCGTAACGTCAGCGTAGCGTCGCAGCGTATTTATATGGGCTCCACTGACTGCGTACGGAAGCGACACATAGAGAAACCAGTGGGGTTGTTTACTGTTTGCTGAGCCAAGAGGCTGCATGTCGGCTGCATGAAATGTTAAAGCATTTCCCACCTAAGTTATTACATATATTTGAGTTATCTAAAAGTTCACTGTACTGTTTGTCATCTACTGGCTTTCAAATGTCCGCCACGGACATTTGCACAATGTCACGGATAAACATGGGTAAATGCATGAAAAATCACATATCATCATATATCACCTCTGATAATGCGCCCCATAGCAAAACCCGTCCCTGGGCGTACAGGAAATCTAAAATAACCACTTGTCAACCAGACCCGCTGTCGACACTAACCTACTGCAGGTGGCAGTTCACACAAGGCTAGTGACAGAGTTCAGTTTGGAGAGGCAGAGGAATTTTTTTTTTTTTTAATTATATTATAATACGGGAGATTTATAGGAAAATACTAATACGGGAGGACGGCGGGAAAGAGGGGTAAAATACGGTAGTTTCCTGGCCAAAACGGGAGACTTGACAGGTATGAGTTGGAGCATTATTTGATAGGGTGGTATTGGACTATCAAAATATGCTACCCCTGAAATACTGATTCGTACTCGTACTTGTCGTCTTCCGCTTATCCGGGTCTGGGTCGCGGGGGCAGAAGCCTCAGCAAAGAAGCCCAGACAGTCCTCTCCCCAGCCACTTCCGTCAGCTCTTCCGCAGGACAAAGGGCAGCTCTGGCGGAGTCCAACCCTCACCGGGAACAGGTCCGACATACTGCCGTATGTCCCTTAGCAAGGAGCCACCAACCCCACACTCCCGGAGCACCCCCCACAGGATGCCCCTGGGGACACGCTCGTAAGCCTTCTCCAAATCCACAAAACACATGTGGACTGGTTGGGCAAACTCCCATGCCCCCTCCAGCACCCTGGCGAGAGTAAAGAGCTGGTCCACGGTTCCACGTCCAGGAAGAAAACCACATTGCTCCTCCTCAATCCGAGGTTCAACTATCGACCGGACCCTCTTCTCCAGCACCCTGGAGTAGACCTTACCAGGTAGGCTGAGGATTGTGATCCCCCTGCAGTTGGAACACACCCTCTGGTCCCCTTTCTTGAAAATGGGGGCCACCACCCCGGTCTGCCACTCCAGAGGCACTGCCCCCGATGTCCATGCAATGTTGCAGAGGCGTGTCAACCAGGACAGCCCTACAACATCCAGAGCCTTGAGATATCCAGGACAAATCTCATCCACCCCCGGGGCTCCGCTGCCTTGGAGTTGTTTCACTACCTTGGCAACTTCTGCCCCAGAAATTTAATGACTCACCCCCGAGACCCCCGTCTCGGTTTCCTCACTGGAACACATGCTGGTGGGATTGAGGAGCTCCTCAAAGTATTCCTTCCACAGCCCGACAATGTCCCCAGTTGACGTCAGCAGCTCCCCGCCCCCACTATAAACAGTGTGAGCAAGTTGCCGCCTTCCCCCCCTGAGGCGCCGGACGGTTTGCCCGAACCTCTTTGGAGCCGATCGATAGTCTTCCTCCATGGCCTCACCGAACTCCTCCCACGCCCCAGTTTTTGCCTCTGCGACTGCCGCCGCTGTGCTCTGCTTGGCCCGCCAGTACCCATCAGCTGCTTCCGGAGACCCCCAGGCCAACCATGCCCTGTAGGCCTCCTTCTTCAGCCTGACCGCCGCAACTGGCCCCAGCAGCCTTGTGGCCACAGCTCACAGCCGCCACCTCGACAATGGCAGAGCGGAACAAGGCCCATTCGGAGTCAATGTCCCCCTCTGCCCTCGGGACGCGGTTGCAGCTCTCCCGGAGGTGGGAATTGAAGATCATCTGGACAGCTTCTTCCGCCAGGCGTTCCCAGCAGACCCTCACTGTTCGTTTGGGCCTGCCAGGTCTGTGCGGCGCCTTCCCCCGCCATCTGATCCAACTCACCACCAGGTGGTGATCAGTTGACATCTCTGCTCCTGTCTTCATCCGAGTGTCCAGAACATATGGCTGCAGGTCAAATGATACAACTACAAAGTCAATCACTGACCTGCGACCTAGGCTGTCCTGGTGCCACGTGCACCTATGGACATCCTTATGTTTGAACATGGTGTTAGTTATGGCCAAACTGCGACTCGCACAGAAGTCCAATAACTGAACACCACTCGGGTTCAGATCGGGCAGGCATTGAAGTAGTGATTCGTAGTCTTACATGAATGCATTGAGTAGTGGGAGCATTATTTGATAGGGTGTTATTGGACTATCAAAATATGCTACCCCTGAAATATTGATTAAAAATGTTAAAATGATATGTCTAAATATGCTGCCATTAATCCTACAGTGGCAGTGAGGGGATTAGTAGTCTTACATGAATGCATTGAGTAGTGGGAACATGTGTTAACCTCTTTAACTCAGGCCGGACTCCAGCCGGACGCCGGTATCCGCGCTCCCTCCCTCCTCTGTTAAATGGGATTTCACAGGCGCAATACGTCATCAAACCATGTAATGCTTGGTATCACCGGAAACAGGAAGCTCTCGGCTTTCCGAATCCACCGTCGTTTTTCTTTTAATCCTTATGGTTTTTGCACCAGAGCAGCCAACATCAGCTATCATAATCACACCTGATTTCAATAAGGCACAATGTCTGAAGCTGGCTGAGTGGTGTTTGATCACTGATAGTACTGTTTTGAAGTGGAGTGAGCGCTCTGTCATGTGGACCTCCGCCTGGATCTTTTCATGGTAAAAACACTGTAGAATGGTCATACTTTGAGCAATTTTCCTCAAACTTGAAACAAATGTTCATTGATAGTGTGCCTACAGCCCCACAGTGTCATTTACTTGCTCAGATGAAGCCACAGACAGTTATTCATCCTGAAACACATTTTTTATTTTATTTTAGGCAAAATCTTCAACTTTTTACTGACTTCAGAGGCCCATTACTCTGTCTTTGTATCACCTAGAGTGTTTCTAACACTTTCACAAGAAACTTCAGAGAGTTTGCTTTCTGGCAAGACCTCATGCATGCATGTAGTCACAGCGGTTCAGAGGCTACAGTCATTTTAATTTCGGTATGTCATTTTAGGCATTTAGGTGGAGTGCAAGAGGACACAGGCTAATAAAACATGATGAGTTGTTCGGACCACTTTTGGACTTGTTTGCCCACATATTTATACCGAGAGGTCTTCTCCGTTTTGCTACTATGTCTGCTTCTTCTTCTTCTTCTGGCGGACCAGGTGCGTTAAGTGTGTCTTTACGATGCATACCGCCACCTATTGCACCGGAATTGTAACAACAAGCTACATTCACAGACAGTGAGTCCCATTATAATGTGTTTATGAGCCAGGTCGAACAGGTAGCGCCAAAAGCATTCACCGACCTGCCGCGACAACTACATTATTTTTTATGAAAAACTATCATTTAACAGTGTCAGTGGCAAGTGCCTCAAACAGCCTCAGCTGCCGCGCCAAGTCGGTAAATGCCGTGGTAGGTGAGTGGTAAGTGCCTCAAACAGCCTCAGTTGCCGTGGCAAGTCGGCAAATGCTGCGGCAAGTCAGTGGCAAGTGCCTCAAACTGCCTCAGCTGCAGCAGCAAGTCAGTGGCACCTGAGGATGCCACCGGAAGTTGCCACAGCAAAAAAAAAAAACAATAACAGCAATAATTTGAAAGAGAACACCCCTGAGATCTGGGTATAAGGCAAGAAAAAAATTAAACAGCCTTTATAATTGTTCAACCTTGTTTCAAAAGTTTTGATAGATTTGAGAGTTTTCAGAGTGCACTCAAGTGCCTACCACCAACCATATCAAGGAACTGTCTGTCCTGGCTCCCAAGGAGATGAAGAAGATGAAGAAAGCTGAATTCGATGAGTCGTGAAGATGAAGACTGAGGATGATGATGGTGAAGATCCGGTGAGAAGATGGAGATGATGAAGATGAACCAGCCTGCACAAAACGTGCAGAACAATCATTCAGTTATCCATATTTATTCACATTTCAGTTGAATTTCTTCTCAGGCAATCATCGACACATCATAACCTTACATACTACAGTGCATATCTCATTAACTATACATACTACCAACACTGCACCTACACATTTTAGCTTAAACATTAATCCTGTCTGTTCACCTTAAAGACCAGCTTACTCTGAACATAACAGCCATAACCACAGAACACAAAACACATAAACATTGACTGTTTCTGCTCATAGCTCAATTAACAACAGTAACTTCACAATTTTCCCTCAATGCACATTTTCAAATAAAACCACTTCCATTAATATTCCTATCAGGTTAACTCATCCCGACTGTTTTTTTTTGTTTTTTTTTACACACAATAAAGCAACAAGTTCTACAAGGTTAGCAACAACTCAAGGTTAGCAACAACTCAAGGTCAGCAACAACTCAAGGTTAGCAACACCTCAAGGTTAGCAACAACTCAAGGTTAGCAACAAATCCAGGTCAGCAACAACTCAAGGTTAGCAACAACTCAAGGTTAGCAACAAATCCAGGTCAGCAACAACTCAAGGTTAGCAACAACTCAAGGTTAGCAACAAATCCAGGTCAGCAACAACTCAAGGTCAGCAACAACTCAAGGTTAGCAACAACTCAAGGTTAGCAACAACTCAAGGTCAGCAACAACTCAAGGTTAGCAACAACTCAAGGTCAGCAACAACTCAAGGTTAGCAACAACCAAAATGCTAATCGCTCAGCTAGCAGTTAGCTTACCGGAATATTCCATATGCACGCCGTTTGGACAAGGTTAGCAGCTCCGAGGCGGTTGTAAATTCCTCTTTTAGCTTCCAAAGGATCATTTCTGATTTATTGTCACTAGTTTTCCACTTTAATCAAATCGGCTAGGCCGTTCAACTTCCGTGCAACGAGCAGCCTGCTGATGCTGCTGTCTTGCTCGTGTCTCTCTCGGAGTAAAAAAAAAAAATCGCCACATGCACCCGTACCTCCCTCTCTCATTTACGTCACTAGGGGGTGCTATTTGACCAAGATAACTGAGGGGAGTATTTATTCTAATACTGTCACCTGTCTGATGACTTTGTTTTTATACTACAGGCTACAGTTGCATAAAAGCAGTTTAACCAAAGTGATGTTCAGAGATTGTCTAATTCAAATCATTTTGACGGGCCAAAAAATGTAAACTTTTTTTTAGAATTTCATGATGAATAAACACAAATTTGAGAAAACTAAATTTTGTATCTATCAGTAGAGAGCCCCTTTAGAAATGGCAGGACTCTCTCATGTTGGTATTTAAGCTTGTTGTGCAGCTTTCTTGTCCAACAGCCTAAATGTTACTTTAAACTGTGTTTAAATGTCCAATTTCCACACCTGTAGCCAGCTGAGAGAGGAGTATTGAACATCTATACTCAAGTATAATTACTTCTATAAAAATTACTTAAGTAAAAGTACCTGCATAGTAGTACTCAGAGTACAAGTTGCTTTCCATTTTAATATCTTTTAGGATGTGCGGCAGTAACAGCACTTTTTGATAAGCGCTTTTTTATGAACTAATTCCTAATCCTGACCCATTTTGATGAGGATAAATGATTTCAAAAGGACCAGAGTGGACAGACCACTAACTACAAGATTAGTTAACGTTATTATCATAACATCAAAGATTAATATTATACATAAAAAAATTAACATACAATTAAAAGGTAAGATCTCTGTGTTTTTTGGGAGGCACAGCAAACACTCTGATGCATCATGCAACTGCTGTCTTTTATAGATTTTGGTATAAAAAGCATAGCCAGATGTGTCATTGAGTGTAAATGCAAACATCTGCTATTGACCTTTTAGCGTTAACTTAACGTTAGCATTAGCATGTAACAGTCTAATGTTAGTTAACTGGCAACATTAACATTAAAACTAGCAAGCTTACTGCACTTTCTTGGGTTAAATTCCCCTTTGGTGGCTATCATCTGTGTGTGTGTGTGTGTGTGTGTGTGTGTGTGTGTGTGTGTGTGTGTGTGTGTGTGTGTGTGTGTGTGTGTGTGTGTGTGCGGTGCTCCTTGCCTGCTCTCTCCCTACACTCAGTTGCCTCTTTAAGAGCAGATCAATGTAACAAAGGTATTAATGGCAAATGCAGTGAAATAAAAAGTACTTGTTCCTTAAGAAGATTTTTAAAGGTTTTTACTTATGTGTGTAACTTGCAGCATGTTACCCAGTAAGTAACATTTCTATCAAATCTGTTTGTCAGTTGTCTGAAGCTACTTCTTTATATACAATCTACATTTTCCCAGCACTGTATTTGTCCTCGCAGTATTCTCAGTAGTCCATATATAATCCTGCTGTGCAGTTAATTTTTCAGTGATGGAAACATATTACAATAAATGGCCCTTATTTCTCCTGCCTGCTCTTCTTCCTGCAACTCTGCCTTGACCAACATTACAGAATCTGGTCAAAATCATAAGGAATGAAAACTGAGAAAAAATAGTGAAAACTCATTATCATCTCCCCAAACATACACACACATGCTAACACACACACTTTCCCTCCTCCCTCCCTCTCCTGTTCATCATGTTGCGAGAGAGGAAAATCGAATCATGTGTGTCCCGCGATTGACTGCCAATGAGCTCCCCCTCGAAATATTCACTCCTGACAAGACCTCATCTGTTTCCCATTTTCAGACTGTGGAAATACTTCTATCCATGCTGTTCACATATACTAATGTGTTTCCATAACCGCTCCGGGCTCACTTGTGCAGCCACACACACACACACACACACACTTGGCGAAATTCAATAGAAAGTCATCTGGTAAAAGCCAAGTTTCTGGCTGCTTTATCTCTCTGTTCCACTGTAAACTAATGTGCGTCAGTGCAAGAATGAGGGGAAATCTGGCAGAAGCCATTCCCTGATTTAGCTGTGTGAAGTGCTTAATGTGGCAAATACATTAGAAAAAGTGCACCTCTTGTGTCATGAAATAATATTTGCATAATTATGTAAAAATGCAGCCATCCTGTGCATTGGAATAATGAGGAGGATTTTTCAGGGAAGGAATGAGGCCCCACAGTAGATGTGTACACACACTGTGCTGAGGAGCTGAGGCTTGTTAGGACTGCCTTGGTGCATACACACACATTTGCGTGTATGAGTGTGTTTTTCTCCATGTGTCCTGCTTCACATTTGCGATCCGGGTCTTAAAAGAAAAGCAGCGTCGGAGTGGCCCGGCACACCTCCAGGCTCACCACAACAAGGCCACACTTCCTGTTTGATCTCTGTGTCTGAGATCAGTTTATCATAACATCTCCTCCCTCTTCCTGCAGGGTGAACTGACTCCATAACAGGCTTAATGATGAGCAGTATGGAGAAGAACTATAACAACAGCAACTACTGCCAGAAAAATGGGCCCATGTTTTCAGTGTCAGAACCATTTTACCAGTGTTTCTACTGGTGGTTCTCCTGAAATTAGAAGAAAAGCTCAACAGAGGCATACCACATATTACACGCTAGGTATCCTCCTGCGTTTGTTGTTGACATTTTTGGGATGGCATGTCAGTTGTCAGCTGTTATACACATTGTGTCTTTTCTACATACACTTTACAGCTTCTGCTCGTTGAAAACCATACAGTCTTTTTCAAAATAAACGTACAACTTAGGTAAAACTCCTCCTTTACATTTATTTCCTTGTGCAACCAAAGCACTTCATTCAGGACCACCTTAGTCAAAGAAAACTTTATTTCCATTTGCAGTATTATATTTGGCAGAATGGCTCTGTTCTGGGGCCTCTCTGCTTTTCCTAGGCCTACACAGAAAGCCTCAGCAGGAGCAAGCACACCTTTCTGCCCTACCAAGCGCTTATGTGGAAAGCCTAAGTCAAAGAAAACAAATCCCCCTGCCCTTCCATGCGCCGACATGGAAAGCCTAAGGCAGGGTGAGCAGCAGCAAAGACCCCCTGGGAACAGAATAGAACAAGCATCAGTGACAAACAGAAATTACATTAATAAGTCAGACACAGCATGTAAAGGAGGAGCTGGAGTGGAGGCTGGTTGCAAAGCAGCTTGCAGAGGAAGAAGCAACAATAGGCAGGCAGGCTAAAGCAGATTAAATAGGGCACCCTGAATGAGATTTGGCAATTGGTTGCATAGAAAGGAACCATCAGCTGACTCCTTTCCATCATTCAGCTGATCCATTAGTTGATTGGACTGCATGAGATCAGCTGATGCTGCTGGGACGTGAGCTGATCTTGACACTGTATCCTGCCTGAACGCTATGCTCAAGGTGGTTAGTTTTAGAAAAAAAAACACATCAAGGCTTGGCTCTATATTCATACAGGAAGTGAACACCGGCCTCCCAGGTTAAAGTCCAGGGTTTGTTGAACCCATCCACCTCCCCATCCCGGCTGCTCTATATGGACTTTCCAGCTTCTTATACGTCACAACCAGGCCCACACGAATCAGTGGCCGCAGATTTTATGAATATACATGCTGCTTGTAAAACTCAGCATGTCGTCACTGTCTCGTCCACTTCCTTGTGCATGTGTGCGACAATGGGATATTGTGTTCAGTTAGCAATAAAATCGTTGTCAAGTAGTGTAGTGAGAAGAAATGTCAAAAGTAAGATTTACTGTAATAGATTCTTTAAAGATTGGCAAATCAATTTTTTGTTCTCTCTGCTCCATATTGAGTCTTCCATTTTAATAGGCATGTGTCCCACATCTTGTTGACTGACTTACCAAGAAATGTGTAAAATTTTCTTTAAGTATTTATAATTGAATAAAATTTCTGATTCAAAGTTTCTACTAAAATCTACTTAGTAGTTATTTTAGCCTGCTTAAGGTAATGTTAGGTTTTAATGTACCCAGATAGCATTCATACATCTGGCCGATGTCGACCCGAGGTATCAAGTTAAGATCGTTAGGATGTAGCAGGGAGAGCGTTTGCTCATTGCCAATACGTCGCTTAATCAAAAATGACCACCACACGACGCTCAAACGATCAATAAAAGAAGCTGTACTCAGTGGGCGCTCCTTCTATATTAATATTCATATGCTTCATTAACTACGACCTTTATTCATTTAGGTCGGACCTTTTAAACTACAAATATTTCACCATCCAATGTGAGAAATCAATGCTAACATTCAAAAATAGCTGACTGTTACCCTATTTTGTGTGTAAGTGTGCACAATAAAGAGACAAAAGTCAGTTTGACAAACTTTATTTTCAAATTTCCACAAACAATATCTGATGGTCAGTCCGCTTCTCCTGGCAGCCTGCAAGACACAGAAAAGACAATGAGCATGTAACTTGAAGAAACAAATCCCAACCTCACCACTGTATGGTTTTTTAGCATTTCAGCTGTCTTATAGCCAGATTGAAGGCTTTGGGTCCATCACTCTGCTTAATTTAGTTATAAAAATGTTAAATAACGGGATCTGGCTTTAACTTCCTTAACTGTTAACAGCAGCTCACCAATCAGTCCTTCATCTCGGAAAAACAGTGGTTTCAAAACTGCCCCATTACCTGTAGCCACCGGGGCGGTTTGCTTTGCAGAGGAGGAGACCTCGACTGATAAATTGCCCATAAAATCACATTAACAACATACCGAAGGCATCCTTAAACTTCACTATTTGACCTCCACGGTCCTCTCCGCTCCTCTCACCCACATTTGAGCACCCGTTCTGGTATACACTGTCAGTCCGGAGGTCAGGCTGGGCGTGACCATAGATGAGTGGATCCCAAGTCTCGAGCCCTGCCTGGGACCACGGGTGGCAGCTCCAGGCACTTCCACTTTAATCCAAAACGAATGCTCACGATAACCAGATGAGCAGATAAGGTCAGCTAGGGAAAATAAAATAAAAACACCACAGTTATAGCCTGTTAGCTAACATGAGCTAAACTAGCTAACAGCTAACGAAAGATAACGTTAGCTGGTGGGGACCTGTGCTATATACACCCAGTCGCCACTCACCAGGAACCTCTTTTAACGGTCACAGAATAAACAACACAGCTATTTTCTGCCAACTTATTCCAATTAGCTTACCTGAAACCATCTACGATGATACGCTGTGACCAGCAAGCTCAGTTCCAAACAAAAGACCGCGCAGATGAAATTCCACCTTCCGTGGCGACTTCCGTATGTGGGCAGGTATGGGCCGACCCAAAGCCGACGTAACAGAGATGTTTGATGAGCTGGGACATTGTTGCCAATGCTGTTGGGTGTGTAGCCTGTAAATTAATTATCTCAGCAAATGTTTTAATTTCCCAAATGTACAACCTAAAGGTAAAACATGATTATGAAATATATATGTTGATGGTTAAATTATACACACAGGAACTTGCATTCCTTGCATTTGTTCTCTAAATGTCACACAGTATTGGGACCAAAGTGTACATTTATATTTCTACCAAATGCACCAGTGTATACATATGTTAAAAGTTAGAATGTGATCTATGTCTAACGTGTTTATAATGACACCAAGCATAGCAGTGCAGATGCAGACCTTGGGTGTCGATGGTTAAGGCGCAGAGGAGGCAAATGTCTGAATGTGTCTGGATCTGTGCTGCATAGCGCGCCTGCTCAGCCTACGCTCCATCCAAATGTCAGAAGCAACACTAAACCTCAGGGGTGTTTAGGAGAACAAACACACGTAGACGTGGATGGGGAGAGAGAGAGTGTGTCATCAACTAGCCCCTAAATGTGTTGGTTTCATTGTGCAAAGGATGCTGGGAGCCAGGTCTCATTAGCGTCCTTTCTTTGCCTTGTTGACAACAGCCTAAAGGTGGTGGGGCACGCCATGGCGCCTATGTGTTTGTTTAGTGTGTGTGTGTGTGTGTGTGTGTGTGTGTGTGTGTGTGTGTGTGTGAGGTTATGTGTCTGAGAGTGTTTGTTTCTTGAGCAGTGGGTGCTTAGCTCCTCATAGTCTGAGGGCCATATTCTGTTGTTCTCTATCATTATCATGACCAACATTTCCCATCCTGCCTCCCTGAGTCTGTGCTGCTCTTTCATCAGTCTAGTCATTAAGGGGCATCCTCAGTGTGTCTCTTTTTAATGCATAATTGAAAGAATAGATGGCATTACATTTCACTACAATTCTATCCTGTAATTCCTTGTGATAAATAAATTGGATGGATGGATGGGTGGATGGATATCGAGCTTCAGTTTTCACATCATAAATAGCAAAACTGATATGCAGTGCAGTTTTCTTCAGTTACTCATGATAACAGGCACACTTAATATAAATATGTAATAACCACACAAATCACTATCTAAAAGTGTGTGTGTGTGTGTGTGTGTGTGTGTGTGTGTGTGTTTTCACTTTTCACTTTTCACTGAGAGGAGAGTATACCATAGCTAGATCACATTTTTAATGTGGTTTTCTAGAACTGTGGATTGGGATGGAACTTGGCATTTTCAAGAGCTGACAGGTAGCAAGTAGAAACTGCATAAACTTTGGATTTCTTAGACCCATCAATTGCAGATAAAACCTTTGGGTAGACAGAACAAATAGAACCTCTGGGTTTTCTTGAACTATGGATTAAAGCTTGAACCTTGTGGTTTTCAATAACTGGTAGATTGCAAGTAGAAACTTGAGTTTTTCTATGATAAGACTATGGATTAATACACAACCTTGGGGTTTTCTAGAACCATGGATTGCAATATTACCCTAGTTTTTTAGTGATATGGTTCAAAGATAAAACCATTGTTTTTCCTTAGAGCTGGAAGATTGAAGATAGAATCTTGATGTTATCCAGAACTGTCAATTACAGATAGAACTTTGGGGTTTTCTAGAACTCTGGATTGAAGATAGAACCTTTTGCTTTCCAGATGTGGTAGATTGTAGATAGAAACTGCAGGTTTCATATGGTAGACCCACGGGTTATTATACAACTTTGGGGTTTTCTCAGACTATGGATTTTAATTGTACCTTTGGTTTTTCTAGAGGCGTAGATTGTTCAAGAACTTCTAGGTTTTCTAGGATAGGTTGATGTGAGATACAATCTGGGTTATTTAGAACTAGTAGGTTAAGGTAGAGCCTTGAATTTCTAGCATTGATGGATTGAAGATACAACTTGGGGGTATGTGGATCATGGGACAGCCTTGCTGTTTTTTAGCTTTTAGATTTTCTAAGATTGGAAGATTGCAGATTCGGGCTTTTGTAAAATAGGTACATTTTAGATAGAACCTTGTATGTTTTCTAGAACTGTGGATTGAGATGAAACCTTGGGGCTTCCCAGAGTCTACATATTGCAGATGGAGTCTGTAAAACTTTGGCTTGTAATAGAAGCTTTTTCAGAATCCTGGAATGCAAAACCTTTTTTCTGGGATGATTTTAAAAAGCCCTCTGTGTACCAGCCCTCACAATTGCATAATATCTATCAGAGGAACTCTCTGATGAGCTCATGTTCCATTTTGTTGAAATAGAAAATTCCATGCCAAAAAATCCCCACCTATCATACATCCAGTCACTGCTACTTGTGTGCTCATGTTGCCTTTAGAAAAAATTGTTCAGGTTTAATAGTTTTGTGAACAGTGAGGTCTCTAAGACAACCAAAAGACATCCAGGCCGTTTTAGGTTCTGAGACTGCAGCAGGCCTTGATGGCATGTGTTATCAGTACTGAAGGAATTCACCTTGTACCATGATCCTTGGGGAATTCACAATGCAGAATGTTTCTAGCTGTCTCGCAGGCACACAGATACACGCAAAGCAGTCATACACAATCCATTCACATACACATGTAACAGTCTAGGTGGTCACATGCACACACACAGTACAAACATAGACAATCACTAAACCAGATATGAATCTAAATGGGGTTGTTTTCCTA
Source organism: Epinephelus awoara (assembly GCA_035609425.1). Taxonomy (NCBI): domain Eukaryota; kingdom Metazoa; phylum Chordata; class Actinopteri; order Perciformes; family Serranidae; genus Epinephelus; species Epinephelus awoara. The sequence goes on along the minus strand of CM069299.1, from coordinate 5,452,782 downwards.
CCAGCAAATAGGGATGCAGAAGGTCAAGTCAGAAAAGGTAAAATGAGGTGACATCCACAGTCATGTGTAACTGATACATTCATAGGTTTTGAAAAATCAGGGCCGAAGCACATTCAAGTTTTGCCTATGAGCACTGACATTTGTAACTGTATTCTATTACAGCCAAGCAGCAACTTCTCAGTTTATATATCACTCAAGTTTTGCAGATCATTTAACCTCATTGTCAGTTGTTTGTTTGTTTGGGTTCTTATCATTGCTATTAGCGTAAGGAATAAAAGGACAAAGAGTAGACAGACAGAAAGACGGGTAAATTTGCAGTGGAAAAAATAAACTAAAGGACACCTGGAGGTGGTAAGAAAAGCAAAGAGTGTATCCATGGACACAGTGTTGGAGGATGAAGGAAAGGATAGAAATATGAAGGTTAGACCAAAACACAGTGAATAAGCGCTTTGTGCACACATCCAAATAATCTTTCTTGAGCAACAGCAGGTGGTGAATCTCAATGTCAACCCACACTACCACAAAACAGTATTTTGGAATACTCCCACCATAGTGGTTAGAGGTAGAGCATAAAGGTTCATTCTCATCCTTTGTCACTGTATGTGACAAATAATAGCAAGGGTCAACTCTAACTACCTGGAACATTCAATCAGATCTCACAGTTTTCATCAGCGAATAAAGCTGACTCTGGTGTCATCGTGTGACCTAATTACAGATCAGATGTGAATGTCCAACTTGATCTTTCTGTGGATGTCCACTGATCCCTGCTCAATGACCTTTGACCTCCTCTCAATGGATGCTGTGAGTAGTTTTGGTCTGGTGTTCACAGACAGCTGATGTCTGTTTCTGCTGTTCATTCAGTCTCTTGTCAAGGGTCCTTACTGGTGTATTATTGGAGTAGTGTATGTGTCATACACTTTTCCAATCCTCCTCTCATACCCCTTTTCCACCAAATCAGCTCTGCTTCTTGAACTGTTTCCATTCAGGATTCTTGGAACCTAAATGCTTTCTAGCAAACCAACCTGTGATTCCACCAGTTATGCATGAAACATTGTAATCAAGAATTTGTCATCAATGGAGTTGGTTGCACAGTACACGGCGGAAGTAATCGCAGAATCATGGATCACAGTGATTACTTTTGTTCTGTTGTAGATATTTGTATTTTTCCCAAAACAAGCATGGACCAACAATGAATAAAAACACTGCCCACTCTTTTTTTCCCAAGGATTTCTCACTTGTCTTCTCCATCCTCTCTTTCCAATACGTAGAATTTGACACATTTTGCACATCAGGCTAAGAAAAGCCTGCTTTTTTTTTTTTTTTTTTTTTTTTTCGGGTTCTGACCCAAATGTTTTTAGGTCAAAATGCTCTGAACATTTCAAAATAATGGTTCCGCCAAGAACCCTTTCTGGAGCTTGTATCTAGAACATTTCCACCGTCTAATAATAGATATGTCTGTTTCAAAAGTTGTAAATGTCTCCTCTAGATGGTGGTCATCTGTGAGGCCTTTAAATATATTGCAACATATTGACAGAGTGTCAGGGACCAAGCAAAAAGGCAAAAGGACAAAGGTGTAAAAAGGAAAATTGTTTTTAATTTGTTTCGAAAAAATGCCAAAAATACAGGGATCCCAAATAACTCAAGTAACTAGAAAAAAATAAGCTACAAAAACTAGGGCCCAAAATGAAAAGGAGGTCAACTAAGCTATAAAGAACTAAAGCTTCAAAACACACAACATAACTAAACACCAAACAGACCTCCCTTTAAATGACACACAAGGGGGTTATATAGACTCAGACTATACCTAGACAGAGACAGGGGGAATTTGACTGACGGTAATAAACATTCAACAAACTTAAAGATACCTAAATATAAACAACCTATCAAAAGCAAAAATATACAAAGAAATAATTAGCTTACAACAAATGAAAACAAAAAGGCAAACAAAGAGATTTTAGGAGAATTTTAAATTGAGTCCCCCCTTCTTCAGTCTCCATCCTGGCTCCTTCCAAAAGGCCCTCTTGCTCAGGCCTCCAGCCTTTTGCCCGTGGAGCTCCGAGAAACAAACAGTAAGTATTAATTGCAACTTAAAAACCATGTGACAGAATGTTAACCAAATTGTGTGCACCCAAATTAGAAAACAAACTGTCAAAATGAATAAAGTGTGTGGTATGAGCATAAAAGACTATGTGTAATGTCATTATTTGATGAAATGTCTGAGTGTAGAAGGTGTAAAAGTGTAAAAGAATACAAACACTGGTGGGCAGCAACTGATGCGGCCGCCACACAGAGAATTCATTTCAGTATTTAACTTATTTGTTCTGTGGTTCATTAAATGTCTTCATCATGTCCTACAGTTGTATTTCACTGCACTACACTGCCCTCACCATCTCCAGTGGTACTCTTCAGTTTCATCCATGTCCGTTAGCTTTCAGAAAACGTGCACAAATATGGACAAAATGAGCACAGAGTACAGACAGAAGGCTCCGTCTGTCTGTGTATGTATCTAAAGTTGAGCATAAATGAGCCTCAAGGGTGATCACCCAGGGGATTCTACCAAGATTTTTTTTTAAATGCTCCATTAATTTTTGTTTTAATTCAACTCTTCAGCTTGGGACCAAGGAAACCACATCCAGTGCTGGGGCTGATGTGGTCCAGCACAACCCAAAACACTCATGGTTCACAATGAAGTTTCTAGGAGGCGTAAATTTCATGAAATCACTCCTACTACAGCCTTAACTATTTCAACAGTGCAGTGGATCTAAACTCTACCAGAATGTTGAGTGGTCAGTATCTACGCCCATTAACCAATTAGCTGATCAGTACTGGTATGCAATTAATTACTGTCGGACATGACATGATGGTGAAGATATCAACTATGGCAGGACACAAATAAAAGAATTGACTGAGGAGTATCCAGATACATCAACATTCAAAAATACAATGTGAAACATGGATAAGCATTTGAATATTTGAGGGTGATGATGATGTTTGAACACCCATGCTCTCAACAATCTTTGAAGAATTCTTTCCAAAAAATGGTTCTTTGGTTGAAAAGTATTCCTTATGTAACCGTTCATCCTGAAAGAATCCTTTCTTCAAAAAAGAGTTCTATGGATGAAAAGGATTCTTAGTGGAAACCTTGAAGTGCATTTGAAAATACTTGCTTGGAGTGTCAAAGCACACTCTGGTGCAAACTGGACGGTTATCTAGAGCACCGCAGAGAGGCACAGCAGCAGAGTGCCACATGGAGTGAATGTATGATAATATAAGCTTGACCATTAGTCAATTCATGTAGAAATAGATTGTTCTATTTCTTTGACCAGCACAATTTGGGATAGAGAATCAGATTGGATTTCCGAACACACATAATCACATACAGTGAGCAACAGCAACCCACCATCTAACACCAGCACAATGTGAGGATGGAAACAGAGGGCTTGGCCGGGAAGGAGCACCTGCTGCAGCAAGTGAACATACCTTCTGTTATCATTTTGTCTTGACCAGCAAGCCAATTGGCTTTTCAAATGGGTGACATACTTAACGTTCTAAAACCAGCCGCAGAAGATTTCACTAGTTGAGTTACTGGTGACACCGTCAGCCGGCTTCAGTCAAGCTCAGACTGGCCAGTAAAATGTCTCATCATAAAGATTTGGTCTGAACTGGGCTTTAGACTTACAAAGAGTGTTAGACTTTTCAAAAGAGCGTTCTCTAGAGGCAAATGGTTCAGGGTAGCCATTCAGGAATAACTGTTTTTGAACCCGTATTTATATGAGTGTACTAATAAACTTGTTGAACAAATTTCACAGCTCAGTTAACAAAAGTTTAAGGCACCCTCATACTTGTGAGAACAAATACCTGGTAGAATACCTTGAGGCAATGTGTTTATTTGCTGCTTGGACTTTCATCGTCTTTACATCACCTAAATCAGCCACTGGAATCAACGGTCTGTGGAGCTCAGTGTCTGCAGCTTTTCATTCCAACTGAACTCTACAGCAGCTAGTATTACAGAACCACTTAAAAAGATGAACAAATCTGTAAAACGCTGCTGTGGAGTCTGTATCAGTGGTGCATAATTTAGAAACCCTACTCTCCATCACTGCTTTCTCCACGATCCCATCATTTCTTCCACATTAGCAGCTCTGCTCCATAAATCTGCCTGTAATGCACAGCATATGACAAATACACACAGAGAAGGTTATATCCGTGTTAGACTCTAACTCAATAAAAGCCGATCTGTGTCCTTATTTAAGAACTTAACATCCTCAGATTTCGTCATGTTGTCACGATGTGTGTGTTGTAATAGGGAGCTGATGCAACGCAGTAAAACAAGGGAAAGTGAGGAGCTGCTGAACTCTGCTGCTCTCTTTCAGCTGCAGCCTGCTGTCGTCTAGCAAGTTGTGGAAGGAGGGGAGGAAAACACTCAAAAGCAAAAGTGTGTGCCGGAGTAGCGTGCATGGTGAAACAACACACACACACACACACACACAGCAAGACTCCGTTTAATTATCTAGGAATGAAATGAACTGCGAGAGCTGGCTGTGAGGAGTGAATGTGTGTATTGTGTGTGTGTATATGCATGTACTGTATGTGTGTGTGGATGCATCTGTGTCTGAGTCTTTGCTTTGCATGTGGTGTGTGTGTGTGTGTGTGTGTGTGTGTGTGTGTGTGTGTGTGTGTGTGTATGTAAGATGTTATTAGAGAGCATGAGGGAGTGGTCGGTTATGGGGAAACAGAAGGAGAGCCGAGCGGTAATTCCTCACCACATGAATTATTCATGAGCATTTGCGTGTGTGTGTGTGTGTGTGTGTGTGTGTGTGTGTGTGTGTGTGTGTGTGTGTGTGTGTGTGTGTGTGTGTGTGTGTGAGAAAGTGCATGTGTGTGTGTGTGTGTGTGCTTATGGCTGTTGAGCATGGGAGCAGGTCTGGCTGTGGCTCCTATAAAACCACAACAATGCCAGTTTGTCAAGTCAGTGGCCCTGACTATCTCCTTCTATTATACCAAATAAAGACTGTGGGGGCCATTTTCACTGTGTTTACCATAACCCAGCACCACTCTGGCCTTACATCACACCATTGATTTCCATTATCTTCCCAAAGCATTGTGGAAAAGACCCTCTAGTTGTCTGGCTATATAAAGGATGGAACATGTGATTAACATTGTGAACCAACAAGGGGGAAATTGTTGTTGTGGGAAGTACAGGGGCCAAATGTATAATTAAAAGTTTATGAGACAGCACATTCACAAGTGTCTCACAAGTCACCAGTTCTTCAGAAGGTCATGATCTTGTGATCACTCATATGTAGCCATGACAGTTGACAATGCTTCAAATGTGGCCGCAAAGAAGCTACAAATTCTAAAATGCGGATGCTTCACACACATATCTTTAACCCAGCAGTACAGACAGTCTATACAATCAGCACAGTTTCAAGTTGGCCACCCATGATTAGTGTCACCAATTTAGTACCTGACCAAATGTCTCCCCTTCTGTTCCTGAGATATGGTGTTGAATAACAGCCAGGAAAGTGTTTTTGCAAAACATTATCATTGTCACAGTGAAGTTGACCTTTGAACTTTTGGATACAAAATGTCATCACTTCATCATTTTATCCTTTTAGAAAGTTTTGTGAAGTTTTGTCACCATAAGTGAATGGATTTTTGAGTTATTGCCAAAGACAGGGTTTTTTTTTAATCACAGTGACCTTGACCATTGACCTTTGACCACCAAATTCTGAACAATTCATCCTTGAGCCATTTGAATGTCTGAGCCAAAAATCCCTCCAGGCCATCTTGAGATATTGCGTTGATGATTGAGTTCACTTCATCACTGAGTCCAAGTGGACATTTGGGCCAAATTTTAGGAAATTCCCTCAACATGTTCTTGAGATATCACATTCAAAAAATGCATTAGACTGATGGACGGACAACCCATAAACACAATGCCTCTGGCCTGGCTGTTGGCTGCTCAGAGGCATAAAACATGTTTGCAAATATACAATTCAGAAGCTTTTTTACAAGTTTAAACTTGGTTACTCCTTTGTCTAAAGTAAGCCTACATGGATCACTTTAAACTTGTCTTCTCAGGAAGAACTTGCCCTCAGTTTTAAGCTCCTTATATCAGTTATTCGAATGACTGTGTAAAGTGAAAACAGTCGCTCAAGCATAGAGAATTATCACCAACTCTGTGGTTCCCCTCAGCTCTACTGAGCCTTTTACCCTATAGTTAAGCTATTTTGGGTTTTATTGCCCACAGCTTCACTGTTTTGGTTCAGTCTCACAGCCCTCGTCGTCATTGTTCCCAGCAGCAGCAGCCGCAGCTGCAGCAGCAGCAGCAGCAGCAGTAGTTGTTTTCAGTGAAGAAGCTCCAAAAACCAACTGTATACTACCTGCTCAGCCCTGAATGGCAGACACAGTTAGGAAATAGCTGGTAGCAGCACTGTACTTTTTCTTTGTCTGTTTGAATGTTGGTTATTGTGTTGTCATTAATGGCGGCTCAATAATAACTGTCAAGGTTCATGGACAAAACAATTGCTTTTTGCTAGTCACATAGTATTATCTTAAGCACTTTTACACTGCATAAATTAGCCTAGTGGCTAGCAGAGTTTTTCTCTAATCACAGCTGAATTAGTTACATGCATGTATTACTTTTCCTTACTCACTGTGGGTTTGAGTCACTGCATCTCCTGACAGAACCGCACGGTTGGATTTTAGCTTGCATGCACGTTTTTTTCAGCTGAACATTGTTGAAACAGAGCAGCTAATGTTGCTGTAATGAGGCATTGGCAGAGTGAGATGCCCAACCAGGTGGGTGCATCATGTTTCCTGAGTATTTTATCTCCTAACAGCATTGTTTACATAGAGTATATGCTTTGACCCAAATCTATAAAGTATTTCATGTATTTTACTCCTGTATAAATAGTCTTATCCTCACAATCTTTTTTCTTTTCTTCTTTTCCCTCCATTCCATTATCTGCCTGGCGCCAGGCCACCAGCACTCTCTGATTGTTAAAGGAAAGGTGTGCTTGGACAGAAAATGTGACACAGAGCTGCCACTGGAATTTCAAAATAAAGGCGTATCTTGAAGATAATATGTACTGATATTTTCACTTTGCACTGATGATACAGAATTGTTGATTAAAAAATCAAACTACATCAATGTGTCATTATACCCATACTATACACGCGTGCACAGTGCATTGGACACTGCGGTAACTGTCAAAGTGTTCCTGTACTCCCTTAGAAATAAATAAATTTACAGCACTAAAAGTAAAGTGACTCATATTCATTATCGGGGCACATACAGTACAGGACTCCAAAAAATGCTAATGTTACTGTGTCTGCTGGATGTGTCAGATAGGAACTATTGCACCATACCAACTTCATGTTCTGATAGTGACTGTATGAATGAGGTTACAGAGTGATTCAGATGACACGTCAGGCTGTTCTCATGCACTGTTTGTATGTTTTCCGACAAAGGGTACCACAATTCGTACATATCCTACGTAATGATGAGCCACTAAATTCTGCATAACCCATGTATTTTAAAATGCTGCAATCACATGACCAATGTGTTTACAGTAGTAAAGAAGGAAGCGCTCCCAAGTGGTCCCAAGCATCCGGTTAGGAGGCAGGTTGGGGTGGTGAAAACAAAACTTTTCCCAGGAGACCAGTGTTCAGAACAGTGTGAACTTTAAGTCATTTTAATCACCATGTTTCTGTTCCGAAACTTAACCACAGAAAATTTACTTGACTAACCCTAGGCTACATAATTTTAATTACGTAACTTTTCATTAAGGACGTAATTTCGTTCATATTAATATTTGGTAAAAAATATCTGTGTTGGTATGACATATCATATAGGTTCTGATATTATTTAAGTTTGCACACAGTTTCTGTATATTTTTTAACAGTGTATAGTAGCATATTATGCTAAGGTTGTGTTTATATTTGCTTAATTTCTGTGTTAGAATACAGGCAAGTTATTTATGACAGGTATGGTGTCGTCAGGCAGTTTAGTGTGCATGACAAAAAGACATTTTTGACAACGTGAAAGACAACATGAAGTCTGTGTTGGTTTGGACTGTAATAAGTATTTGACCAGGTTATGCAGTGTTTAAGTGTATAATCATAGGTAATATGGTTGGAATATATAGAAAAAGGACATCAAGTAGGTAGTGGGCTGAATGAGATGTAATTTGGAAGGACACAGTATTCCCCCTGCCTCGTGTGAATACTGTGGATCTTCACTAAAAGTGTATAATCATAGGTAATATGGTTGGAATATATAGAAAAAGGACATCAAGTAGGTAGTGGGCTGAATGAGATGTAATTTGGAAGAACACAGTATTCCCCCTGCCTCGTGTGAATACTGTGGATCTTCACTAAAAGGACACACTTTGCAGACTAAGTGGCCTAGGAAATTTGGTATGTTAAAACATTGTATGAAGATAAGTTACATGTATTTACTGTGTGGCTGGACTATGCAACACAGATGATCTCAGTCATTGAGGTGGACCTTTATGGTTGAAAGGTCCCAGTTGCACTTCAAGGATTACATTTGCCTCACCAGCCTGGAAGCACATGTGGCTCTGTTGGAGAGATCATGAGAAAGCTGCTGGGACAAAAGACATTCAAACTGCACCTGTGCAACTATATTATGAAAAAATAAAGTAATAAACTGCAATACAAAAACTGCTCAAGCCAGAGCTTTCCTGTGTGACTTCTCATTTGACTGTAGCATTAAGTGTCAGAATGAACAGCCTGTTGTGTCATAGAGAGGGGATTGAAAGATCCTTTCAGTATGTTCAAAGACTCAGCTAGTCACGCTCACAACATGATTTGAAGATTATTTTTTATAGTGCTTTCATACAAGCATTCATTGCCAACAGGCTGTTGCTCTACATCTATATATAACATCTCTATCATCTTTCAGAGCCAGGGGAGATTCATCTGGAGGTAGTTGTGGCTGGAAGAGAGATACATGAAGAAGTGGAATTTATTTTCAATTAACCTACTTTAATCAGCCTCTTTAGTATTTTTTATTTTTGGGTGGGAGGAGACGTGGAGATGTTCTGTGCGCTAACGCTGCGTATCTTTTCCAATTTAGTGTCCTGTTATCATGCAGGTTCATCACACACCCACTCCTCTTCACTGTGTTGGGATTAAGACAGCAGATTCCTTGCCACCGTCAGCCTACACGGTGGATTAAGACCAAAGCAAACCCCAGGTTGTTGCTCTCAATTTTTCCTCACTTAATTTCCCTTGCTCTCATTCTAAAGCAGCCTTCTTCTCTTCTAAATGAGCCTCTTCAAGAGGATGAGCTCAGCTTATAGCTGAAAATCTTCGTTTTGGCGATTAAGGCCACTTGATGGATATCACACCACAGTCATCAGCTTGTGCTGTATAGAGCCTCTGACCCTGAAATGCTCATTTGAATTGCATTTTTGCTTCATCTGGATTTTAAGCATCTTCCTGAACTTGTGACTCAGACAAACATGCACAAGTGATTGATTCCTGCAGATCCCAAAGGTGCAGGGGAGTGGCTCATTCGTCATGTGCTTAGACACTGTCAGCATGATACTTCATAATCACATATCACTGTATATGATCAGCGCACACGGGTGTTACTGTGTCAAACATGATTTACCAGCACTTGGTTAACAGTACAATACAAGGCTTGATTTACAGACGCCCTCTGTACTTACTGCAAGGAGAATCAATACTAAGCACATCAGCACTTCAAGCTGAGGAAGGAGGCAGCCAGAGCCAGCGTCTTGACCATCAGGCTTACTTACTGTAAGGCCATAGTAGACAATTACCTAGCTACTGACCTTAATCAACTTTAGAGCCATTAAGGCCGACTGGGCGGGAGACAGGACAAATGAAGGGTCGTAAAGCAAATCTAAAATGAGTGCGGTCAGGTGTAATGTAGGAGTGAATCAGTGATGAGACAAGAGCTGATACTTATACTTGTCGATAGCAACTTTTTATGGAAGCCCATTTCTACCATGCAGGTAAAGAAAAAAAGATGAAAGTTATAAATGATATGATAAAGTCCAAATTATGAGATTGTCTTAATAAGACAGAATTATGAGATTCTGTAATATTGTACATTGTATTTTCGAGAAACCATGTAATCATTACATAATCAGGTTATGTGTTGGGTTGGTGTTATCCAGTGTCAAGTCTTTATTTGATAATGTGACAATACATTTATACAGTAGCTAGTTTAGGTGCATAACAAGTAACTAGCTTGCCGTAGGGCACGTCATAATAGCATACACTGGGGCCCACTGTAACTTTCTTATGCCACTGAACTGTATATATATTATATTATATATCATATTATTTTCATTTTTCGAAGTTTGACTCAGTATTTCTGATTTTAATGTAGCAAATCATATCTTAGTTTGTCACAATTTTGACGTCTTGTTATTTAGTAACGGATGGTTTTAATGTTTGGAATCTCAAAATTAAGTGTCCCACAATCAGAGTTGGGTAAGGGTTACTTTAAAAGTAATCAAAGCACGTTACTGCGTTACTTTCTAAAAAAGTAACCAATTACTTTACCGCGTTTCTCCCTAAGTAAAATAACTCAATTACTTTAAAAGTACTTCCAACGTTACTCCCTGAGAAAAGTAACTCAAGCACTTTTAAAGTACTTTTGAGTATTCTACATTTCCTATTGGGCAATGGACCACAGGGCGCTAAGCCTACATTTTTTTGTCTCCAAAATTAAAGTTATGGACCACTTGCCCTTCACTGAGATCCAATTCTCCCATCACAGCCGTCACTTTGACCAGTAGAAACACAGAACGATCTGCTGCCGTAGACAACTGTATGACAGCAACACCCCAGCGTTTTTAATATTTCCTCTAGGGATGTTACCACACAGAGTAAAAGGGGGAAATGATGGTGTGAAACAGCAGAGGCACTTTGTCAACCCACTGAGTTAACGTTACTGTCATTAGCATCAAGCTAGCAAACAATGGTACATCCTCACGGTCGCACATAAAGTAATAACATTAACAAATAGCGGCGGGGCTTTTACTCATCACAACTGCAGAGGCTCCCAGCTTCATTTGAAATTATAGACGGTCTGTTATTTATTAATCCCTCTGTGTGTTTATATATTTACTTTTTATCCACTCCGTTGTCTTTGTAAAGTTAACATATCGCACCGTCATTTCAAACTAAACACTTGTTTCGAATTAAAAGCCCCTTATAACCTCGGCTACAGAATCCCTCCATTTTCTAAATAGGCTTTTATTCTGAAACATTTGTCAGAACTTCCTGTGGGAGATACAGTAGCTTGACAGTTTACGTGTGGCGCTTCAAATGTAGCTCCTGCCATCTGCTGACGCTTTTAGGTGACTACAACATGTCGGCTGGCACATGAACAGACACAGTGACTCAAATAATAGTGAGATAAAAATAGGACATGAATAACCCGATGACATCACACACCCCGTGAAAGATGACCGTGGATAATTGGTGAGTAGCAGCGTGTAGCGTGTACCAGGCATAATGCAAGTCCTGAGACTGAAATATGTCCGTCAGCGAGTCCTACTCCACCTATGTAGACTCCACCGTAGACAACGGCAGCATTTCTCCGACCCCGTAGCGAGCCACAAGCTCAGTGGCTTCTTTCAGACTGATAGGTTTAACGTTATCTCCGTTATTAGAACCAAACGACAGCCGTTGCTGTTTCGGAGCTGAAGGACCAGCGTTCTAAAAGTAATGGAAGTAACTGATGTCTTGTTTGAAAATGTACTTAAGTATTTTATTACTCAAACAACAAACTAACGTGTTAGGTTACTCGTTACTGCAAAGACCTACTTTGTAACGCGTTATAACTCTGGTAAAGACAGACCAACTTTTGTTGTCACACACATGAGAAACTACACATTGCTGGCTAGGTGGCTTGTTATAATAATCATTAGCCTCTGAGTCATTAGCCTGGAAGTCAATGGCTTTACATATATTGTCTTGTAAAGATAATATCCAGGCTGGAGGTTATGGATTAGTGGCTGTCCTTGAGCAAATACTGTATGATAAGTATGTACGTTATCTCTGTTATCCACCTTATTTTCAAACACAGAAGTAAATATTGATCAACTTCCGTTTTTTTGTGCGTGACTTCCGGTCTCCAGTGTACCAGCAGAGAACCTGCAGAACCGAATCAGCGAAAAAACACACCGGGCTACACAGCCTCTCTACCTGAGCAGCTGAAGCTGCGGCTCACACCCTCGACACACAGACACACAGACAGCCAAACGTGTGCGCAGCTGTGAGAAATAAATATGTGAGGTGTACGCTGCTTCTCTATTTTTTTTCCCTTTCTTTCTTTCTGTCAGCGACATACACTCCTAATAAAGGACGGGTTGTTTTTATTGACTGAGGTGATCATTAAGCCATAGTGATTCGCGGCTCTGATAGCACCTGAATCAGCATGTACGCAGCAACCATCCAGCCGTTACAACATGATTGAGCTAGCAAAGCAGTTTTGTGTTGCTATGTGTGTTATTTATTTAGTTTTGGGAAATCACAATGTCTAGAAAGCATCAGTGGCTGCAGCTGACAGGGACAGCTAACACTAGCAGCAAAGCTAACATCAGGACGTCATCTGTTAAAAGCCTCCCATTGAAACTACTCCAGTTCGCTCAATCATGTTGTAACTAAGACACCCGCTGGAAAAAACTATTTTTTTCACGGACTGTTTATTGAGTTATTGAGTTACAGACACCGCTAACGGCTAACGGCTAACAGTTAACGGTTAGCCCAGCTAATCTACGATAACCATGCTATTAATTACAAACAAAACATGCACACAGAAACTGTAACGTTTGTTCGATCATTGTGTTTATAGACTTTACAAACACCAGATTAGTCTAAACGGTGATATAGTGACGTGAAAAATGTGATATAAATAGCTAAACTCAACAAGGTAAACAACAAGGCCATTCCCATTTACACGGTGGTAGAGAGTGCTGGACTGGAAGTGTCGCACAAAAAAACGTTAGCTGGCTGCGTTCTGTTGCGCCTCCGTGTTTCTGTGAAAAATAAGGTGGATTAGAACCAAACGACAGCTGTTGCTGTTTCGGAGCTGAAGGACCAGCGTTCTAAAAGTAACGGAAGTAACTGATGTCTTGTTTGAAAATGTACTTGATTGTAGTATTTGATTACTCAAACAGCAAACTAACGCTTTAGGTTACTCGTTACTGCAAAAAGTAATCAAAGTACGTTACTTTGTTAGCGTTATACCCAACTCTGCCCACAATGTTATTGTTTGATTTAGCTGACTTGACTGTAACTCAAAACTCTGACTATACTTGGGTTTCCATCCAAATGTAACGCAAATTTTAGCTGAATTTATTCAAAATCTGTAAATGAAATCTGTGTGCTTTTTCATCCGTTACTGTTATCAGAATTTGGAGTTGGTTCATCAGGAAATGCAGTAGGTGGCACTAATTCTTCAGTTATGATACCACTGCAGAAAAAGATGACATCATTAAAAGAGTGCCAGTCAAACCTCAAATGAAGGGGAAAAAAATGGATGTATATGAACAGAGAGCACACTGGGTAATGGAAATATAGAGTTTTAAACAACTACTGTACAGCTGCGTTCTGCTAAAAGCCCTGTGTGAACACATAAGCATGATAAAAGCTTAGACTGTATAAAATAACAGATGTAGCTATTGTGACATCCCCCATTGGTTTGTGGACTCCCATTTTGAAGCGTTGAGTTTGGCATTTCAGCTGTCACCATCTTAGGTTTTTTTTGGTGCCAGAAGAGACCATATTTTGATGGGAGGGTGGAGCTGTGGAGGAGCGAGGGCTGGATCTGACGCATAGACTGTAGTGACACCTCGCAGACAGCCTGTCACTCAAGTGGCCCCGCTCTTAAAAATGCATAAATATGCATAGCTTCCATAAAATGTCAATGGATGAATTATGTAAAAATTCAGCCACCATACAGTTGAAATTAGACCAAAACAGTTTTTTGTACCAGGCTGTAAACATGTTTATTGCTGCTGTAAAGTTGGGCATTTTAACATGCGGGTCTATGGAGATTGACACTTCCTTGTTGGGCACTACCTTGTTGGCTTAATTTTTTCAGCCCAAGAGGCGGGCGCTGGGTTAAAAGCCATCCATAGATGACAGTTAAGAGCTTGCAATGAAAGTGCATCATGATTATATGTCATCATTTATTCACCTTATGCCTTGGTATATCATACTGTGTTTAGTATGTAGATCTGACCCATGTCATAGTTTAGCTTCATTCAATTTCATTAAGGTTGTTTATCTTATAATTAAGTCTGTCAAAATGTTGAATAACTATCTTATAACTTTGACTTTGTAAATATTTCAAACTTATAATACTTATTATTTTTATCATGCCTAACTTGTCTCGTTTTTTTTTTTTTTTTTGGAAGAAATAGGCTTCCATAGTAGGCTTCCACACCGCAGCATTATTATCCTTTGACATATGAACGGAAAGGCTTTTAGTAAAGTGCAACTTCCTCCTTACATCGTAAAGCCTTCAAGACTAATAGAGTCACCGATGCTAATGTTGTGAAGCAGCCTCCGCAGCTGTTCTCACTTCAAACAAGCTCTAAAACCATGTTATATGTATGATGCACAGTGGGTATGCTCAAAGGCTTTCAGATTTATTATTAAGTGAATGAAGAGGTACCTGTGCGAATCAAAGCTTATTCAAATGTGCTCTGGTGTCAGCTGGCGTCCGTGTCTGAGCCTACAGTACATGACTGTAAGTTTGATGTGGTGGGATTTTATTAGTATAATAAAAAGCAAAGCAAACACTCACTCTGCATGGCCTGTTAAAGGACAAAAAAAAAAAGAAAAGAAACCCCTCAACAACACAGGTCTTATTTACACTGTATCAGACATGATAACATATTATTCACCAAGGTAACTCCTGTGAGCTGGGAATGACAGGAACACAAGCAGGCAGACATGCATGGTTTGGTAGTCTGGGCCTTAAAGGTCCAATGTGTAGGATTTAGGGGATATATCAGTAGGAATGGAGTGATATATAATGTTGTCTTCAGTGTATAATCACACGAAAATAAGAATTGTTGTGTTTTTGTTACCTTAGAATGAGCCACTTGTATTGACATAGGGAACACATCCTCGTTTATGGAGATTGCCTTGTGCACTGCCATTTCTACAAACCAATCACTGACTCAACATAGGGCCATTTGTGATTTCTCATTGGCCACCACAGTTAGGGCCCATCTACAATGAGCAGCCTCAGAAAACCTCTTATCAGTTACATCAAACTGCTGTTTTATTGGTCTGAATCATCTGGTCCGTTGGATTTGGACAGGAGACCTATGTAGATGCTTGCTGAACTTTTGGATCTTATGTTAAAAAGTAAAACTGCTTTATTTAGTGTTACCAGTTTAAATCCCCTGTTCTGTTTGTTTTGGAAAGGAGGAGTCCTCATATCGAACACATCACCAAAATAGCCTTATTCCATCTCAGAAACATTGCCTGCCTCCCTCAATCTGTCTCCTTTTCACCTGCAGAGACTCTCATTCACGCATTCATCACTTCCAGACTTGACAGCAACAGTCTTCTCTAGGGTTCATCATCCAAAACACTAAAGAAACTACAATATATCCAGAATTCAGCTGCTCATCTTCTCACACACTCCTGCACTCATGACCACATCACTCGTGTCCTTTACAGCCTCCACTGGCTCCTTATCCCCCAGCGTATTCACTTAAAACTCCTCATCATCACCTATAAAGCTCACCACAACCTGGCTGGCTCACCTCCTACAGTACATGTCTGAGCTCCTCCACCGGCACACTCCCTCCTGTACTCTCTGGTCTGCTGATGCCAACATCCTGTTTCCCTCCCCCACCAGGACTAACCACCGAACCTAGGGGGGACAGTGCCTTCTTCATTGGTGTTCCCACCCTATGAAAGAGCCTCCCCCTCACTCTCCATCTTCAAGAAATCCCTCAAAACACACCTCTTTAAAACTGCCTAAACCCTCTAAAAACGGTGTTCCTCTTCTCCCTCTCTATATTGTCAAAATCAGAATCAGAATTTTTATTGCCATGAAATTGTATGCATTTCCATTCAGTGCAAAAACAAAAGCAACTGTCTCAACTAAGCATAAGTTCAATCCTATGTACAAGGTTAAAAGAGAATGATTATTAATAATATAATATTAATAGTTTATTTTGGCTTTTCTTGTCCTGTACCGTCTACCTGAGGGTTTCCTTTTTATGGATTATTTCATGTCAGCATACTGGAACATTCTGATCAAGAATAAGTGAGAGTAAAAGTAGAAGTAAAAGATTAGTAAAAGATAACAAAAGTGACCAAAGTTCATTGCCAGCTTTGGTACTTTAGAGTTTTTTACATGGTGCTACGGACACATTTAGTTTGGTACAAAAGAAACACTGTTTGACACAGCTTTTTCAAATCTAGTTTTTATTTTGAGCAGTACAATCGAAATTCCATCAAAACTGAGCTGGGAGAAGTGTTTTTTTTCTTCTTGTGTGTGTGTGTTTGTGTGTGTGTGTGTGTGTGTGTGTGTGTGTGTGTGAGAGAGAGAGAGAGAGAGAGAGAGGAGAGAGAGAGAGAGAGAGAGAGAGAGAGAGAGAGAGAGAGAGAGAGATTTGGGTGAACTGACCTTTTAAAGACCAATGTTCCATTTAAGCTGAAAATGTGGTGATCTGTGTCTAATTATCAGATACAGAGTTTGGAATCTCTTTTGGTAAACTGTTTTGAATTCAGCTTGACTCTTGGACTTCTTTGAACTAACTCCAGTATAAGTGTGCATGCATGCTGTATAGGTTTTTTGCCTGTCAACACAGTTAAATTGAATGTCACTTGTGATCAACACAGCTCAGTAAACACGCATTACACACTGTCTTTACCACCTCTCTGTATACCTTTGGGCCCCTCTCGTCTTCCTCTATCCCTTCATTTTCTCCTTCTCCACCTCCCCTTCCTCAGCACTCCCCACCTTTCATGAAGGCTCAGTGTCAGCCAATTAGGGGAGACGGTGACGCTACCCCCCACCCCCCCTCTGGCAAAAGAAACGAGGGCTCCTTGTTTCTTTGAAAGACAAGCCACAAAAGGCTCACTCTCAAACATACTGCAGCACAAAAGGATCATACTTCCATAATTGGCTGTCTCAGCTGACGTTCAAAAGGCGGCCTATTCTCCTCAGATTGGAGGCAATAAACAATACAGCATGAATAAAACATTAATCACAATTATTCATGTCAGGGATATAAACAAATGATTGCCTTTTGTAAATATTTCATCCGCAGTGTCTTCTTGCCACGTTGTCTTGTGTGGCCCAGAGTGGGGTTGAAAGGGATCACAGGAGGGGGAGATGATCTTTCTGTGCTCGGGCGTTTTGTTAAACATTAATGGGGCCAACGCAGTGCGGAAGTGGCTTTAATCTTCTTGCCGGCGGAGCTGCTATCTCCTTCACCCACATCCCTCCCCTCTCATCTTCCGTCTCGATCCTCTCTGCTCACCTCTACAGCCTCCCTGCCCCTCTCATCTTGATCCCCTCTCCCTCCTCCTTTCATCTCTTCTCCCTGTTTCCTCCTCTTTAACCCCCCCTCCATCACACACACACACACAGACACACACACACACACACACACACACACACACCCCTCGATTGACGGATTGGGCTATCACCTCTCTATGCACTGCAGTATATCATCTTAGATCTGGGTTATTCAAATTAGGTTTAAATCAAATTTTTTTCCTCCCCCCTTGAAGCCAGTCCCATTTCAGACCCATTTGTCATTTTTCCTTTCCTGTTTTTCTCCTCGGAGAGCAAGAAGACGGAGTCATGCCAAAATGTCTTGATAGTGTTTTGATAGGATTCCAAATGGCGATGGCTTGCCATTTGGAATCCATGCATATTTAACACATGGGTATGTTATGGCTGACCTCATTTAAAATCACATTAGCATTTGTAATAATTTAAATAACTAAAAAATTAGCCTTGGAACAATAGCTTACTAATATTATGTCATGTTTTTCATCAATGTGCTTATAAAACAATATTTTTCAGGAAACAATCCAATAATGTTGGTTAATGAACATTTTTGTTTTTAGTGGCCTTTAACAAACACCATTTCCCATAAGCCTCAGACCCTCGGAGTCTAAATGTCACCAGCTTGATAGAAGATAATTAATGGGCAGATTAATGAGCAGAGGAATGAGGGGATAGCATTGGTAAATATTATGGACATGGAAGTTAAACTGATGGAAGTACCTAGTGGACTGGGAGCTGTATCATCCATTCAGTGTCACATGGAATTACAAGGTACAACTCCAGGGAAATGTGATATATTGTGTCTTCTTATATTGTAGGCTACTGCTCTTTTAATAATTGTCCATGTTTCCAGATGGTCCTGGTAAACTGTGATTACTGGTTGTGGAATGATTCAACTCTCTGCACATCCCGACTTCAACAAGATGGCTGCATGGACGCTCCTCCCAAACATGGGCAGTGCCACTCTGCAGCCGCCTCTGAACAGCATATAGCAGTGATCCACAGCAGGAACAGGACAACACCTCACATTCCCATCGTCACATCAGTCCTTATTCACCGTAAAGCATACACCTCCTCTCCTTCTCTCTCCAGACTCCTCTGCTCTGTCAGATCTGCTTAAAGTAAAAGAGTCACCTGGCTGAATGGTGCTGTCTAGGGTTTTGTTTTGGCAAATCAAAGGATATTACAGTTACTGATATCCCGTATGAAACTAATGCAGCACAGAGGTCATTCCTGTAGAGTGGCCTCCTCTAGCTTCTGTAACTCAATGTCATTTTCTCTCATTGAGCATTTCTGACATTGGTCTTCCAAAAACATGAAGTGTTAACTGGGATTTACTCTTCATACAACGTAGATGCGGATGCTTCCAGTCGCATCTTTGTCAGCCCAACGAGATTTGTGCTAAATTTATGCTATTATGTCTATTTTTACAAGTTTTGTTGGTGCTTTTTGTGGTTTGAAAACCACCATTTGAGAACCTTGACCTAGCTAGGTCAAGG
The DNA here is from genome assembly GCA_035609425.1 of Epinephelus awoara. Lineage (NCBI taxonomy): Eukaryota > Metazoa > Chordata > Actinopteri > Perciformes > Serranidae > Epinephelus > Epinephelus awoara. The sequence continues at coordinate 5,433,717 of CM069299.1, read as the reverse complement.
TTTTCAAATGTAAACATAAGAAAACATTAAAACGATGGAGAAGATGGGCACCAGGTGAACTAGCATCCTGCTAGCCACTGTACAGGAAATAAACTGGATGACCTCTGTGCTAGCTAGCAGTTAGACTGCAGAAATAACAGGAGGAGAGTTTACAAACTGAGTTGATTTCCTCATTTTGATGACTGACTTGCATCCACACTGTCCAAAGCCAACCACAAAAAACACCAACAAAACTGGTAAAAATAGACATATTAGCATAAATTTAGCACAAATCTAGTTGGGCTGACAGAGACGCGACTGGAAAAATCCCAGTTAACACCTCATGTCTTTTTTTAAGAAAGACCAATGTCAGAAATGCTCAATGAGAAAATGACATTGAGTTACAGAAGCTAGAGGAGGATAGCCACGACATAACATCATGTGAGAGATAGATCGCAGTTAGCTTGTATCTGTCAACTGTAAATGACAGACAGCTGGTGAACAAAGTTGTTTGAAGCTCCCACATAAACTTTTAAGCACAGTATAACTTTGTTTTAGGTTTAACCTTAAAAAGTCTGAGATTTGCAGGACTCTGGGCTGTAAAGTCTGTATCATTAAGGTCATAAGTCCAACATAAAACTTTATACTTATGAGAAAAAATAAATAAATAAAAAAAGGAACAAAGCGAGGACCTTTACAACAAGGATTATTAAAATGATTAAATCATTCAGCCCTTGTATACACTGTGGTGTGTACAGGGGGAGTTATGCATGAGCCCTGTCCCCTGGAAACAAACTATATTTTCAACTAAATTGTAAGAGCCAGTAAGTTTTTGAGGGAAATGTAACACTGTGCAAATAAATTTTTATGTGAACATAATGAGGAAACGTTGCTAATTAATGTACCAGGCAAGTCATAAAAATGTTGATACTGCATATATTAGCAAAAATGTTCACTTACTACATATTTCATATGTTTTCCACTAAAATGGACAATCTTGCAATACATTTTCTACTCATAGCAACAACAGCATTATTTTTTGTATTATTAGTTATTTATTATTCTGGTTTCTGTTGCCTAAACGCACAACCCAATCACCAGAGTAATGCTGTCATTGTACATTTCTGCAAAGTACAGATTTGTTACATTTGTGGGTTATTAAGTAGCAGATACACTGAAAGTTTATGTTTCTATAACGCTGTGTTAATGTAATGTATGTGAAGGTTTAGACACAAAAACCACTTGGCTATGCTGGATGGTGGATAATAGAGCAGCTGAATGGATTTGTGGAGTTTGTTAGTTGCAGCAGTGGCTGTTAGCAATTTGCTACGCCTGTTAGCTGCTGAATGGCAGAGAAGCAAGCAACCATCGGACGCTAGACTTCACAGCTGATCCACGCATGACTCCACTCAGATCTGGACTCAAGAAGGTTTATGGGTTGATGCTGTCTGACAGGCAGCAGGAGGCTCAGTTATCTGTGAGTGTCGCTGTACTGTAAGTAAACAGTCTGAACTCAGATCAGTTTTCTCTGACAGAGATGAAAGTTTAGTTTTAATCACCAACTCTGTGGGAGGACGGATTTAAACCTTTACTATCAAAAGGTAGCCTTGAAATCCAGACTCAAATCTAGAAAGATTTTGAGTCTGACCTCTGACCCTGACACTGACCTCACTTCCTACTCAAGGGGCAGCACTAACTGAGGCATATTAAATGCCGCCGCAGGCTAGCACGATAGCCAATCAGAGCAAAAAACAAGGTGATGTATTCATTGCACTAAGCCCCATTTGTTTGCCGACCAGTTTAACCAGTTAATCAAAAGGGCCATTTTTGACCATGAATAATAAAAACAAAATCTGTCTGGAGCCACAAAACACATTTTAGTCCTATAATGAAGGTAACACATTGTCACTGTCTAAACTGTCTAAATTAGCCAATCAACATTAATAGTCGGTCTAAATGAGCATTCATTAATATGTTTTACCACAAGGTGGCTATTCTACAGTGTTTAGTTTATTTATTTTATTTTCGTCAAAGCCAGAGGGAGACACTGAAGAAGGGCTAAAGAGCCACATATCGCTCCAGAGCCATAGGTTGTCTACCCCTGTTCTAAACTAACATGCTGCACATTAAGAAAGAATTCAGGCTTTAAGTTATGTTTCTGTTTTTTAACAGTGAGATGGATAAGTCAGAGTTGACAATGAATGCTACAAATCCTAGTTGTCAGTTATTTGTGGTGTCAAAGTTTGTGAGAGCATTCATAAAGAAATGTTGAGCTTTTCGAATGATCATCAGTAAGTGTGTGCTCGTAAATAACCCCTTAAACCTGTCAAACACTGCTGGAGAAATCAAGTTTGTAAGTGTGTGGAAATTATTTGTAGTTGTAGAAAGAAATTGTCTAAATTAAATTTGTGTACAACCTCTCACCTTGATTCTAATTTCTAATACATAAATTATGCTCACTGGATTAGTTTAAAGATTAAAAAACATAATGACTAAAAGTTGTGTAAAATGTTTTGAATTTTTGTCGACTAAAACTACAAAAGGTAAAAATGACTAAAATGTAACGAAAACTATTAAGCATTTTCATCTCAGGACCAAGACTAAATCTAAAATAGCTGTCAAAAAAATAACACTGGTGCTTATGAATGCAATGTAGTAATGTACAAACATTACTTCTCAGAGACAGGGTTGGCTGGGAAGGTGAGAAAAGAGAAACGGGCCACCCAGGTTTTATAGAGATATAAAGTTTTATTCAGAGACAACAGGGCATGTTAAGCACTTTGCCCCGTACCATTATGGCTTTTCCTTGTAACACGCTGACTGATGACTGCAGTAGTGGTTTAGAGCATGTTGATTTTCACATGTGCATTGTTTTCAGTGACACAATCATCCATCTTACACACGATGAGCAGAACTAAGCCACTGCCCTGTCCCCAGCCTTTACACCTGAGACTGGCTGCTCTTCATTCTATTCAACCTTTCTCCCATTTCACCAGCAACATGTTCTAATTTCCCGTTTCCTCCATACACTGGATATGAGGGCTATGTTAACGGATTAGTCTACTCCCTCCTGGCAGCCCCCTAAAGCACAGTTTCTTTTTCCATCACCACTCTTCTTCGTCTTTTCCTCTCTCTTAAAGCGTCTGAAAATTGTGTTGCATATTTATTCCAGCGGAATTAGCATCACAAACACTCTTCCCAGGCTCTTTGTTATGCTTCAGGGGGAGGGAGAGTGAGGGAAAGTAGATTACGCTTTTCGTTTCTCTGAGGCACACTCAAAGCAGGCTTTCTAGGCTTCCTCGTGCTTTTGAGCAGTGCTCGGGGCTTATGGAGACGCACTCCATCTACTTGAAGTAAAGACGACTGTGACTTAAAATAATGTTGTTTCTCTGCCATTCCTGTTAACCACATCGTTTCCTCTCTTGCTCTCACCCCCACTTCTCCTTTCCTTAAGTCTCATTATTCATCTCCTGCCTTCCCCCTGACTCGTCTCCTGCCTCATCTATGCAAAGACACGTTGACCACATTTGACTCAAGTAAAGCTCCAGATTTTACTTTACAGTTTACGTACTAGTATAATTTGTGGCTCAACTTGTTGGTTGGGACCAATGTATATCTGAGGACAAGGTGCAGTCACAGACAAAAACAAAACCTAACTCAGATTACAGAGTACACAGTATTAACTCCTGTGCAAATGAAAATATATCCTGTGTAGTTGCTGGAGTGCAGGACAATTGACTGTTGCAGAAATTTAGGTCTTGCCACACACAAGATCTAAGTTCTGCAGGAGCAAATTACGTGTTCACATCCAGCGTCTTTAAAGGAATAGTTCACCTAAAAACAATATAAATTGTATAAAGTACTCACCCCCCCGGCGCTCTCTGTGGTGCCAGAAAAATATTTCTATCCAATGGCATTAAGGAGAGACAACATGAAAGCACTTCACCGCTCAACTTGAATGGAGGCCGAAGGAAAGACAGCAAAAAAGGTATAAAATGTCCAAAAAACTTTGTTCTGAATTCTGTGTTCTGTGCTAATTCCTGACAGTATTATCCAAGTGTCATGAATCCATTCACAGACTCGTGGAAATCCAAACACAGCTATTTTTTCCTTCAGTATTACTCAACAAACTGTTTCTCATGAAGGAATTGTGCACACATACGCACAATTCATTGAACCCGTGAGCCCATGAATTGATTCAAGAAACTTAGATAATGTAGCACAGGAATCTTCATAACATTTTTTGGACATTGTATAATCTTGTCTGCCATCTTTTGTTCAGACTCTGACCCAAGTGAGATGGATCGTACCATTTCAGAATACCTGCAGAGGGGGGAATATCAGATGGTATGTTGAAATGCCTTTTAATTATAAAATTACATTTATTTATCATGTAAATACATATAACACGTATTGTCAGTGATTTAACTTAGTAAATTTTTGTACTTGATCCCATTTAAGGGTCAACCATAGACCTCTTCATGGGCCCCTCCTTGGCCTTGGGCCGGGGTCATGTGTACTCTTTGACCACCCCCTGATGGTGGACCTGCTTATGATTGACCAGCATATTTTGCATTCAGCACTGTCATGTTTGCTCATGAGAAAACAACACTTTTTGCATCCTAAGGGTTTGCTTTTGAGCAAACAATGCATTTCGCATACTGTAACTTCAGCTACTGTCATGCACTAATTTTGCATTTTGCATCACTTTTTAAATGAGCAAATGATTTTCTGCATTCTTCAGATTTGTTCATGAACAGTCAGATGTCAAATTTCAACCTCTTTCCCAAGTTGTCAAATACAGACGCTTTGTCACGCCCCTCGGCATCTCATAGTGATTAAAAGGACACCCTTAAGAAAACATATGTGACACACAGCTGATACACATTGTAACAAGTGGTTAATGTTGTGAAACAGTCATATTGACTTTAGGTCTCTGACAGGATGCAGATATTTAAGTGATGTAATGTTAATAAACATTGACTTTTGGTTTCATATGGTACACAATCTTCGGACGTACAAGTATTGCTGTGGTTTACAGTGGAGTTCTTGGTGGTGCATCTCATAAAGATGCCAAAGGGTCGTTTTGGTATAAACATCACAAGCATGTGACAAAGTGACAGTATCTGATGCCCTGGGAATGAGAATGAGCTGCACACACAAGACACACAAGGCAAGGCCAGCAGGTACTAAAGCATGACGGGAAATGTTCTTGATGCAATGGTCAGTAACAGGCTAACAGATCAAAACACAGGAAGAAGCAACAACGACAAAAACGACAGGAACAAAGTCAGGCTCAGGTTAGGGTTTGGCTTCAGAGACTGCAAAAGCAAAGCAGAGACATAAGCATCACTGACAATCTGGCTGGAAATGAGAGGAAATGGGCTGTTACATTCTGCAGAGCTGATGAGGGAAAATGGAAACAGGTGAGCAGATAGGTCAGGTGGTAAAGTCTGAGGGCATCTTTTGGATGCATCGATAATGACAACACGAGGCTGGGAAAGTGGGAGGTGTCTGTGGACAGGGAGCCAGGGACTGACAGACGCTGTGACACTAATGACATGCCTAGCACCCAGGGTTTCGCTCATGTATGAGAATGATGCACGTAATGCTAAGTTGTTGTTCACATTGTTTTCATGAAAGTCCAAAACAAACAGAACATTTAGCATCAGACCTTCACTTTGCTCATGAGCAAACATGTTTTGCAACCAACTACATCATTTCTGCCTACACATTTTGCATCTATCTGCAGCAGCCACCCTCCAACACATTCTCACTCTGACCTCGTCACATATCAATATTTGGTCATGGGCTTTCCATGTCGAGATATGACATGCATGGTACCCTGGGTGCGTTGGTTGCTGATGTTCTGGAAGGCTGTGGCAATTTTCACTTCAAAATACACGTCGTATTACACAGGAAATGTACAGTTGGCATACAGTCTCTTTCAAAATAAACACACTATGTCAGTACAACATTGTAGATATCCTTTTTTAACTTCAGCAACAAATGCACATGGTTATGTTTTTCCTACACACACATGCTTGGGTATAGGAAAAAATAAGGTTTGGCTTAAAAATCTTACGGGAAGTGGACTGGCCTCCCGAGTGAAAGTCAGTGGACCCATCTACCATCCCACCCACCCACTGCACTCAGACTTCGGCCGCATTAAGTTTCATTGTTGTCCCACCATGTTATCCAGTAACGGTTAGTGGTTGCCTATCATACCGACATAGAAGGACAGCTTTTTCGTTGGTGTCTGACGGCAGAAGTCACTGACCAAGCACTGGCATTTGACAGTGTCAGAGTGAGACTGGGTTGTACTCTCATGATCAAACATTGCCCACTACATCCTGCTTGTTCATGTTTGCCCATACACCACTTTAGCTTTGGTCATGCATGAACAACACCTTCTCCATCCAGCTACCTAATGTTTGTCTATAGGCAAATAGCACATTTTGCATCCAGGCACTTCAGGTTCACTGTAAACAAGGTCAGTGTACCTCCAAAAACAAAAAAAGAATTGAAGGGGCGCCGGTGGCTTAGTGGTAGAGCAGACGCCCCATGTACAAGGCTGTTGCCGCAGCGGCCCAGGGTTGACTCCAGCCTGTGGCCCTTTGCTGCATGTCACTCCCTCTCTCTCTCACCTTCACACTTGTCTGTCTTATATATTAAAGGCTAAAAAGCCCCAAAAAATATCTTAACAAAAAAAAAAAAAAAGAATTGAAAAGCTCAATAATAATTTCTGTATGGAGACCCTGTGTGTCCTCCCCCTCACCACACTGGGTTGGAGTGTCATGGGGATTGGTAACAGCAATTTAAAACAGAAACTCAATATTTATGTACAAAAAGTATTGCAAGATATTGCATTAAATCTGATCATATCTGTGATTTTGTAGTTTAAAAACGAATCATAGCTGCTCTAAAGAAGTACAAAAATGAATAACTTTCTCCTCTTCCACACTGTGATTTGGCAGAAGTACAATAAAAAGATTCAGTATTCAGACACTGTGATGTATTACCAGAAGATTATAAAATCATTAGTAGCAAAGATGTACTTTTCTCACAATATAGGCACAAGACAAATAGCTTCCAATTAAATATTTTGTCATTAATTGGACAGCTGCCCTATAAAGTATTAAACACCATAATCTTATGCACAGTGTGTGTTATATCATTCTAATGATCATGTGCTGGTGGGGTACTTAAAATGGGCCCATCAATTCATTTATCTGTCTGTCTGTCCCATCTATACACTTTAATTCTCATTTACTATGTTTAGGGTCATGTCTTGGCTGGTGACACTTGCCAGATGGACCTAACTTCTCACAGAAAGAAGCCACTTCTCCTCTGTTCTGAAGTCATAACCTCCTGGCTGCGACTCAGTGTTAATTTCATTGATGGAAACTATAATGAAAAATTTTCGTCAATGACATTTTATCCATGACAAAAACAAGGACGATGACAAGCTAAAAATAGATCTGGATAATAAAACCTAAGGTGAAATCTATGTTTTATTTTTGTTGATGACACGTGATGTCAATGTTTGTGTTGCACTTTCAGGCAGTGAAAGCCAAAAACAGCCGTGCTTGTAACTATTTTCAAATGCCACATGAGCAACAGGCTGGTAAACTCCAGTACACAGTCTGCATTAGGATGTTTTACTAGCCAGCAGAAAACAGTCACACCAGAGCAGCGTCAGCCATTGGTGCAAGTTATGAGCTGTGATTCAGCATTAAACACGCAGCTGTGTGTGTCTGACTGTGGATGGTGGAGCTGCTGAATGGATTTGTGGAGTTTGTTAGTTATTTTTCACCAAATGGATCTAGGATCTAGGATGTATGAAGGGTTACTTTTGATTCCAAAAGTACCATACCAAAAGTGTTTGGTGGACATGGGGCTTTTCATTTCCAAGTTGTAAAATACCATCACTAGGTCAGTGATTTTAGCATCAGACATAGACGCAAAAGGCACCTTTAGTGGCAGTATGATACACGGCCGGACAGCGTCAGTTTGAAATGCAGCTGTTAACAACATAATATGTAGATGGAAAGTCCTTGTAGTGCAGGCAAGAGGAGAGGTGGATGGCTCCAACAAACCCCGGACTTTCACCTGGGAGCCAACTGTTCGCTTCCCATATGAATGTTGAGCCAACCCATGATGTTTTTTTCCAAAACCTAACCACCTACTTTAGTTGCATACGAAAATCAGCGTAAATACAAGGTGTTCTACTTATTGTAAGTTTATTATGTGACAAGCAGAAACTGTACATTTCTTGTGAAAACAGAAGTGTACATTGAGAAAACACAATCCATGTAACAAGCGTAATTTGACACGGCACCCCTGAACATCAACAACAGACGGAAGGAAGATCATCATAACTATGGGAATTATCTCCATCTGGGGTAAGTGGCATGGAAAATTAATAATCTTTAAGACACACCACTTTACGTGGCTGTCATGTGCCAGGCTATAAAAGCCCCACCTTGCGCATGCACCCACTGATTCATTGATTTCCACCTGTCAGAGTCACTTAGCCGGTGTCAAAGAAAATAATCCATACTGTGGCCACACTAACATCTGTTGGCTCAAGGAAACTAATTAAAGACAGTTAGCAGCATTAGTGCAATAGTTAGAGTGCACTCTCCAAAAAAAAAAAAACAGGACAGAGAGATAACAGCAAGCCGGCTTGACATGCCAGCTGGTCAGGGTCCTGCCCCTTCCTGTTTCGATGATTGAACGGGGGGCGACCCACACGGTTCCTTGTGCCTCTCCTTTCTGATTTTGAGGAGATGGTCAGGAGTCAGTTTACAACACCAGGGTGAACTGCCCGAGTAGAAAAAAGCATGGTGCCATGGCAGTCCAGACACAGCTGGCAAACACGGCTGCCATACGGTTCCTGTACTAGCGCCATCTGGTTGGCTGGCTGGAAGAGGGGTGTAGTATGGATCTAATAGCTGAACTACAACATGTCTTCTCACTTCTTCCAAAGCTCATGAGAGAGCAGGGTGAAGCGGATGGCAGTGCTATGGCAAGTTTTTGGGTGGCCAGGCACCATCTCTGGCTGTCACAGTCCATGCTGCAGCCAGAGGATAGGGTGTATCTGCTCAAACTGCCTGTTGAGCCATCTGCCTTGTGTGGGCCTGATGCATCCATGATGATTCAGCAGGGCCAGGAAGCCAGTTGCTGTGCTAAGGAGGTGTAAGGCACCTTGAAGCAAGGTCAGGGCTGGCAGTGGCCTCAGACGCAGCAGCCCAAGCAACCTCAGCTTGCTTGGGGGCAGGAAGATCTGCAGGGCCGGCTGGACGCAGCACAGCGCAACAAATCTAAACGGGGCAGAGGATGTGGCAGTAGCCAGGGGTCACCCAAGCCCATGCCTCAGTCCTGACAGTACATCACCCCCAGCCTTCCCTTGCCCTTAGACGGCATGGGAGGCTCTGGAAGCAGACCCCTGGGTTGTTTCAACAATGACCCAGGGGAATTTACTGTTCCGAAGCGCTCCTCCTCTGACAAGGCTGGCTGCAATTTCCATTATTGCAGACCACCAGCACAGGGAGGTCCTGCACTCGGAAAACTTCACTCTCATGGCAAAGTCAGCTATCAGGGAAGTGAAGGGAGAAGATCAGCAGGCATGGTTTTATTCCTGCTATCTTCTTGTTCCAAAGTGGGATGGGATGCTCAGGCCTGTCTTAGACCTCAGGGGGCTGAACAAGTTCCTCAGGCCCCTGAAGTGCAAAATGTTGACCGTGTTCAGGGTCTAGCAGGTTGGTATGCGACTGGTTTGCAACCGTTGACCTCAAGGTCACCTATTTTCAAATCAGAAGGTTTCTCAGGATTACCTTTGAGGGAAAAACGAAATGTTATGACTATAACTTCTGTTCCCTGAAGGAGAGGAATGAGGTACAACACATATAGTATGGGATATCACGCCCCCGCATGGCCTGACTGAAGAAACCTCTATTCACGCCTTTAAAGGCTAAGTTCGGTTTTTTGACACCTGGGCCTTATTTTTAGGAATAAATACGCTCGTAGACTCACCCAGACAATTTTGGTGGAGCTCGGAGCCGTTTTCGAGCAATTTAGATCCATCCGACGGCGTTTTCTCTCATGCCATAGAAGCGGACGGGGCCAGACATCGAAGCCCCTAAATTAGACATTATCTGCTGCGAAACTCGCTCATTTCACCTACATTTTATAAATGAATGGCCAGTGTTATCACCATGTCAGCTCAACTTCCTTGTTATGGTCATCCGGGGCTTTACAAGGATGGGTAACTTTTGATGACGTCATAGATGTGCGCCGCAGTAGCGCAGCTGAGTCCAGCCGGCGCTAGGCTAGGCTATACAGCTACACAGCTATTCTTGTGCAACATGACGGAATATTTATCCGATGTAGAAGTGTCTGATGACGACTTTGAGTATGATGGATGCCCCTATCATTTTGAGCCAGAATACACCGACGAGGAGCTATTTGAAAGGAGGATGCAGAGGGAAAGAGCCGAACAGCTGGCCAGAGAACAAGCGAATGGGGGCTAACTGGTGGTGTTGTTGTGGGCACGCCACAGACAACAGAAGAGGAGAGCCTTTGCTGCTCAGAGTGGGACTTGAGACCAGAGGAAACACGTATTGATGCCCCCCAAAATACGTGTGTCACTACACTGGAAGATTTTTCTGCCATGACAAACCGGGCTGTGGTAGAGACTGTTTTTCATGTCCCGAGAGTCAACTGGCAGACGCAGCCGAAGCCAGCAGGACCGAACGGACAACTTTCGATAGAGTAAGTAGCCCATACAAATGCAAAAAGGGTATATTTTCTATGAGTGTTTGCTTTATAAATAAATAACTTGGGTATGATGTCTTTACTTTGTAGTTATGTATGATCTGGAATGCAGACAGCAGACTCAGGCTATTACACAGAAAAAATAATGTAGAAACACGGTTGACAGTTTCATAGATATGAGTTTGGCATTTAGGAAATTCAGTTCAGTGTGGTTTCTGGAGCGAAGTGAGCGCTGCAGACCCGGTGACTGACACTCCTCAGTTCTTCCATAGGAATATTCGGGTCCATTTTCAGGACAACAAGTCAGAGCTTTAGTAAATCCGGGTTTTTCAAAGGAAGCCTGTGGAATGTGAACTTTGTCCAACTAGTCATTTTGTTTGGACAAAGTGGAAAAACGCAATGACGAACCATGTTTGTACCCGTGTAGCTCCATCATACTCAAAGTCGTCATCAGACACTTCTACATCGGATAAATATTCCGTCATGTTGCACAAGAATAGCTGTGTAGCTGTATAGCCTAGCCTAGCGTCGGCTGGACTCAGCTGCGCTACTGCGGCGCACGTCTATGACGTCATCAAAAGTTACCCATCCTTGTAAAGCCCCGGATGACCATAACAAGGACGTTGAGCTGACATGGTGATAACACTGGCCATTCATTTATAAAATGTAGGTGAAATGAGCGAGTTTGGCAGCAGATAATGTCTAATTTAGGGGCTTCGAAGTCTGGCCCCGTCCGCTTCTATGGCATGAGAGAAAACGCCGTCGGATGGATCTAAATTGCTCGAAAACGGCTCCGAGCTCCACCAAAATTGTCTGGGTGAGTCTACAAGCGTATTTATTCTTAAAGTTAAGGCCCAGATGTCAAAAAAAACGAACTTAGCCTTTAAGGCAGATGATCTGTGGTGACGCATGTGAGGCCCGCCCGCACATATATACATGCGTCGCCACAGTCATTCTTCAGTTCGATAGCCACTCTTCACCGAGCCCAGCTGCACAGCGGGGCAACCTAGTGTTGTACCTCGTTCCTCTCCTTCAGGGAACAGAAGTTATAGTCATAACATTTCGTTCCCTTTCAGACGATTCACTCGGTACAACACATATGGTATGGGACATGTATACACACCCCGCAGAGCAGCCACCGAACCGGAGTCCACCTCCAGCACTCTAGTGCATCATAGACCCAGCAGAAAGGACAGAGTGAGCCACCGAAGGGGCTGTTACATCTAAACGATAAAACTGGACAAAAGTGTGTGGTGATGACTAACTGGCTGCAGCACAGATATCACTCACAGATACCCCTTTAAATAAAGCCCATGATACTGCCATGCCCCTGGTCGAATGTGCCCTCACACTGTGAGGCAATGGAAGACCCCTGCTGTTGTATGCTAGGGAGATAGCCTCCACAATCCAGTGAGAAAGCCGCTGCTTAGACAGAGCTTTACCCTTAGCCGGATTAGCAAAACAGACAAACAATTGGTCACATAAACGCACACTCTGTGTGCGGTCTATGTAAGTACGTAGCGCACGCACGGGGCACAAGAAATGTAACCTCCTCTGCTCCTCGGAAGCAAACGAAGGGGAACAGAAGCTCAAAAGCTCAAACATCACAGAGCTATAGGCTGCAGGGATAATCTTGGGCAAATATGCTGCATTTGGGCGCAATGTAACCTTAGAGCCATCCGAAGTGAACTGAGCACACGAGGGATGTACAGATAGCGCATGAAGGTCGCCCACCCGCTTTGCAGAAGCCAAAGCGAGAAGTAGTGCTGTCTTATATGAAAGAAACTTCATATGCTCAATAGGCTCAAATGGGGGTCCACAAAGCGCCTCAAGCACCAAAGCTAAATCCCATGAGGGAACGCTGGGCTTAATCACAGGCCTCAGCCTGTGGACTCCCTTTAGGAAACGCATGGCAAGGGGATGAGTGCCTGGTGTCACTCCATCAAAACCAACTTGGCATGCAGATATAGCGGCCAAATAGACCTTAATTGTGGATAAAGAGAGACCCTTATCCAGCAGTTCCTGGAGGAATGTCAAAACATCCACAATAGAGCACTGAAATGGGAGTACATTTCTGTCTTGACACCACTGCTCGAACGCCCGCCATTTGTAAGCATACAAACCCCTAGTCGACAACGCCCTTGCACTCTGGATCATTGCCACCACACTTGGAGGCAGACCCTTAGCTATTAGATTGGACCTTTCAACAGGTAGGCATGCAACTGCCACAGCTCTGGGCGCGGGTGAACCACCTCCCCTCCCGCCTGGGAGAGGAGGTCCCTGCGGAGGGGAAGCTGCCAGGGCCTCGCTGCTAGCAGACTTATTATCTCGGCATACCACGACTTCGCTGGCCAGTGAGGGGCCACCAGGATCAGAGAGAGACCCTGTCGGCGCACACTCTCCAGAACTGACAAAATCATCTCCACTGGGGGAAACGCATACTGAAGCGTGTCGGGTCATGTATGCGCTAACGCGTTCATCCCTAGGGGAGCGTTGTGGTCCGTCATGGAAAAGAACAGGGGGCAGTGAGTATTTGCTCTGGAGGCAAAAAGGTCCACTTCTGCCCTGCCAAAACGGTCCCATATTTGAGTCACCACCAATGGGTGCAACCTCCACTCCCTCACAAGAGGACCTCCCCTGGAGAGGAGGTCCGGCCCCAGGTTAAGGTGTCCCGGGACATGGATGGCAACAGAGAGTGAGACAGTTTCAACAGGGGAAGAGAGCGGGTCCCTCCCTGCCTGTTTATGTAGGAAACCACCGTTGTATTGTCTGTCCTGATCAGAACATGATGGCCTGTCAGAACCGGACGAAAATGTTTTAGAGCTAAGAAAGTTGCTAACAGCTCCAAGTGGTTGATGTGGAGCCTGCATTGTACTGACATCCACACCCCTCTCACTGCTGCACCTTCGCACAGAGCCCCCCACACCCTCAGGGAGGCATCTGTGGACACCACCTTGCGAAATGACACCCTCCCTATAGGGCAGCCCTGTTGTAGTAAATCGGGTTCCCTCCATGGGAGGAGCGCCGACATGCAAGAAGGAGATATCGTCAGCCTCCTCTGGAGGTGACGTGGCGCGCACAGCTGATGAGATTGAGTCCAGCGTTGCAACGCCCGCATCTTTAACAGCCCGAGAGGTACTACAGCGATCATAGATGCCATCATGCCTAACAGCTGTAAGATCGTCCGAAAACGCAGTTTGTGTCCCAACTGAAACTGAGCGAGGCAGTGGTGAAACGCAGCAACCCTGTGCTCTGACAGACGCGCTCGGTTTGAAATCGAACATATTTCCAGCCCGAGAAAAGAAAACTGCTGACTCGGGGTCAGTGAAATTTTCCGTAAATTCACTGAGAAGCCCAGCGCTTGGACGTGAGACAGAGTCAGCGACAGGTGTGCCGCTGCCCTCTCTCTGGAGCCCACGATTAAAGCCCAATCGTCTAGATAGGCTAATATGCGAACACCTCTCTCCTGGAGCAGACCTAATGCCGCCTTGACACATTTTGTGAAGGTGCGGGGGGCGAGTGACAAGCTGAACGGCAGCACCAGGTATTTGTAGGCTGTGCCCTCGAATGCAAACCTTAGAAACTGCCTGAGGTCCGGGTGTATCGCTACGTGAAAGTAAGCATCTGTAAGATCTGTAAACCAATCCCCCGGTCCAATTGCGCTCAGTAGCTGTCTGAGTGTTAGCATTTTGAACCTGTAAGTTTGTAGATACTTGTTTAACACTCTCAGGTCTAAAATAGGACGAAGTCCCCCCCCTTTCTTCGGAACAATGAAATAGCGGCTGTATCAACCTTTGTTCGTCTCCGAAGCGGGAACAACTCGTATTGCTCTCTTGTTCAACAAGCTGTTTATTTCTTCCCTCAGTACTGCAGCTGCCTCGTCCCCTACAACTGTGTTTGTTATAGAGTGGAAACGGGGTGGCCGGGCCCTGAACTGTAACCAGTAACCCATGGCAACAGTCCGCTCTACCCATGGTGAGACTGTGAGAGTGAGGTGGACAGCTAGCCGACTGACCTGCAGCACTCTAGGGAAGGGGCTGTCGCCCTCTGGCGTGCCAGAGGGGAACGGCACCACCAGTTTGACCTGGTTTATTTGTTTGGTATTGTTTAGGGTACAAAACGGAACCTTTATTGATTTCAATAAATGCAAATTTACAACATTCACACAGTGAACAGTAGGCACCAACACTGGGGCACTTGTGTGTGTGGGGGGGTTGTGCTTGGGAGACTGTGTCAGGGGAGTGCAATGCTTCTCGCCAAGAACTAAACATGAATGCGGCCCCTTTGGCGGCAACAGATGAGGGGCAGCGGTGTCTCCCTGCTGCTGGAGCCCCTCTCGGCCCACTCCCAGATCTAGGATGAGTGCGGCTTCTTCCTCCTAGGCGCTGAACCTTTCTGGAGGCCTGGTGGTGGACCCTTGCTCCAAGCCGACTGGTGTGGGGTTTGGCCCGGCGCTTGCTGCTTCACCGGCTGGGAGCCCAAACTCGCAGGCAGCGCTGCCCTCTTGGGGGGAGGCAGCGGTGCCGGCCTGGCAGGCCGCTTTGGCTTAGCATCACGGCTTCTGTCTGCTTCTTTCTCAGCTCAAATTTTGTCTGAATAGCGTCGAGCGACTGTCCTCAGGCCTTCAGCAGACACTGGCTCATCCAGATAAACAGCCCTGTCCCTCTCCGGAACGTCGGAGAGAGTCAGCCACAGGTGCCTCTGCGCAACCACTGTAGAAGCCATCCCTCTGCCGAGGGAGAGTGCTGCACAGCGGGACACATGGAGAATGTAGTCCGTAGCAACTCTAACCTCGTTGAGAAGAGGGGCCAGTGGGCTGTCGGAAGGCATGAGTGACCCAAGCTCCGCCAGACATATGGCTTGATATGTCTGGAGCATAGTGACTGAGCTCAGCACACGGGCCGTGCCTGCCTGTGCCCGGTAAATCTTCTCCAGCTGCGACGCGGAGAACCTGCAGTGCTTGGATGGGAGCATAGTAGGGCCGCCGACACTGTGGTTTTGGGACAGGGCCAGATAGGCTGCCAGGGATGGCTCCATAGGCGGAGGATTGACTAGACCCGCTTTTTCGGCTCCATCCAGGTCCAAATACTGTCCATAGCTGGGCACCGTGACGCGGGTAGACAGCGGCTTGTTCCACATCGAGGTTAGCTCCGCGACAAAATCAGGGAACAAGGGCAGGACGAAGCTGCGTCCCTCAACTCGGAGAGGAGGGGGTCCTGCCGTGAAACGGTCGTCTTCCCCAGCACTTTCTCCACAAACGTGACCCGCCTCTCCAGGGTTGAGCTCCGTAGCTGGCGACAAGACGCACAAGACCCGGGCTCAATCAACGCCCTCCTAGCATGGAGGATTCCCAGACAGACGGGACACGCTTCGTGCTGGTCCTTGTCGTGCAAAGAAAAGCCGCACCCCTGAGGACAGGGGCGAACAGAAGACTTCTTCTTTGCCTGTTTAGGCTTGGTGCTCATACCAAGACACGAAAACCCTTCAATAGTACTCGAAAATACACACGAAATTAGCACTCCGCGGGTAGCCGATGGCTAACACCAACAGGGGCTGTTAAGCTAATCTCGCATTGGCAGTAGCCTATAGAACAGAGCTAACTAGCAGCAGCTACCTAACCCACTCGGTAGAGGTGTTCTTACCGAGGTGAAGAGTGTAAGAACTGAAGAATGACTGTGGCGACGCACGTATATATGTGCAGGCGGGGCCTCACATGCGTCACCACAGATCTGCCTTAAAGGCGTGAATAGAGGTTTCTTCAGTCAGGCCACGCGGGGGCGTGATATCCCATACTATATGTGTTGTGCCGAGTGAATCGACTGAAAGGGAACCTTCGAATTCTGTGTCCTCCCCTTCAGTATCTCACTGGCACCCCGCACCTTCAGACTTGGGGCCTCTGTGGCAGCAGGTTCTCAGGATACTGAACTATTTAGACAACTGGCTTATATGTGCACAGACAGAGGATCAGTGCCACCATCATGTGGCTGTGCTGTTGTATTATATTTGGGGTCTGGGACTGCACATTCACAAGAAAAAGTGCAGTCTCCAGCCTGCACAAGCCACCCAGTTTCCAGGCATGTGGCTGGATGCCAGAGCTGGGTTGGTGATGCTGTCACAGGAGAGGCAGGTTTCAATCAGGACCTGCTGCTCTCATTTTCAACTGGGTGCCAGGGTCACAAGGTGGCTGTGTCTCTGTCTCTTGGGTCTTATGGTGGTGTCAAGGCCTGCTGTGTGTATTTCCCCCATTGATTCTTCTCCCAAATCTTCTGCAGAGTTCAGAAGGAGGAAGTGCAACTGATCCTAGTGGCCCCAAACTGGCCCCTCATTGCATGGTTCTCAGAGGTGGTGCCTCTCCTGAGAGGCCATGGGAGCTCCCTGTCCGATGGGACCTTCTGAGTCAGGCTCAGGGGGCCCTGCTCCATCCCTTTCCACAGGGGCTCCAACTTTGGGCTTAGCCCCTGAGAGGGCCGGTCTGCTAGGCTTGGGACTTGTGCAGTCAGGGGTTCAGACAATGCAGAGTGCTCGGGTACCGTCTATGAGGGCTGCATACTCTTACGGTTGGGAGCTCTTTGCATCATTGTGCACAACCAACCGGATCAATGCACTGACATGTGCAGCCCCAGTGGTGCTTTGGTACCTGCAGGGGCTGCTTGAGGCAGGAAAATCACCATCAACCCTTAGAGCCATGGTGGCAGCTATCAAGGCTGATATAGGGGATTGTAGGCTTGTAGATGGTGACTGAAGCCTCATCTCTTAGTTCCTGAAGGGTGCACAGAGGCTTGCACCGCGCACCAGGAGGCCAGCCATTCTACCTTGGGACCTGGTTCAGATGTTGGCTACCCTGCAGCAGGAACCTTTTGAGCCTTTAGGGTCAGTCAGAATTAAGTGTCTGTCTCTTAAAGTGTTTTTTTTCTCTTGGCAGTGACATCAGCCAAAAGAGTGGGGGTACTGCATGCTCTGTCAGTGGATAAGAGCTATTGTCATTTCCTACCGGATGACGCTGGTGTCATGTTGCATACAAACCCTACGTTCCTGCCAAAAGTACTCACAGACTTTCATTTGAATCCATTGGAACCCTACAAACAGGGGCTGGCATGCCAGTACTGGTGGGTGCGTGGGCACACTCAACACGAGGTGTAGCTACCTCGTGGGCCTTGTGGTGGGGTGCCATCGTCTCGGAGGTTTGTGCAGCTGCTAGATGTTCAAGTTGTGGACCTACATCTGCTGTGTCTCCTGGGGCCCCTCGTGTTGTGTCTTAAAGGGTTCCCATCATTATAATATAACTACTGGGTGGGGAAGTAATCTCGATAAGATAGAGAATGTTCAGTTACATTGTAACCTTGGTTCTCTGAGTGGGGAGATTATGTCCCCAGGCTCAAGGCCACTGGGTACCTGTTCCAATCAATGTTAATCAGTGGGTGCATGCTCAAGGTGGGGCTTTTATAGCCTGTTGCATGCCATGTAAAGGGGTGTGTCTTAAAGATAATTAATTTTCCATGTCGATTACCCCAGATGGGGATAATTCCCATAGTTATGATATAACTACTGGGTAGGGAGGTAATCTCCTCACTTAAAGAACCAAGGTTACAATGTAACTGAACGATTCAGACAGTTTGTGTAAACTACAGGTTTAAACCTGTCTGCTCATGTAATTGTACAGTCCTCTTATCTGTGTGTAGTTGCCCATTCTCTGAACCCATTGGCTGTGTTTGGCGTCTGACTTCCGGCAGACGGCGATACAGCCTCTGGGGGCCGAACCCTGATTTTTTGGCATTCCAGTTTGATTTGGGCGGAGAAGGCGAATTTCCGTTTCCGACTGTTTATATATAAGTAAATATGCTGAACCATTGCAATGGATTCAGAGTTTGCAGTGACGCCAATTATGTTCCGCCTCGTTAGTTCACCGCATGGACCGTTTAACCTGGCAACAACTGCAGCCGCCCCAAACGTGATTGGTCAATATTATTATATATACTACAAACAGCCTACAACCAGAAACCAGGGCTTTTCCGCTCTTCTTCCAGAGGCAAGATCTCCTGGGTTTGCCTACAGACTGTATATAGAGACTAGTAGTTGCCCTAAACTGATTTTTAGCAAGTGATTTTGTTAAGTGTTTCCGTTACTGATCGATTGATAGCCAAAACTGCAATAAAAAATCCAGTTTATAGATGAAACAATTCCAGAATCACTCTGGAATTCTGTTGTTGGCAGTGTCGGCAGGTGGGCTGATGGTAGAGTGTGTGCTGTCATTTATGTCCCATAGGTGCTTGTCCCCGTGAGTCTGATGAAAACCACAGGGGAGAGCTTGCAGCCAATCCAGGCTAAATGCTCCTGACAGCACAGAGGCCCCCAGGGTCAATGAGGTTTCTCCCAAGACCTCCACCCCACCTTGTTTAATCGCAGTGCCCTGGGCAAACTCTCATCATCCTTGGCTTCTTCCGTACTTTCAGCTACTAAAACAGTGTGCAGTGGTGGCAGTTTTAGGACACATTCCCTTTGTCTTTCCACTTTAGTGTCTCTATCCAATTTAGGAACTGTTTTGCAATGGTCTGTTCATACCTGAATAATGCAAATAAAATAAAATAAAACATCCTGTACCAGGATGCATTACATCTGAGCTCCTGACACTCAGCCCTTGAATACTCCCCAAATGTTTCCAGCACATGGAGGTGGGCGTCTCAAACACGGGCATCTGAAATAACTTACTTCACTGTTTGATATGTAATAACACTGGTGTTATCAGCGACAAACACACCTTATTGTATAATGCCTGGTGGCTGTGTATCACCACCACAGCCAAAAGCCATTACTTTGTTGCCCACAACATAGCGTGATGTGACAAAAATACTCACTTGATGATCATCTGCCCCCTGCTGGCTTTGGTTGTTTTTCGAGTTTCTCTTCGCAATCCTGAAGAAGGTCTCCAGTTATTTCCCAACCAGCCACAGTTAGCCCAACAACCAGCCACAGTTAGCCCAACAACCGGCCACAGTTAGCCCAACAACCAGCCACAGTTAGCCCAACAACCAGCGATTGCGGATATAATCAAGCACTTCATTCAAACTCCACACAAACAAAAGAAAACTCACTAAAACCACCATGGTTGATTAGTCCACTGTTCCAATAGCCACCGACTCTGGTTTGGGCAAAATAAATCCTTAATTCACAGAGTATTATGCATAGGTAAAGAGACGTAAATATAGACAGTGCAGTTGCACTGGGGCCCATGAGTTAGCAGGGCCCATAGAGAGAGTGAGCCCTCCAACAATGCGTTGGGTGGAGAATGGGCCCTTATGAGTAACTGCCAACTTGAAAATATGCCTGTGTTCCTATTAAATTAAAAACAGTGCCATCTGCTATATCTGCCACTGAAAAAGACAAACACATCTTTCCAATGTTTCTAATGTTTTTTTTTCTCCTCTGTTTCTGGTAAAAAAGTCAAAAGCATCTATAACCAAATTATAAGCTTATTCCAAATAAACTAAAAGAAACAATTAAAACTGTTAAAATTCAGTTTACTTTCTTTGGTATTTTTGTCATGTACAGATATACAGCGGTGATTGTCTGGTAAAATGTATGTTGATGTTGTCCAATGTCAAATCTGGTCATGTGACAAGACGATAAGTGCACAATAGCATAGGGCCTATCATAATAGAATGCACTGAGGTCCTTCACACCAAACCTTACGCCACTGATCCACACGTTGTATTTTCCCAGTTTCTCTCAGCTGACAGCAGAGCAGTGGCTCTCATTCTTCGGAGAGAGAGCTAAAATAAAATTTCCAGCAGCCCAACCATAGTCACCTGTACACCTCTACTCAAGTGAGGAGTAATACTCACACACATAATGATGTACATGCAGACTCTCTCTGGTTTGTAGTTGGCAACAGCATCTAACAAAAACTGCCCACACTGAAATTCAGTGTTGCAGAGTGATTCAGTTTTTGGTGGCATCAGAGGGCAGTCTGATCAAAGACACCATCAATCACTGTTTGCTCTCAGCAGCTCAGGTCCTGGATGATCCCCCATCGGCGGTGCACTCATGTGTACGGCTTAGCTGAAGCTTCAGACGCGTTCTACTGCATTTCTTCAGGTGGGTTGAGTAAATGCCCCGCCTGAATATCCAAGTTGTTAAGTTGTTTAAGTACCAGTTAAAAAATGCCCTCGTCCACAATACTATGCACTCATAACAAATTATGCCATTTTGGTGAACATGTTTCTAGTTTGCAATGCGTGACAAGGAAGATTTGTTTTTGGATGCATGCAGAACACACCCCCTGAAAACCCAGAGGTGGAGACAAGCCAAAATAATTTGTAGTTCTTCTGCACACTTCTAATGTCAGCAGTTCGTGGAAGAACAGCAGATGTTGAAGCAGCCCCCAGAGACACAGAGAGTACTATTAAACATGATGTTTTATATGACACTATACCCCAAAATTTGTTTTTGTTTGTATGTTTGTTTGTTTTTAATCCTTCAGTGGAGAGCAGCATGCAAGTCTCTTACTTCCTGAGAATGTTTGTTCTTCAGTTGGAGAGTTTCAGTCTATGTTGCCTCTATTTGCCTGTGTATTTGCCTGGGCTAAACATATCCATTATTATCAGAAGTTCATGCAAAAGTTACGAAAAGCAGCTGCCAATATGGCCCCTAGCTCAGAGGATTGTTAGTTTTGTGCCTCAAAGACTTAAGTGAAAGAAATATTTGCAACTCACCTATCAACAAAACAAAAACATGGTATCACATCAACCTAAAAAGATAGATGTAAAGATCAAATATGTTTTTCTTAAATAAATCAGAAAACATGCAAGATGTACAAAGTATCTGCAGAACTGTTTAAGATGTCATTAAGAATCTTGTCCCATTGAAAATAGCAGAGCCATCCCATCCAGCTTGGAAATTCATATCTATTACACTTTGTCAATTTGAGTCATGAAATGTGTCTGTCAGCTTCTTAAAGTTTCAGTTTCTGTTTATCACACTCCCTACAATACTACAATAATCAAATGGTGGACACAGCCCTGTGTGATTGTGCAAATAACACATAAAAAAATGTGCTTTAAAAACCTTACCAAAATGTGCGTTTAGTGTCCTGTTTAACTTCTGCTTACATTCTTTGCTCCCTGTGTATTGCTCTGTGCACACTGTGAGCTCCCTAAACAAATGAGCATCCATACAAGCCAGTCTATGCAAACACAATGAGACGGGAGTCCTAATGTAGCGTAAAACCTCCCAGCTCAACATCTGTGGGGTCACAGCAGAAAGAGCCATTTCCTTAGTGTGTTTACCATAATCAACATAATTTAAATACTCCATTCAGATATATTATGCAAATAAACACTCACAATACACAACTTGAGCACACTAGGGTTTTTAAACTACAGTACAGCTGATCAGTATAATGTAAAGTGAACAGAAGAAGCCACTGTAGAATGATGCAACAAATACAAACTTAAAAGACAGTTGATACAGAACAAAGCCAACTGACAACTGTACAATTTGTGCCATCATCAGACAAATACTCAGCTTTAGGTAACACCTGAGGGTCCATGTCATTGGTCCGACATCCCATTAGTCCGACGTCCCGTTGTTCCGATATGTGATTATACTAGGCTATACTGTATTTGTGCACCATAGAGGATCAGCAGATGCAACAAAAGTAGGCTACTGGTCGAGATACAAGTGTCATAGAGAGGAGAGAGTGAAACACCATAACCTCCTGTTATTAACTCTGGGGTCCGGGTTGTGTGGGGAGCTCTCCGCGGTGCTGAACGGCTCCCGGCGGGTGTATTTCTGCCTTAATGGTGCGCCGCGACCGACTCTGGGTCAGCTGGGAAAGGCTTGAGGCGGAGCAGGCTCACGGCTTATGTGTTTGCCACTTTCTTTTTCATTTTAACCCACACCATGATCTTTTCCTAACCCTAACCAAGTGGTTTTTGTGCCTAAACCTAACCAGACCTTAACCACAGGGCATCATGATGATTTCGGAACAACGTGACTTCGGAATAATGGGTTTAATATGGTCGATACAATGGGATGTCGGATCAATGGGCAGTTCCCGCACCTGAGAGGAAAGGATATATTGTGTCCCTAAACTGTGTTTCCTTGATTTCTCCCTTCCTACATCTTTTCCTCACATCTCTCATTACATCTTAGGTAGGAGAGACTAAGATGCAAAAGATTTGTGACAACTCCTCCCTGATCACTCAGTGAACATTTAAGTGAGGTTTATACTTCTGTGTTGAATGGATGCTTCACCTACGGTGTATTCTCTGCGTAGACACACACCCTACTGTACACTGTAGCCTGATGCACCTCCCAGGAAATATAACTACATGTTTACTTTTGTAAGCTGAAACCTTTACCCTCAGTGGAACCAAAGCTTGTACCTACTTTTATTTCACAGATAAAAAAAACATGAAATGTGAATAAAGCACTGACAAAATAGCATTTTAAGTCTAGTGTCTGATTTACCCCCGTTTCATATGAGTAGAAGAGAATCTGCTAGCCACTGGGCTAGTTTATGCAATGTAAAATGCCATAGGCTTATGCTAATAATATTAGCATGTTGTGTATGTGGGCAAAACATGTCTAGTATAACACAGCTGTTTTGTCTGTGAATCTCATAACATACAATGGAGCTGAATTTTGTAACATTACCTTTGCTGGCTAAATGTTGCTATTCCTCCTGACTTCCTTTTTTTTTTTTTTTTTTAAATGGAAAGATGCGCCGGTTAGGGTGGCAGCAAGTCTGAGTAGCTCCTGTTTTTGAGTTATGTTTGAGTGTGTTTTCTTTCTTTCTTTCTTTTTTAATGATTGTTAATCTTTCCAATGTGATGAGTAAAGTTGTGTACATGAGGGACGATCTTCTGGCTCTGAGAAGAACCACTTATGGAGTTAGACACCCCATACCAGCTGAGCTGAGGAAGCTGTTCAGAGGCTGCAGAGCTAAGCTAAAGGCTAGGAGGTACAGCAATAAAGGTCCAAAGCTCTAAAAAGTAATCTAAATAAATGCATTTAGCATCGTATAGGAGCCCCTATCCATGTTCAGACTCTCATTGCCTGTCGGCAGACAGAAGGAAGCTGAAGAAGAGCAAAACCATGCTAGAAAATAATTTGTTGGAATTCATTCAGTTACACAAAAACCCCAGCCAGGCCAGAGGTGATACCTTATCAAATGGTTTTATTATTAATGTACCAAGCTGTCCAGATTATATGAGTTTTATGTGAGGCTGTTTTTTTCTGCTCTGAAAAGACAGCAAGTCGTAATTAAAAAAAAAAAAAAAAAATCTCAGGTGGATTCTGTTCTTTCCGGTGCCGAAAGCCCCTAGATTGTTTGCTTCAAGTCAACATTGTTTCTATCATGTGAAATGTGCCGTTTTGAAATTCACCAGATAATGAAACAGGAACAGATGCATTCTACCACTAAGTACAAACTGCACTACAGGCCCAAGGCAAACATTTGTTACATGTCAAGCAAGCTCCCTCAAGGCCTGTAGTTATGTTCAGGAATTTGTCCTGAAGCTTAAAACAATGCAGATATTTAATATGCAGACCTTGATATTTTACCAGCCTTATCTAGATAAGGAACAGGCTTCAAACAGCCACAGAAAACAACAAAGCAGTAAGTAATGCCAGGAGAAACATACACTTTAATGGATCTAAGTACACTTTGAAGCAGCGTTGCCACTAAGAGAGAGATAACAGATCAGTGTTGAAATTAAAGGCAACAGAATATCTTTGAAGGTTGTCTTTGCAATCTGTTTCTTCTCTCTTCCTATCCAATTCATCAGCTCCAAACTAGCTCTAGGGTGCAATTTGTATTCTGTGACTGAAAATATATTTATGTTTCAGTTCACATGACCTTTCCATACTCTGGTGATGATCTGAAACAGCCAAAATGAAACAGGAACTTCTGGGTTCTCTTCTAATTCAAAATCCTACTGGCATTTGTAACAAAGCTAATAACTATAAATCCAATCTTGGATTTCAAGATTCTTAACAGTATGTTGTATGGCTTGTGTCATGTGACACACTGCCAGATTTTTGGCAAATGTTGGGCCATTTTGCAGGCAAGCTGTGAGCATTTAGACACACAGAGCCGGAGTGGCAAGTTGATCCGAGGTGCCCAGTTTTCCACCGTGTAGGGGTAAACATATTGGCGGAACCTTTGTGGTTTAAAAAGAACAAGGTGCCCTCCGCCACGGGAGGGGCTGTTGATGACTTGTGAGAGGAGCTGTTGGATAAACAGGAAAGAGCTGATAGCAGGAATGAGCAGCTAGTAGCAAGAGGGAAACGCAAACCTGACAGACACTACAGTAAAGATGAGCAACTGGGGAGACAAAGAATAGCGCGCCCTCCTTGTCACTGACTGACAGCGTAGCCTGTAAACAGAGCTCAGCTGTTTATTTAGCCTAGCATTATCTCTGGACTATAGTAGCTGCAATGGACGACTTTGAACACGATTTTGAAGAGTTTCTTGTAGCGGACACAGATCCAGAGCCATACCTGTTTGAGCCGGAGTACACAGATGAGGAACTCCATGTGTTGGATGCTGAGTGGGCGAGAAGAGAGGCTGAATCCTTTGCTCCCATTTTGCTGCACAGAATGGGATTCGGTGCTACCATCATAGGGGAGATACAGTATATCATCAGGAGGAAAAGCGCCGCAGAGAGTGCATCACAAGGAGTGAAGTTGTGTCTTCTTTTCCTCGCAGATGACGGTTTGGGTTCATTCTCCCCTGTTGCGTGGTAAGTGTGGTCCATTCGCAAACTTTATAACTAAAAAAAACTTTTCACTTCTCTCTATCGACGAACTACTAACACTCTCTGCTGTTTCCTCCTCCTTCTTCCTTCCTTCCGCTGTCTTCTTCGTTGGTTTATTTATACACGCAAAACGCGTTCTCTGGCTGGCTGCATGTCCGCTCGGTCTGCTGTACATACATGGCAGAGCAAGATGCAGAGCAGAGATATATATATATATATATATATATATATATATATATATATATGAAAGCATAATTATAAGGCTACGAAAACCAAACAAACTTACGCATACATATTAATGGGTAGAATATTCAGATTCAGATTCAGATTTGATAATAAACCATGCCAAATATTACACACTGGCCCTTTAAAAAGAGAGATTTGTTGTTTTTTTTTCAGGGAAAAGGATGCAACCAAGCTAACAAAGCAGGTTGATTTCATTCACTGATCGTACTTACTGCTACGAAGAATAATGCATCATAATTTGTGTATAACCCACATAATTGGAGGCTATGATCAAGTGACCTATGTGCTGCAGGCTGTCCTCCCTCATAAGATGAGAGTGAAGGAGGGAGTGAGGTCATGCAGTGCAAAACATTGATAAAGTCCAAGTAGGGAGGCAGTCGGGGTGGTGCATGGATCAAACAAGCACAGGACTTTGTGTCCCCTGTAAAAACAAAAGTCAGTGTTGGTTATTTTAAGTTACATATGTTGCATCATGTTGTTATGTCATGTCATGTCATGTCATGTCATGTCATGACGTCACATCATCACATTACATTATGTGACAATGCCCAACCACGATCCTTTTCCTGAATCTAACCTAACTGGTAGAGGCACTAATTCCAGAAAGATCATACAAACCGCTATATGACAATATGTTGAACAAAGAAACTGTTGTTCAACTTTTTGTAAAATCACAAAGGAAATTGCAAGTACTGCAGTGGATGATTCGTCTCCAGTTTGTTCATAAAGACTGAGTGGAACAGGGAGTAGCCCAGATGTGATAACGTCAGCCCTCTCAACATGTCCTCATACAACAGTTTGTATGATATCCCAAAGAAATGCAGTTCCTATGATATCTTAGGAAATAGTGGCCCGTCAATGATGTTGTGTTCATAATGTAAAATTACGTAATTAATGTAAAATTACAGAGCTCAGGCAAGTAAAGTTACTATGGTTAGGTTCCTGAAAAGAAACATGGTGAGGATGTACCTAAAATGACTCAAAGTTCACAAAGTTCCAACCACCTGTCCCTTGGGGAAATCCTGTGTTTTGTCACCCATCCACCACCTCAACCTGCCTTCTAAGTAGACCACTCAGGACCACTTCCTTCTTTACTCTTGTCAGTGCACTGATCACATGATCTCAGCCTTCCAAAATGTGTGGGTTACGCATGTATTACTGGCTCATCATTATGTGGGATTTGTACATTTTAGGGTGCATTACTTGTAGTAGGAAAACATACAAACAGTACATGAGAACAGCCGGACTCTTTACAATGTTTTGTTTTCACATAACTTAGGCTGGATTGTTAGCAAACTGTTGAAATCAAAAATATTTTCTTGGGAGCATTAATGTGCTTTGTAAATCTTCTTGCATTCTTCCTGTCAATCATGACATGTATATGTTGTGTGGAATCCAGACCAATCAAACTAGATTTTGGGGTCAAATATAATCAGATCCAGGCCCCGGGTCCCTGATGTGAAAGCCTTCTTCTTCTTTTCAGTGACTGTGAGATCTCCAATACCCATCTCAGACATCCAGTAGTTGATTACTGTCAGTTCATCCATAGATGAAGTGCAAGCAGCTGCTGCTGGTTGCTCATGCAGCACCACTTCCTACAGCACAGATTTGTCAAATGTAATAAATATAGTTGTTGTTGTTGTTGTTGTTTTTTAAATGTGGCTAAAGCAAAAGTTACAGCTAATTCACTGACTTCTTGGCAACATTATAGTTTTTGTTTGCATCACTCAATGCATGATAGAAACTGTAATGCCATATGCCTAAGAGAAATAAGAAAAAGAAAAAGCAATCTGTGCAACAAAATCAATATTAGCTTTTTGTTTGTTGTGTTTTTGTTTTTTTTATTCTTAGACATTACTAAGACTCAAACTGTGATTTTTATGTATCTGAAACATTGCAAGCACGTGCACAGACCCTAGGTGGTGCTCATGCACCTGCCCTTTTAACCTCTGTCTAGAAAAGTTTCCTTTTTGCAATTTTTTTTCTTCTTCTTTTTACAATTTTGTATTTTAATTTTTAATTTTGGTCTGTGATATCAATCCTCAATTAAAAGTTAGCTGTATGCCGGACAACTGCATTTGAGTCAAGTCCCTGCCCCTCCCTCATCAAATTCACGCACACACTAATTGTGCACCTTGCAGAGCAGCATCACATCTAGCAGTGACCTGCCTTAATGGTCAGCCAGGTAATGATAGTGTTTGCCCTCAGCCTCGGCATTGTTTGTCACTGCTGTGATATTAAACCACTATCAAAATACCTCAATACAGCCAGACTAATTAAGGCAATGACCCACCATTAAGTTTAACAAGTAAGCTAGTCTGGCATAAAATCACACCATCTCCCTCCAACTCTCTAGTGATGGGCAAAGCAGAGAGTTACTGAATCACTAGAATCAGTTCATTAAAAAGATTTGTTCGAAAGATTCGTTCACCGAATCGTTCAGTGCTTAGCGGGAGGAGCCCTGACTGTGTACTGCGTAGTCCAACTCAGTCTCTCTCGGTTGCTGCTGCTGTGTCTGCCCTGCACTGGTGAGTCTCATTACTGACCAGCCTAAAATTTGTTTATCTGGAAACTAAGTCCGTTAAAATAATGGGGAGGTGTGTGATTGTGTTCATGTGGCTTGACTCCTGGCTACATTAGCCGTTAGCAGAGTTGGGTATAACACGTTACAAAGTAAGGCGCTAGAGTACTTTCATTACTTTTTGCAGTAATGAGTAACCTAACACGTTAGTTTGCTGTTTGAGTAATCAAATACTTAAGTACATTTTCAAATAAGACATCAGTTACTTCCGTTACTTTTAGAACGCTGGTCCTTCAGCTCCGAAACAGCAACGGCTGTCGTTTGGTTCTAATAACGGAGATAATGTTAAATCTATCAGTCTGAAAGAAGCCACGGAGCTTGTGGCTCGCTATGTGGTCGGAGAAATGCTGCCGTTGTCTGTGGTGGAGTCTAAATAGGTGGAGTAGGACTTGCTGACGGACATATTTCAGACTCAGGACTTGCATTATGCCTGGTACACGCTACACGCTGGTACTCACCAATTATCCCCGGTCGCGTGTGTGATGTCATCGGGTTATTCTTGTCCTATTTTTATTACTTTCACTATTATTTGAGTCACTGTGTCTGTTCATGTACCAGCCGAGATGTTGTTGTAGTCACCTAAAAGCGTCAGCAGATGGCAGGAGCTACATTTGAAGCGCCATATGTAAACTGTCAAGCTACTGTATCTCCCACAGGAAGTTCTGACAAATGTTTCAGAATTAAAGCCTATTTAGAAAATGGAGGGATTCTCTCAGCCAAGGTTATAAGGGGCTTTTAATTTGAAACAAGTGTTGAGTTTGAAATGACAGTGCGATATGTTAACTTTACAAAGACAACAGAGCGGATAAAAAGTAAATATATAAACACACAGAGGGATTAATAAATAACGGACCGTCTATAATGTAGTCTGTTTCAAATGAAGCTGGGAGCCTCTGCAGTTGTGGTGAGTAAAAGCCCCGCCACTATTTGTTAATGTTATTACTTTATGTGCGACCGTGAGGATGTACCATTGTTTGCTAGCTTGATGCTAATGACAGTAACGTTAACTCAGCGGGTTGACAAAGTGCCTCTGCTGTTTCACACCATCATTTCCCCCTTTTACTCTGTGTGGTAACATCCCTAGGGGAAATATTAAAAATGCTGGGGTGTTGTTGTCATACAGTTGTCTACGGCAGCAGATGGTTCTGTGTTTCTACTGGTCAAAATGAGGCTGTGATGGGAGAATTGGATCTCAGTGAAGGGCAAGTGGTCCATAACTTTAATTTTGGAGACAAAAAAATGTAGGCTTAGCGCCCTGTGGTCCATTGCCCAATAGGAAATGTAGAATACTCAAAAGTACTTTAAAAGTGCTTGAGTTACTTTTCTAAGGGAGTAACGTTGGAAGTACTTTTAAAGTAATTGAGTTACTTTACTCAGGGAGTAACGCAGTAAAGTAACTGGTTACTTTTTTAAAAAGTAACACAGTAACGTACTTTGATTACTTTTAAAGTAACCCTTACCCAACACTGGCTGTTAGCTTGGAGAAAACGGTCCCTATGAAAGTGTATCACTGAGAAGAAATGATTTGAATCACTCAGGGATCGGGGTAACATCATTCACCGAGTGATTTCGTTCACCAAGTGATTCGTTCACCGAGTGATTCGTCACGTGGTAGGCAGTCCCTCCCTGCACCCTGGTTGCCTCGTGACTTGCGAGTGATTCATCGTTAGCATGGACCGAATCAGCAGTTTCACTCCTGTCCTGCACGCTCCCTACTGAGCTCAACTGAACCGAGAAATCAGTCCCAGAAGTGATTCAGTTCAGTACGTTCACTCAACAGATTTGTTCTTTTGAATGACTGGTTTGATTCAACGCTACAACTCTGTCAGATTGAGGTTCAACAGCTGCCCTTTGTGAGCAGAGACAGATGCCGAATTGCTTTCCTACTTCCACATATCTTTTTAAATTAAAACTCAATTTGAAATAATGTTTGGGTCTCCCACATTAATTCATGTAGTAAGATAAGGCTCTGTTTCTTTGAACAACAGCTAACAGCTCTCTCATTTTAGTGTAGAGTGTCAGACTGGATTTATGAATGCTCCCATAGTGAATATGTCCAAAGTCTGCAAATAAAGGAAGTGAAAATCAAACAAATAAGGCTCAGGGCTGAAAAGGTGGTCTAACTCATTCCCTTTGCATGTTCTTTTCATTATGCAAATGATACACACTGAACACATCAACATGCAAATAAACATATGATGCCTTTACTGAATTACATTTGAAAACATTGAACATAGACTGAACCCCCGGGTCCCCCCCCCCCCCCCCCCCCCCCCACCGTCTTAAATATATGAAATAGTTGTGTGCCTTTGATGAGTGTAAGGTTAAGGTGTCCACTTTCTAGGATTGTTGCACAGCATCACGCTCTCCTTAATGAATATCTGAACATCTCCGAGCCCTCCACAGCACCAGAAGCAGGTGCGTGGTGAGGAGGCCAAGAGTCCCCTGGTCTCCTGAAAAACTTCCAACTGTTTCATCAAGTGTTAGAGGACTCTCAACATCTGTTTGATTTCATCAGCAGGGGCTTGCGTGGGCTTTGAGGTTCCCAGTGCTGGAGTGCTCTGCGTGTCGCTTAGACAGCTGCACAGACAGACAGCAACAGGCGCGTCCTCAGTGCTTCCCTGCTCGTTGTCTGCTCTAATTGAGTAAATAGCATTACTCTAATAAGAATATCTGAGTGTGTTTATATACAGGATCAAAAGTAAACTACTGCTTGTCCAAAAAGTTTCACATCATAGGGAATATGACAACGAAACAGCTTCCAACACTGCTTGTGGGATTTGAACACACAGTTGCAGCAGGAGATCAGAAGCCCTGGAGCCTCACACCACTCAGCCATTTTGACAGCCAGTGTGTAGGGGGAACATGGTGAACATATGGTCCCACTTATCTATCTGATTCCACACTTTTCTGACACCATGTAGAATCATAAATTGCCACTATGTGTACCAGTTACACAGAAATTAAGATTGGTTTGCACCAACAAGATTTGTTGATCCAAGATGACTCTTCTGATTACAGCAACATTTAGATTTAAACTCAGATGAACAACTCTAAATAACTGTTTAATCCTCGACAAAGGTTAGGTTTGCACTATCATTCAGTAGTTGTATCATTACATGAGTCACATCTGTGTAGACTGGAGTTGGTCTGCAGTTATGGAAGACTTTATCACTGTAAGATACAATTAAAGCAGACATTGGGTTGTTACAGCCAGCAATATATTGTAGTTTTTTTGTGTGTGAAATAGGTATTTTTTTCTCTTCCTTTGTTTTTTAGAGGATAGTGAGATATCCTTTTTTTGTGAGGATCTTTGTGCTCCCCAGATACCAGTTCCAGCATGGACTGGGTGATTGTCAGTGACACGTCCACTACAGATTGGCTGGGATGGTCTATTTGATGTCCAGGTTGTCCAACCCATTCCCATTCCCAGATACAACACTTCAAGTGTGTCTCATATCGAATACTTCTGTACTAAAAAACTTATTATATTTTTAGTGCACAAGTGTGCTAAGTGTGTTCACACTGCATAGTACAGGAAAATGCAGTGTACTACTGGTGCACTGAAAACGTTGAGTGTGGAATGATGGACACCTCTCACCCTCAGTGTTCGCCATCTTTGTGACATAGCAAACTTCTCAACTTTCAAGGAGCCTGTGAGTTATACATTTTTGTTTTGCACTGCGGAGGCGCAGAGCACCTGCGCTTCGCCAACTGGGTGTGGCCAGGCGGATTTTGTAAGTTTGGCACACCGTGCGCCTGGCACAGCTACTCCTTTATCCCACCTCCGTCCCTCCTACCGGCGCAAGTTGGAAAGAGGGAGGAGAGAAAGCATGGAGTGGGTTTTACACACATCACACCGATCAAATGAGCCCCTCTCCTCGCCCTTGAATGCGCCACGCGAAGGCGTAATGAGAGTTTACTCAATTCGCCATGGCAGAAGAGAGCAGCAGCATCAGACGGCCAAACTTCTGAGGAAACTCATGTTTTGGTCCAGGAGGTCCAAGCTCACAGTGTCCGAATACACGGAACTGTGAGCAGACCTCCACGGGCTGATGATGCAAAGCTAGCCTGGGAGGAGGTCACCACAATTGTAAATCAATGTTGCGTTTCTTTCGTGCGCGCACGCTCTCTCTCTTTCTCTCTCGCAGTCTCACTCTGTTTCTTTTCTTTTGCCTTTTCTAAGATGACAGATGCTGAATATATACTCCCTATCTGATGCTGTGGCTGTTTGTGGTTGGCTGAGAGGGATGTGAACTCAATAGTTTGCAGCTGTGTTAATCAAATCAGGCTGGGTTTCCATTACGCGTGCCAAACGTGCCAAACGGTGCCAAACGGTGCCAATCCCCTTTGATCTGACATCAGATGTGACGGGACAGTCGATATAGATACATTTATGTGCTGATTGCAGATAGTTGCATTGAATAGTGTTTATTTGGGGTATTTATTGCATCGTTAATGTGCAGATAGTTGCATTGAATAGTGTTTATTTGGGGTATTTATTGCATCGTTAATGTGCCTGACATTCTGTAAACCTGCCTGTGAGGTTTTGGTGACGTGTGCGCACCGGTCAGCCAAACTTCGGCTTACACCGGCTGCGCTCCGCCTGCGTTGACAGTAGACCTGGTTTCAGCTGGCGAGCTTTTAGCGCACCTTCGGTGAAGCCTTTTGGCACGAAACTGTCACTGCGCCAAGCTGGATCTGTCGACACCTCCCCCTGCTGCGCCGCCACACCCATCTCAGCGCACCTCAGTCTGCCAAACTACCAAACTGAGCGCACCTCGGGTTGCGCTGCTCGAAACTAGCTTTGCGCAGGGTTTGCCACCCTGCGCCACCCTGCACTGCACTGGGAAACTAGAGCCCTTAGCCTCACGTCACCAGGCTCTTCACGTACGGCGAAGAGTCTGGTTTCCATTCACTCTGAATTTTGTCTGGATTCTGGTTCTGGTCTACAGAGCGGATCTGGAATTCACCAAATTCACCAAAGTAAAAGTGTTCACCAAAGTAAAACTTTGAATTCTGGCGCACCATCTATTTACAATAAAATAAAAAGGTTAACTTAATATCTTGGGGCTTTTCTTGTAAATTATATTATTTAAATTAAAAAGTTTCACTGCATTTTTATTAGCTTGGTGCTTTTATTTTGACGGAAAGGCACATTGAATTCCGGATCCTGTCTCTCTCACCCTAGTTCCTTGCCACTAAACGGCCCCAGACTAGTAATGACTTTGTATCACAAACAATAATGCGAGTGCCTCCAAGCTAACATTAGCATTTGCTAGCTAGCTATCATGCTCTTGGCTACGCAGCACATTTTCACTTCTTTCAAAAAGAAGACAAAGAAGGAGAGGTGGTTAAAAAAAACACAAAACAAAAAAACGCAGTGCATGATTTGAAAAAAACACTACCCTGTAGAAATTAATGCACCACGCAACAAGTGTACAACATTTAAGTGTACTAACTGAAGTATGTGATTTGAGACACATTCTTTGTCACACCCAGTGACATCTGATAGTAATGCAAAGGTAAACCTTTAGCGTTTCTATATTATGCACAGCTGAAACACATTTAGCACATAGTGTAGTTAATGTTCAGAAACACCCGTAGTTAGGTTCAGTCGATAAAACTCCTTGGTTATGTTTAGGTTAAAATGAATGTGTTTGTTACATAACGTAATGTAATTCAACATACCATAAACAAGTCACATGAGTAATGTGAAATGTAAATTACATAATTTTGCATTAAAATAACAATGTCTTTTGTTTTAAAACGGGACGTAAGTGCACAACTTAACTGTGATCTCCTGGCTAAATGTCTTGTTTTGTTTTACCCAACCCACTTACCCTCCCTCCTGTCCTACATGCACTTCCTTGCTCTTCATACTACATGGGTTCAACCCGTACTCACCTCAACTTGTCAAATACCGTCGCTTTGTCAGAGGACCTAAATGTCAAAATGTGACACACTAGGTAGCCTCCTGCGTCAGTTTTGGACGTTCACTTACGTAAAACATTTTTCATTTTTACATTTATTTCCATAGGTTTAGGCAACAAATGCAGTTTTTTTTTGTTTCTTTTTTAAACAACACAGTTTGGCTTAAATTTAGCATAATTCTAACTTACATTAGGCTACTAGTGTAGCATGCTACACATACGAGCCCACTTCTTTGTTATTGAAATTAATCTACTGACTTTTGGTTTCACACAGAAATGAACACCGGGCTCACAGGTAAAAGTCTGCATTTGTTTGACCCCTTCATCTCCCGCTTGACCTATGTAGACTTTCTCGCTCTTTGACACTATAGTGGTTTCCGGCGGCATCAGAAATAGCTCCCACTGTCTATCATGTTCATCATGTTCAATCGACCAATCAGCAACCAGACAGAAACGTGAATGAGCTGTGAATGTGCGTGAACAACCAATCATTGTTTGATTGGGAACACTTCCTCTTTTGTTTTTGTTCTAAATTATTTAACTACTTATATTTCTCTTCGAAACAGAGTTTAAAAAAGAGTTTGGTACAGTTTATGGATCCTCTCATTCACAGCACTACGGTTCCCCAGTCATTGGCCTTGGCTCAAACACTTGAAGTACCGGTGGCTTATTTTACTCCAACACAGTAAAAGTAACAGCTCAGCCTGCGTGTACCATTCATCCAGTTAACAGAGAAGCAGATACTTGCCATAAAGCCTCAGTGGCTCTACAGTCACAGAGGTTGTGTCCTCCATTTCTATGACCTCAGTGTTGAGACTAAATGAAAACAACAGTAAACCAGCACTTCTTTTCTCTGGTAACAGTCGTCTGTGAAGGTCATATTGCTGCTTTAATCCTATTGGCTCCATTCAGTGGTGCTCAGTTGGCCTGAGTCTCTCTCTATTTGTCCATCCCTGAGGCTGGCTTTCTGCTGTGTCCTTGGACACTGTGCTCACACTTCACAGCCAGTATGACTGCCACATATACACACACGCACACACACACATACACACACACACACACACACACACACACACACACACACACACACACACACACAGACATACAGTAACACGTGCATATAGCTTACACACACATCCACACACAGATCTGTCACGGCCCTGGGGAGTGAGAGTTGCGAGCCAGAGGCATTTCTATCTAATACAGTTTTAACAGCCACTGTGTTTATTCCTGGATCAGTTTAACACCTTTAGCACACTGCTCACCCTCCACCCATCCCTCATCCACAGGGAGGGCTAAGGCAGCAGGGTGGTGGTGGTGGTGTGAAAACACTGACCATGCTCTATGACACATATGCTTGCTGGTGTCACCCCGTATGTCTGTGTGTATGTGTGTGCTCCCAGGGGATCAGAGTTGGGGTTTGATTTCCTCTCACCAAACCCCTCCAAGATTATTGGGCGCTATTCTTATCTCAGCAGTTAGGATAAAGGGAGATTGCTTGCCTTTTGTCCCAACAAGGAGGCTCCTGATTGGGTGTCAGGCAGGATAACATCCTCCTATCACTGATCCAGGCCCGACTGAGCATCCATAGCCTCAGACAGTTTCTCTGGATTCAAGTGATATGGGCTTTAGCATTGCAGTGCTAACACTGATGCTTGAGTTTGGAGATTTTGACTTTTTGCTTATATCCAATATGACTAGGATTTCCACGACGAACATACCAAATGATTACAAGTATTCAGGGTGTTTTGCGAGAGTTGTTTTCAAGTGAACAGCTAAATCATAGATATCCTAAACTAATAGCAGCCAAACCAAGGCCTAATCCCAATTCCTATCATAACCCTCAATCTTAACCCTCAGTCTCAAAAATCCGCGCTCCCACGAAGTGCTGTCCCAGAATCCTTTGCGTATCATCTGCCGAGCCGAGCCGAACCAAACCTAAGATGGTGGCGACAAGCGGGAGCAGAGTTATCAATGTGAATATTTTCCTTGTTAATAGTCCTTTTAAAATTATGATAACCATTGCATTATCTTAGTTTAACGTCATTTTATGGACTATAGACCTCTTTGTAGCGTAACACACACATTTTTTTGTCTAACTAACAAAGCCGTCGTGGGCAATGGCTTGCCTGCCATACTGTTGGGGGCCATGCTCACGTAACCCTGGTTCCCTGATAACTGAGTATGCTGTCATTCAGTTACAGGAAGACATTTTCCTCATTGATAATGTAGTTGTTAAGTTATTTTAATAAACTATTAGTTAATGGTCAGTTCCTCAGTAACTCATGATCAAATTTCATAGAAGGGTTAATCACGACTTAATAATTAGTCAACTAGTTACTTCATCAGTACAGAATCATTACTCAATAACCTGTCCATTAGTTAACCTTTTTATGTCCTAAAGTAAAGTGACACATAATGAGTAGTCTTTCATTACTTCATCATCATCTTTACAATTAGTTCCTTAACAAAAATCACAGAAAGGAGGATTCTTGAGAAGGGTTTTATTCATTATTTTCAGACCACATATACACGTTAATATGACCGTCCATGTTATTCTGTACGATGATGCCTTAGAAATAAATATGATAGTGTGTCACATTTTAGGTAGGCTAAGCTTAAAGAATTTATCATGGGGGCTGCATGTAAAGTACTGTATACTGATCACACTGTTGTTCACAGAAGGTTGTTTAAGGTGCAAAAAATTTAAAGTAGTTACTGTGAAACTATGAGTACTGAAACATTAGCTACTCATTTTGATATCTCACTTTACTTTAGGGTACACAAAAAAGGTAGGTAATGATTAAGTAATAGTTAGTTCCTCATTAGTTCCTCAGTAACTACTCCTCTGAAATTTGATGAGGACTTACTGAAGAACTGACCATTAACTAATAGTTAGTTCATCATTAATTCCAAATTTTCGGCTGATTGAGCATGTTGAATCTGCAGCGGAGGTTGTCGGTGAGAGCGGAGAGCGGAGCGGAGCGTTAGCCGCAGCATGACCGGATACCATGGCCACTTACCAAAGAAATGCATATTAAATCAATTATTTATGCTTTAATGTGTTTTACAGTTAAAATCAAGAGTTTTTCACAAGCCACAGCTGAGCGGACTATTTAATCTTTGTAGTTCACAGGCGTTGCCATGGAAACCCGCTGTGGCCGCAGCGTAGAGAGCGACTCTGATCAGTGAAGGGAAGTGAGATGATGGCTAAATGTTATGTGGTATTATTCAGAAGATGATTACTTCAGAAAGCCAGTGCACTTCTTACCGCTTGTGTGTTACAGACTCTGGTGGTCAGAGGATGATGTGCAAAAAACAACTTGAGATATTACTTTCATGATTCATTGGCGTTCATTTATAGGCCCAAGAAAATTTGTTTCAAATAATCAACATCCAAATAGTAGTCAAAATTGTTTTTAATTGCAACAAATAATTCATAAACATAGTCTAGTAGTCGAGATTAAATCATATAAACACATTGACAAATTAATGATTGTTTCCTATTTAAAATGAAATGCTACATTACCATTAATAGTGAAATTTGAAAGTGATATGGGTATGTTTATCATAGTGGCATTTGAATGACGGAGATTGACAGATTGAACACTGCTTGTTGGGACATTTGGAGACGACAAGATGTTGCTCCAGTCTCTTCTCTCCCGTGACCCATGACGGTCATGATCTGATGAGTTTCCAGGCCGGTGTCAGAGAGCCAGCCTACAGCTGTGCTCCGGAGGCTGTGATTGGTGAAGACCCGTGACTCCTTGTGCCGTTTCTCCCTTTTCATTCTCTATCCTCTCTTCTTTTGCATCCCAGTCATCAAAATGATCAAATTCACCAAATAAATTAAATGAAACGATAAAATCACTCATGATGCCCATTGTAACGTTAATCCTTTGCCTATGCTCTGAGTCTCTGTTGCTATGGTTACAAACTAGCAGTTGAGCCAGAGCAATAATTTAGAACCTGTCATCAGGCAATTTGACCGGAACACCTTTTTAGCTGTCCTATAACACCTTTTAACGGACACCCTGCAGCCAATCAGAATTGAGTATTCACCCAGACCATGATATAATGTGTGATAGACATAACCATTTTTTAGTTCATGTAGAAATAGAACATACTTTTGCACATAACCATTATAATCAGGAATTTTTCATAATTGGAGGGTGTTGCACAATTCACAATTGAAGTAAACAGTGCTAGCAAAATACATTGATTACCTGCAAACTTTTGTTCTGTAATTACAGATATCTGTTTTTATCCAAATTTAAGCATGGAACAACTATGAGACCACTGCACATTCTTTTTTCTGACAATTTTTCACTTGTCATCCAAGAACAAAGCTAAGCTGAGAACCAACTTTTCGTGCTCTGAACCACTCAATTTTTGGTCAAAATGCTCTGAACGTTTCAAAATTAGGTGCAGGAACCAGAACAAAACCAGTTTCATGTTGGTGGAAAAGGGGTATTACTGTGCTGAGAAGCGACAGTGCCAACTACTACACCACTGTGCTATCCCACTACAAGAGACAATTACAGGAAAATGGAAAATACTAAAATGCTGTGTAACAGCAGCTCATGCAGAGGAGTCAACAAACTGACCCAGTGATGCATATTGCACACAGTTATCCATGTCAAATTTTGCCAATTTTATCCACAATACCAATCACACCAGACCACATAGCTGTTCCAAAAAATATGCCCAACTGTAATGAATTTAACAAGAGAGTTGCTTATGAATAGACTGACAACTTAACATTTATAGAAGCCCTCTGCTGCATGTCCTCCCTGCCTCTGCCCCTTCACACTTAAAGAACTGTCCTATAAGTTAAAGGCAAAAAAGCCCAAGAAATTCTTTAAAGTGTGCAATCGTAAGCACATAAGCCACTGTGAGCTACTGGTCATACAACATTTCATTCTTATACAGACATGCTTGGAGCCTTCTGTCCATACTCTGCATTCACATCATCTGTATTTGTGATCATTTCTGAAAGCTCTCCTATATGAACGAAATGGAGCAACAGCCTACCACTGGAAATCATGGGGGTAGTGCAGCATAGTTCTAGCAAGACACAACTGTAAGACACAGACATTTTTAAAATTTATGCAAAGGAAAGAATCAGTAATATAATGAAATACGTAAATTGTAACAAATTCCTCTACTGTTGCCATGTTTGTTGTTGTCAGGAACTTTTAATCCTGTCTTCTCGTGCAACCTAGCGCAAGAATCTATGCCAGCATAAAGGATGCATGGGAGTATGTGTGCAGTGGCGGTTTCAATGCTTGAAGGGAAGTATCTATTTTTGTATTCAAAAGGAGTGTAAATGACCCTTAACATTGGAGCAGAAAAATTCTTGAGTGTATTAAATTGAGCAACACTGTATTTTCTTGCTTGTGAGTTCAGCTTTCCATTTGTTGAGGGAAGAATATGTTTTAAAATGTTAAATCAGTATGTTTACATGACATGAGAGAAAATCAGTTTGTGTTAGTCCGACTAACACTGGGCTTTTAACCTAGATATAAACATGTTAATTCAACTGAAATAGTGCTAAATCGAATGTCTCAAAGTCGGACTAACGCACTTCAAGTGATTGGAAGTATACAGTCAATCGGACCCAATCTGGCCAAGGCCCTCTGCACCTGCCCCACAGTTTCCACCCCAGGCTTTGACCTGAAGGTCAAATGGCATGACAGAAGTAGCCAGTAACAACTTAAT
The DNA here is from genome assembly GCA_035609425.1 of Epinephelus awoara. NCBI lineage: Eukaryota > Metazoa > Chordata > Actinopteri > Perciformes > Serranidae > Epinephelus > Epinephelus awoara. The sequence goes on along the minus strand of CM069299.1, from coordinate 5,393,719 downwards.
ACCATAACCACAAGGGATAGAATGCATCTCATCTGTACGAAAAGTGAGCACATACGAAATGTACAGAGCTGTATTGTTGTCCATGATGGTACCAGTTTGTAGTTAGCTAACTGCAGCTAACTTGTTTGTCGATTGTTTGGTCTGTGACGTAGTAGGTCGACCGGAAAAAGGTCCAATACTAACAAGCTGAAAGGGGCATATCACCACCTATCGTAGCAGACTCGAGCATACTTAAGGCTAAAGTATACTTGCTGCACGAAATGCGTGCGTGTGCAGTTTTCGTGCACGTTTGGCTGCCAAGCGTACTTTGCGGTCGTTTGGCGCGTAGACCACACACTTTGCTGCGAGGTAGCGTGATGCATACGCAAGATGCAATATTGATATGAACACTAGAGGCGCTCGTGTGAAGTATACCTTGAGACTGTGAAGGGGAGGTCAGAGGCAGACTGGTGAAAAGGATATAATGGAATGAAAGATATAGCAGCAAGGTAGACCCAGAAGATGGCGGTAATGCAACACAATGGATGCCAACCGCCGTAAAACTCCAAGAAGAAGAATTCCCTGTGCTTTTCCTCATTGATTGCTCGCATGGGTAAAGCAAGGGAAACAAACTCCCCATGTGATTGATTAAGGGGCCGTACAAACCATCTCCGATGGCGGCGGAGACGACACCTTTTCCTCTGCCGAGATCTTAACAGGAATAAAATTATGATCTCCTCTTAATCGAGAGTGTCCATGTTTGTCTTTATCTGGAAATACACTGTCACCGCCTTCTTCGCTTTTCGCGACCTCTGTGTCTGAGTGCTGCAGTCTGCCCCTAGCGGAGACCACCAGTATCAGGCGTTTTGGCTGCATCGACGAACGTTCGTGCTGCAGCAAGTATACACACAGGTGCAGCACACCGTGTACTAGTGATGCGCGGGTCGGGGTCTTTTTCCAACCCACAGTGGAAATAATTTGACCCGCTCCATCCCGCCTGCACAACCGCATCTATTTTCACAACCCGCCCCGCCCTGCCCTCGCCGCTATTAACGTACCCGTCTTGTGGCTTGTATAGCTTATCACAGGAATTGCACTTCACTTAGCCAATGCTGCTGTCGTCTGCTGCACTTACTACCTCTCAGAAATTGTCCCAAACATGAGATTTAGCAGCTTGGCCTTATTTTCTTTTAACTCTGTACTCTCCCGACCGTAATCTTCCCTTTACTTCTTCTTCCATCTTCATCGCTTCATTAGGCTCGTTCGAGATGAACTGCGCCTCGCCTGGAAAATAAACAAGAGCAGGCGGCTGCAGCGGGGGGTGGTGACAGAAAGCCGCCAGTCCGTACAGGAAGGAGGAAGTCACAGACACACTCACATCCTGTCTGGAATGATGTCAATTCATTACAAAAGTGATCAGACCCATATATCAGTTTGTTTTCAGTCTCCAGTTGTTTTAATTATGATAGATTAATTTATTAATATGCTTTACAGGTGATCTGTAGTTTATGTTCATGGTTTATCCTCCATTTGATATGAATTCTCCTGTAAATCAGCATCATATCACTTTGACCTGTCCCCTCAACTACACAGGCAGAATACACTGTGTTTGACTTTAAGGTTAATACTTTCAGAGGAAAAAAAATACAAGACAGCAGCTTTCATTAAGGCTCAGTCAGATACAGTCAGGGCGTCACATCTGATGTTATTTTAAGAATCCTCACATCCCACTGACCACAAGTCTCTGTGTTGCTAAATACTTCCATAATTAAACCGTCTAATATTAATATAGTACAGTAGACTCTGTATAGTTTATGATGAATGTATTCAGTCTCTGACAACTAAACTTCACCATCAGTCACACAACATGTTTCGTGTTCACAGAATAAACCTTCAGATCAGACAAATACAATCTTAATCTCTAAAATTCAACAAAAATGAAAAGTTTATCTAAAACGTCATCTTGTTGAGTCGACATCTGAACCAATCAGCTGTTAGATCAGGTGAGAGCCAGGCAGTGCAGTCGGTGGAGAGCAACTGCAGCGCCTGGCTCTAAAAACTGCAGCCGCCTCGTTCTCGCGGTTTTATCGCCGTCCACTTTTGTAATACGTCAGAGCAAGTTGGGATGAAGTCAGACACAAAACTAACCGGCATGCATTGTGCGCTGATCGCCAGTGATCGAATCTGCGCAGGTCTGGTTCATCTCGAACGAACCTAGTGATTCTGGTTTGTTGTGGCTGCTGCTTGGCGCTTTTGTGACGTCAGGTCGCAGGTGACGTTATGTAACATGCATTTACCTAACCTACAACAGTTGCTGTTAACAAGTATATCTGACATATTTAATTTTTAATGAAGTCGTACACAGAAACAAAATAAAACATCCGGTTAATTTTCAAAATAAAATACACAGTGTTCGCGGCAGATCATATTTCCCTGCACTACACCTTGAAAACTACATAATGGGCAGAGGCAGGCCTGAAGTCAACAGGTCAGATGTTTTCAGACGTCATTGCACCCCTTTGACACCATGGACAAGGAGATGTTAATCATGGAGGTGCAATGAGATGTCTGCCGTTCTACACAGTAAACGCAGCTGGTGGGTGTTGAGGAGTGGCGGAGCACGCAGCGGATAACCAGCGCTGCCATTCCGCAATGGACACGCATCCAGTGGAATTCCGGCGCAAGACAGCAGGCCAATTAAATGACCTACTTGAGATATAACAGTACGTAGGTCCACATAACTGTGGATTTAAACATACTGTATGTTAATGGCCACTGTGGGCACAAGTAATAGCTATTGGTGAATGTGAAACAGTTATTTAATTATGAAGTATATGCAAAACTATAAAGTATTAACTATATTAAATATTGTAAAATCACTGGCGTTACATAGCTTTTTCTTGCAAAGTCTTAGCAACACTACTCATCTCGTGGAAACTGTGTCACCTTTAACCTTGGAAAATTCATCACTCAAAAATGTCTGGAGTGCAATGGAAGTCTAAAACACGGAGAGACTTTTGGAAGTGTAACAAAAAATAGTCTGTTGAGAGTCTCTCCATATGTGGACAACAGACTGTCTCCATCTTTGCTTGCTTTAACTGATGAAGAAATGCTGGAAGTTGAACACAACTCATAATCATCTGAGCCATTTAACTCCAATGCCACTGCATTATGACATCCTGCAAACAGTCTGATCAAGATGTTTTATCCCAGAATGAGAATATGCATTTCTTGTTTTTTTGACATTAATGGACTGCAAAGACATTGTTGCTTAATTTAATTGTAGCTATGGAATTTCTATGAGACCGTCAATCTCAGAGAAAAACTTGATAATGCAATGATTTGGATTAGGAAACATTTACTCTAGCTGAGACTGGTTTTATTAGCTTACTCAAAATATTATTCATAAAAGTGTAATAAAGTCATTATTTCTAACCATTAGCACATTAGGAGGCATTAAAAATGATTCAACCTAATGCTAACATTAGCATGTTAACATGTTTGTAATGACAAACATGTTAACATGTACAAGTTTAGCTGGTATGATGTTTACATGTTCACCATAGTTTATTTGCAAAATGTCTACAAACCACAACGTTGCAGTATCCCAGCAGGAACTGTAGCAGTGTCTAACATTAGCCTTGGGGAGAGAGTTGTGGTAGTGGGAGCTAGTTAATTGACCTATTGCTAAGCCACGCCCCCCTCCACTCACTCGGACAAACTATCAACATTCAGTGACCGGTGCTATGGCAGGTGTCACAGTACACGGCATTTCGCAGGAGGCAATTGATGTTTTTTGGGGACACCTCAATCAGATGTCATTGAGAAGTAACCAAAAGGGCCTAAACTACACATTGGAGAGATATATTAATTATTTTATTGTTGAGAAGGATGATGAAAAGCTTAAATTATATGTCAAAATTTACAGTTAAGTTAAATTATACATTTTGACTTTTTGTCTTTTGTGAGTGCTGAGTTGTGTGTCCTCCTTCCCCCCTAACCCTAACCAAAAAAAAAAAAAAAAATTCACTTCAACTAAGGGAAATGGTTGTCAGCTTACAAACGCACCCATGCTAACTGGAATCAATGAAATCTCCTTGTATAGCCAAAGGTAGTCAGGTGCTGGTAGACAGCAGAAATGTGTGTAATCAGTCTATGTCACTGTGCGGAGGATTTCTTTGTCAACAAATCCTCCGCACACTGACATAGACTTTACTATACTTGAGGGAACAACGCGTTTTGCATTCAGAGTCATCAGGTTCACCTCAGATCTGACCTGAGCATTCACAGGTGTGTTTAAATGCTTGCAGGCCACATGACCAATTTCATTTTTTCTCTAAGCAAACACATCACAGTATACAAAAACAATACAATTACATCAATGAAGTTTTAAAATATGTATCAACAATGGTATAAAGTTAAAAACTTCAAGATTTCAGTGCATGAATATTATAGCAAAATCTACTTACATATGAGCAAACAATAATACACAGATGAAATAAAGTAGAAATACAACAAAGTACTATATCCCAGCTTGAGACCACAGTCAGTAGCTATATACAGAAATACCAATATTTTTATGCAGAATATTATACATCCTATAAATCTATCCCTTACTCACTGCTACGCAGGTGATAGTGCAGGCTCAACTTTCCCTATGCGCAGGGGCACATATGGGATTTTTGAACTGGAGGGGACCAAGCTGTCAGCAAATGATTCCAACTCAATTAGTTATTTTGTGTAAATACATGCACACACACACACACACACACATATATATATATATATATAATAAGAAGGCCTGAAGTAGGCTAAATGTAAAATAACAGCATTCTAGGCTGTAGGTGAATATCTTTAATGTTGTTATTTTTATGTATAATGTTATTTTAGTAAGCAGCAACAGTTTGATCATGTATGGCTAGTGTTGATCATATATATACATATATATCAAGTATATATAAATATACATGTATGTATATATATATATATAATATATATATATATATATATATATATATATATATTGCTGCTTACTAAAATAACATTATACATAAAAATAACAACATTAAAGATATTCACCTACAGCCTAGAATGCTGTTATTTTACATTTAGCCTACTTAAGTCCAAATGCCTTCTTATTATTGTCAGACTAGCTACTAAACTTTACAAAACAAATATTTGCCACATCTGACAAAGTCAACAGGCAACAGGCATAGGATATTTACATCTTTTGGTTCTTGACAAAAATGCTGTGATTATTTTTCTTTCTTCTCTGGCATGTGGCAGAAAAATCACCAGCTCAGTCATTAGACAGTTGTATATGATCACTATGGTTACCGCTACAGGCACAGGCACAGCTACCAGCTCCTCTTAGGACCCCCATGCCTTATGGTGCGTTACCTTTACATCGGAAGTCGGAAGTCGGAGCTCCGAACAACATAACCTCCGAACTGAGCGCTTCCCAGTTTAAAAACTGGGACATGGAACATGGAATTTGAAAAAAAATGGACAGTTAATGAAATGAAACGAAAACCCCAACGTTTATGCTTGTAGCTAGATTTCAGTGCTTTTCCGACTTCAAAACTCCGACTTACGAGTACAACTGAATGCACCATCAGTCATAGCACAAACACCAGGCTATCAATGGATCAGCTGTGCAGTGTTGTAAACCGAGAATTACGTGGAAAATTGAACACCTTGCTTTCCCAACTCAGCAAGGATCTGCTCCAGCCTTTCCCCTTCTTGAATCGGTGTAATGTGGATTGATCACTGACAAGGCTACTGCCGCAGCCATTTCAACTTTGTGCTGCAATGTAAGTTAGCCTAACTAACGGAACATTGATCCTCTTTTTGTGAGGGGCACAGTGGGGGGGACGGATCGGGGTCACTATAAATCTGGGGGGGACATGCCCCCCCCGTCCCCAGTGCCATCTGTGCGCATGCCTACGCAGGATGTTACAGCTTTCCCTACGCAGGGTGATGGCTCAACTTTCCCTACGTGTCCTGTAGGGAGTAAAAGAAAAAACAGGTTAAAGAAAACAACTGTTGTTTTCTTCAACCTGTTTTTTCTTTTACTCCCTACAGGACACGTAGGGAAAGTTGATAGTTGTTGTGATATCTCACTCATGTCAACAAATGTCAACATCATGGTGGCGCTAGGTAAAAAGTAAGGATTGATATTTTTGGGATGAACATATTTATACTATGAGACAAACTGAAGAATTTGTTTGCTAGATTTTTTTAGATTTTGTTTTACTGCTCTGAAAGCAGTCACAATAACACTAAACACATAATGAAACACACATACACAGGCTGTATTTAAGTGTGTTAACATGCCTGTTACAGATGCCAAAATATGACTCTTCTGTGGGAATAAACACTCTGAACACTGCACATTCCTTCCACTGTGTTACTCTAGCAAATCCAGATGTGCACATGGCTCTAAGACAAAGACAGCCTATGCATGGCAGTGGATAGATATGTGTGTATGTGTGTGTGTGTGGGTGTAAAATTTTTGCTATATGACAGTTATAGCAAACAATGGCTTTGACCTTCAAACTGCTGGCAGTAAAGTTAAAAAACTATTCAGGAGAAGTGTGTCTTCAGGAAATACTCCATATTCTGAAGGAAGGTGTGTGTGTGTGTGTGATATTGTTCAACTTTGCAGGTCTGTCATGACTATTTTAATGACTTTGTGCCTGTGATGGCGACTCTACAAAGCCATGTGGAGGTCGCAGCTTCACTCTGCAAAGTTCTAAGCTCAGAGCTGCAGAACTGTAGGCGGCTCAGGGAAGAGAAGAAAATGATTGAAAGAGGAGACGAAAAAATAGGTCACAGCTGTTCTCTATCTTTCCCAAGCACACCCCCACTCCAAGCACTCCAGCCAACCCCACCCCATCCCACCTCCTCAGCAATCCCACCACCCCAACACGCACACACACACACACACACACACACAGCACTTGGAACAGACTTTGGAGCCCCAGACCTCACGTTTCATGTGTTTATTTTCTGGGTGCAGGGGGGAAAAGGAAAAAAAGAAACTCCACATTCCACTGGACACATGATCTGCTGGTCAGATGAGGAGGAGGAAGGACAACACTAGATGTTTATCAGTGCAGCACTGTCTGCATTGATGGGAAGTAGTGTTACCATGTGGAAAGGTTTAACTACATTTTACACTAATTTAGTTCAACTAAACCTTGAGCATGTTTACTGTGAGCAGAAAGAAAATAAGATGACAAGGGAAATGGCTCAGCACATTATTTGATCTCTGTATGTCCAGTGTACAGTGTTTCGACTTGCTCGGCAGAAAGACTGGAAGCAGGGTGAAACAGCCAGCCCTGTTCCATTAAAGGAAAACATCAACAGTTTGGAAAATACACTTAGTAGATTTCTTTGACAGTGAGATGAAAAGACTTGATAGTAGTCTCATGTCACTGTGTTTAGTGTGAAGCTAGAGTCGGAACAGCTTATCTGCCCCTGTCCAAAGTTTAAAGATGATCACTAATGATCACTAATATCATATTTGTTCATATTTATGCCTCCATGCCGGCTACAGAGGCGTTATGTTTTTGGGTTTTGAGTCCATATATCTCATTCTTGTAAACACGATATCTCAAGAATGCCTTTAGAGAAGGTCTTCAAATTTAGCACAAACATTGATTGAGTGATGAACTAATTAGATTTTGGTGGTCAAAGGTCAAGGTCACTGGGACTTCTCATCAGTCTCATTCCCATGAACACTATATCTCAAGAGCACCATGAGGGAATTTCTTCAAATTTGGCACAAACATCAACTTGGAGGCACCAATAAAATGATCAGGTTTGGATAGTCGTCAGTTAAAGGTCAGCAAAAACAAGAAGTACAAGAGATGTAAGGTTATTTTCAAGTAAAGGTGTTGTACAATGAACCTCGCAATGTGAGTTAAGTAACTAGTAACAATGACTAGAGTCAATTACACTTGATTGCACAAGAGTTGGTTTATATCAGTACTGTACTTTACAGTATGACTATACAAAAATAAAATAACATACAATTTAACATCATTGTCAGCGGTGCATACAGTAATGAATACAGTAACAAAAGAGAAATGCTATGTATTATCTCACTTTGCTTCATCCAGTGTGTTCCCTTTCCTTACCTGCTAGTACCAAACAAAGCATTTGGCCACTTTGCTATGGTCAGATAAAGTCTGTTGCTGAAAATAAATATTTTTTTAAACAAACAAACAAAAAACTGACAGGGTGAATAGATAATGAAAGATTGGCATTGAGTGGAGGAAAGTTTGGAGTGGCTGCTTTTGGCTTCTCAAACAACCCCCACCCTCACACTCTCCCCCTTCAGCCAACATATGGGTCCTCTGCCCCTCAACTAGGGACACTGGCTAACTGTTTATCTGGGATTTGATAGGAGAGCAGTTTATCTTTCCATCTGTCCCCATGTTCCTTCGCTGCCTCTTTGCACACATGCATTCATATGGTGTGAAAATATATGCATGTGCTTATACATATGTATTATAGCTGCAGTTTTTACATCGCAATGGTCTCATGAGTCAGATAAACTGTCCTTAAACAAGATCCTGGATTCCTGCCAGCTAAGGGGCTGCTGTGCTGCTACTGACCCTGACTTTTGACCTGTCTGTGGAGGGAAAAAGAAAAATATGAATTCCCACTGGACCACTGGTGGAAGATACTTTTTTACCAAACTCTACTGTATAATCTTTACAACATTACAAGTCATACATTCAAAATCTAATTTAGGTAAAAGAAATATCAGTAAAATGCACCGAAAGCATCAAACATAACGTAGTGAAGAGCTCATTATGCAGTTGGGATGGCCTCTCTCAGTGTTGTATTAGTGGATTATTGTTGTTGATTATTACTTATTATTTACACCTAAGTGCAGCATTTGATACTGTTGATCACAGAATTTTAATAGACAGACTTAAAAATGGGTTGATCTCTCTGACAGTGTTCTAGCTAGGTTTAGGCTGTATTTAACTGATAGACAGTTTGTTGTCAGCCTCAGTATTCATATATGCTTCCACTTGGAAACATTATTAGTAATCACCATGTTAATTACCTTTTATATGCTGATGACACACAATTGTATGTCTCTGTCACAACAACTGCCTTTAATGCACTGCATACTCTGATTGTCTGACTCGCTGACAATGTATGGATTGGTAAAAACTTTTTAAAGCTACATTAAAAAACTTAGATTTTTTTGATTGGACCAAAAGCAGCGAGGGAAAAACTGCTCTCAATGTCAGCTGGCCTTAGCTAGCACATTAAAACTAATATTACTCTATGTCTGTATTTATCTCTCTCTATTTATTTCTTGTTGTATTTATGTATATGTCCTTGTGAAGCACTTTGTGACCTATGTCTGTGAAAAGTGCTCCTAAATAAATCTTACTTACTTTTACTGACTTACTTACTAACTTGGGGTTTTAGACTCAGATATAAATTTTAATTCTCATTTTAACAAGGTCATCAAAGTATCCCTTTTTCAACTTTGGAACATTGCCAAAGACATTTTTTAACCCAGAAGGGTGCTGAAAGTTTTAACCATTGGTTTGTACCTTATTACAACCATCCTGTTTATTGTTATTCTATTTTATTTATTTACTATATTCTTCTTTATTCTAAGAACTTTTAATTACATTTTTTGATTTTTTTTTACTATTTTATTGTCTTACAGTTGTAATTTCCACTCTTGCAAAACCTAATGTTCAGTTGTTTATGTTTTCCCCCAAATTGTGACTGTGTCATTCCAATTTTGCCATGTGAAGCACTTTAGGCTGCATATTTGTATGAAAGGTGCTACATAAATAAAGTTGGGTTGAGCTGAGTTGAGTTAACGTGTAATAGGTGTAATAAGTGTTCAATGAGAATTGGTTAAATTCAAGACAGGTGAGCTAACAATTATGAGGGCCTTTCTTTTGTGGTAATTGACCGCTCAAAGTGGAGAATTATTCAGGGCTAACAGTGTCCGAATATACGGAACTGCGAGCAGACCTCCACGGGCTGATGATGCAAAGGTAGCCTGGGAGAAGGTCACCACAATTGTAAATCAATGTTCCGTTTCTCTCGTGCGCGCGCGCTCTCTCCTTCTCTCTCGCAGTCTCACTCTGTTTCTTTTCTTTTGACTTTTCTAAGATGACAGTGCTGAATATATACTCCCTATCTGATGCTGTGGCTGTTTGTGGTTGGCTGAGAGGGATGTGAACTCAATAGTTTGCAGCTGTGTTAATCATATCAGGTTGGGTTTCCATTACACGTGCCAAACGTGCCAAACGGTGCCAATCCCCTTTGATCTGACATCAGATGTGACGGGACAGTCGATACAGAGATACATTTATGTGCTGATTGCAGATAGTTGCATTGAATAGTGGTGTTTGTGGGTATTTATTGCATCGTTAATGTGCCTGACATTCTGGAAACCTGCTCGTGAGGTTTTGGTGACGTGTGCACACTGTCTGTCGGTCAGCCAACATTCGGCTTATACCAGCTGTGCACCGCCTTCACTGACAGTACACCTGGTTTCAGCTGGCGAGCTTTTAGCGCACCTTCGGCTAAGCCTTTTGGCAAGAAACTGTCACTGCGCCAAGCTGGATCTGTCAACACCTCCCCCTGCTATACCGCCACACCCATCTCAGCACACCTCGGTCTGCCAAACTACCAAACTGAGTGCGCCTCGGGCTGCGCTGCTTGAAACTAGCTCTGCACGGGGTTCGCCACCCTGCGCTGCGCCGGGAAACTAGAGCCCAAGGCTTCAAAACAGGAGTTCACAAACCAATGGGTGACGTCATAGTAGGTTTGTCTATTATTCATACAGTCTACATTTGGAGTACATGAACAGTAAAGCACATGAAAATCAAAACTCAAGGCTGAAATTCTTTTTGCTTATGAAGTTAACTCTGTCATTAGGAAAAATAAATACAATGGCTGTGTTGTAGTGTAAATGATTAGCCATTATATAAAATTCAGGATGTCCTGGCTGTATTTACCACACACATGAACCATTACACACAGGTGTCAGGTATGTCACAATCATTTTAAATGTCTTTACAGCAATTAAGAGTGTCATTAGGCTTTAACACATTTTTTAAGATATTTTTTTACACAGCTTTCTCCGGCAGTGACGGCTGCACTCCGTCATCTGATTTAAAACAGGTCGTATGACATCGACAATCCATCATTTATGATCAGTGCATTAGACAAGTAAAAACATATCCATTACACTATTTAAGAACTTAAAACAGGAATTATAGCCTCCAAAGGTGAGTGATCAGAATGTTTTTGCTGCCATTAATGCTGGGATTTATTATTTACTTGACAACACATGGATGCACCCCATACTGTAGGCTTTTTCAGGTGGTAAATATTCATGTAGGTTGATGTTTTAGATTCAGAGATTTTTAGATTTAGATTGATGACTTTATAAAACAATTCTCTCATTTGAATTTAGTCTTTCTTCTGGTGACAGCAGCAGCTTGTTGCTCGTATCTCCGTTATGTTAATTATTCATGCTGTGTTGGCAGCGCTCCAAAATACACAGTGGTTCAGTGCAGCATTTTTCAATATCATGTGTCACCAAGTCAGGTCTCAGCATTTTGCCTTCAAGTCTCAAGTCAAGTCAAGTCTCACAGCACACAGATAGCTCTTGTGTTAATTTGTTCATAGTATTTATTACTACACCGTTTAATTTTTAGGACAAACGAGACAAGATTTGGGATTCAGGACAACTGCTTGTAATTCAGAACTGTCCAGAATTTTTCAGTGCATCTGGTGGCAGTAGTGTCAGCTTATCAAGGTGGAGCTAATTTGATTAACTCCAGGAATCAGTGTGAGAACAATGAAATTAGTTAGCATTTAAGCACCTCTGGTTCCCTTGTCTTGAAATCAATGAGTTTTTCGAATGGGTTTTTGGTCTGAAAAAAGGTCTGTGGTTAACACAAGCTTAGAACACATTCATGTTTTGTTCTACAACATAAAATATGTCAGTAAATCCCTGAACGGCCTCACAGCCTTGTTGTGGTAGAGATGTTAAGAGATGTTAAGAAATGGAAATAATGTGTACTGAACTGATGTAATGTATACAGGACTGCTTGGTGGAAACAGGGCTTTAGTAAGTTGCCCTACATTTCCATCTGAAATGTAGTTCAGTGAAAATGTGGCACAAAATGAAAATACTTAAGTAAAATACAAGTACCTCAACATTGTACTTAAAGCTACTCATCAATATTTGTGTGTAAACAAATATTTGCTAATGTGCTTGTGACATCAACCTTATAGGGATATTAAATGTCAGTGTTGCTTTATTCTGCTGTTCCCACAAGGTCAAAAAAATTAATTAATTAATTAATCAACCAATTAATGCTCCACAACAAGGTAAAAATCATATATACGTGACATATTATGGCTAATGTGTCAGCAAACATCATCCTTTATACATCCAGCAGACCTGGAGCAACCCTAGCAAATAAAGGCATTTAGTGACATTTCAGTATTGGTGGTGGTAATTGAGAGGAAGATCTGCTGCAACAGCTGCAACACCTGAGTTCCGACTTAAGAGACACAGAGGCAACCAGGCAACCTGTCTTTCTTTCTATTTTCTTACCCTCTCTCATTTTGCCATTGCTTTGCTTTCAGACATGGAAATACATGTAGTAGCATTTCAGTTTAATGCAGAGATTGAACCCTCCATCCATTTTATAGTCCACACATACATGCACATGCACACTTGCATACGTTTACATCAGCTGCTAGGCTGGGATTTTCAAAGCAGCACACACACACACACAGATCCTCGCAAAGATTGCAATGTTTATCTGGAGTCTTGTGCATGCTTATGTTGTGCGGAGACGAGAAAACAGGAAATTGGTAGCGTCTCGTTCCCTTCTGCCAAGCTTCAACTGCTAATTGAGCATATGCTTCCCCCCCATAGTACCTCATTAGAGAGGGAGAGAGGGGGAGGATGGGGGGGACAGAGGCAGAGGAGAGAGACTGAAGAAGAAGTGATTGAAAGACAGTGGGAAAGGAAGAGAAAATAAATGACGGCAGGAGAAAGAAATGAAAGAGAGGAGATGCGAAATTCCCTTCAGGTGGTAAACTCTGCTGCGACTGTGGAGCCCTGTTGTGTTGGGGAGAATTCCCTTTCTCAAGTCAAGCTGACTGCCATTCCTGTCAAAGAACCGCAGGCTATGGCACACACAAACACACATACCTGAACACACACACGCACGCACGCGCACACACACACCCATACACACACATAAAAACATACCATAACACTATTCAGCAAATGTAAGCCCTTCTTTCTCAAACACAAGAGCAGTATTGCACCTACAAGCATTACTGACATTATTTCAAATTGCACATTGTGTACGCAAGTCATGTGCATCTGTGTGTATACTTTACCCGAGCCTGATGGGACTTGTTTCGGGCTATGTTTGTATAAATATTTACAAATCATGTATGGGTTTGGGTTCGGTTTGGTCAGGTTTGGCCTAAAAATGATGAACCTGTGTGAGGCTAATGTTAATTCTTCTTAGTGCTAGGGTTTTTTATTCATGTGACAATGTGTGTATACAACACATGGCTATTGCGGGCCTTCATGTTCCTTCATATTAATGTAAGTTAATGCTAGTTAGCTTACAATGGAGAACTTCAAACAAAACGTGCCATTCCCTAATGCTACCCGAAGCTCGGCGTACTAGCTCTGCAAACTGAACATTGTTGTTTATTCTGGAATAACCATTGAACCTTTGGTGAAACTCTGCCAGATGAGTTTCACTGACCCTCCTGGGCTGGTGCTTGAAATACAGGTTGTAGCTCTGGGGTTTGTTATTTATGTGACAACACGTTTATACACCACCTAGGTTATTTCAGGTCTTCAGTACTCATGTAAGTTAAAGCTCCAGTAGGCAACGCTGTTTTGGTGTAATTGAGGAAAGATGTTATAATATCCTCTAAGCATAATGTAATCAAGTGGTCTGAGACAAACAATAGGTTTATGCACCTCACCATGGCTCTGTGTTCAGCCTCTAAAGAATCAGTATCGTGCCGATGTGCATCAACCAATCAAAGGTCAATCAAGCGGCAATGGCGAACAGTGCACCAGGTAAAATAGCTATTCCAGCATTGGCTACAACTGCCTACATGGCTAAACCCAAAAAACAGGAAGACAGAACTCCCCAGAGCCCCGGAGGGAGGGGAAGGGTGAGGTGAGGTCGGGCCCGGCTGGAGGGCGTGAGGGTCGGCCGTGGGAGCGGAGCTGAGGGCTCTCTGTGGAGAGGGAGAGCCGAGCCTTGGGTGTATGTGCGGGGCCGCGAGGGAGGGATGGGGAGGGCTGCTGCGCGGTGAGGGAGAGCCGAGGCTCCCAGAGAGGGAGAAATAGAACCAAGTAGGATAAAATACTCGCATGCTCGTCTGGTAGGAGGGGCTCAGGGCGGAGACAAACAAAACCTAACTCAGATGAAACTCAACCGTTTTCAGGCTTTCTACCTACACCCAGCAGGGTGTGTTGGAGTCTCCCTCCCATGGTGTTCAGAGGATGAGGCACTGAAGGACTGATGTTACTCTCAGTGTTGTAAATTAATTGTAAACAGATTACAGATACTGATGATATTGTGTATGCAGCACATTACTTTAGAACAGTGAGCAGATAGTTTCATCACTACTCAGTAGGTGTCCATTATCAGTTTTTAACAGCCACTCTGCAGAATCAAGTATTCACCCAGACCAATTATACACCTGTAATTCTATTCTGAGGTCAAGCTCTGTAAATATTCTGGTAAGTAGACCTTGTGCTGACAATGTTTTGTCACATTGACTGACACAGTTCTCAACACAAAGACCTATAGGATACTAATGTGCTAGTTTGAATACTGTATACCAGCGTTACGGCACTTGAGCTTTAATATATCTGGTTTTGAACCAATTTATTGTGGGCTTGGATTATTTTCAGGTGTAGCTATTCTTATGAATGTAATTTATTAGACTATATATTTTTTTCTTTCTGACTTTATTTCTAATCCTCTGCATCCAGAAAAGTATATATGTTAGATAGACCACACTCAGTGTCAATGTGTGGCTGGCAAGCTAATGGTTTGTAATGGATTTTTTAAAAAGTAAGGACAGGTGTAACCTCTGTCCTTGAGTTTGGTGTTGGCCTATGCATAACTCTACTGCACATTCACATCTTCATGTATCCTCCATTCATATTTGTTTGTCCTCTCCTTTCAGCTCAGTCCTGCAAACTCACATATTGAGGCAACCAAGCCCAAACAGTCCTGTTGCTTTATCTGGATTTTTATTTCTTCCCTTCTTTTGTCTTTGTTCTTGCTGAAACCGCCTTCCTGTGATTTTTTTTTAAATCATAAATTATGCACATTATGATGTCAGAAGTGTTTGCTAAATTGTGCCAATTTCATCCCAGTGAGAGGAGCACAGCGAAATCTGTCATATGAAATCAACAAAAGTGTGGCAAAGAAAATGTGGGTTCATGTAGGTCACCATCATTCAATATCAGAAGCTGCTCAAGAAAAAAGGTTTTCATGGCCTTTAAGACTTTAATTTCTTTGAAAAATACTTGTGTAAGGATGAATAGTTTCAAATTTAGCACAAATTGTGATCCAAAGCTACAATTTGTTAAACTTTTTCAGATAAAGATTCTAGTGGCTTTATCGATCTCCTATCCTTTCCTCCTTTCCACCTCCTTTCCACCACATTTCATGTGTCACAGTGAAATGAATAGATTGTCATAAAATGTGGTTTATGCATTCATGTTCCTCTCAGGATGAGGAACCTTGGTGGTTCTCTGACTTGTCATCAAGCACCATCATGAGATCAAAATTATAACTGTCTTTGTTATGTCAAGAAAACACTCTATGGTCAATCTCCATTGGCCTATTTTGAATGTATCTTATTACACATCTGGTGCCAGGAAGCCAAAACTCCACACAGTGGCTACATAGGTTTTTGCCTGGCTAAAAAAAACACACCAATAGGCTAGATATATACTGTATATATATATATGAAAACAAGGACACACACAGGGGCATCCATGTCTCTATCCAGCACATCTCAAGAAATTGACATCCCAAGGTCTTATAATCTTTACACTGAACAATCTAAACCTCTTCTCTGAAGTCAAATGTCTCAATGCCCCTTTTAAGTTATTCAACAGGCGATTTACTGTAACACTGATTCAACAGTGTATACTGACATAATGCAGTAATGTTCTACCATAATTTGGTTTATGACCATATATCTGCTAAGCTAATGACATTCAAATCATTTGTACTTTGTTCGCAGCAAATGTTAGCGTGTTAAACTGAGATGGTGACCTTGTCAAAAATGTTACTTGCTAAACATCAGCAAATTGGTTTTGTCATTGTGTGCATGTTAGCATGCTTGTGTAAGCATTTAGGCCAGAGCACTGCTGTCTCAAGTACCGCTTCGTAGAGTTCCTATAGCTGTAAATTCTATGGGCCCGAATTAAATGATCTATAGTGCATGTAATATAGCACAAATGAACAGCGCATTATCTGGGTGCAAACTAAGGCAAATCGGGAAAAGGGTTTGCATTTTGTCCCTTAAATATTAATAGGTATGTTTTTGGTGTAACGTGAATCCAACCAATTAGTGTCACCTCCCATTTCCTTTGGTTGCTAGGTGCTTCTGCATTCCGTGCACTACTATTTACATGGCGGATGTGGCAAATTGGATAAGTGAGTGGTTTTCTGAGAGTAATGCTGTAAAAGCAGTAATGTTACTGCAGCAAATATTGTGGGACATTTCCGCAGCAAAACTAAAATCTATAGATATTAACTTGACAGAGGAAACAGAGCTAAACTTTAGCCTCTGAAATAATAAATGAAGTTATGCTGCTCTTCATTTGTAAATGTGCACAGCATCTCTGCAAAGGGGAATTGGACAACAGCTCTGCAGCTTTGCTCTGCTCTCTGCTACGTTCACATTTCAGATAATGTCATTAATATTTTCACTCACACGTAACCACATCCCTGTGTGTGTATTGACTCTGCCAGGAATGAGTCCTAAAACCCAAAAATGAGTTAGCATTTTAGAGCTATCGGTTCCCTCGTCTAAAAGTCAGTGGGTTTTTTAATGGGCTTTCGGTTATGAACCTCAGATAAGGTCTGTGGTTAACACAACTGTCAGGGATGTTTTGTTCTGCGACATAAAATACATAAATAAATAACCCACTGTGAACATCGTCACGCCAGCCACAGCGTTACAGTCTTGTTATGGCACTGACATTTGTCATGTGACCATAGTGTAGTTTGTTTATAGCCTAACGTAAGCTTTTTACTTCTGGTGATTGAATTCAGACTTCAATAAACATGGAAGTGGTGTTCATTTCAGAAGATATTCTTGCTGAACAAAATGTGTAAAGATCATAAACATCGTTTGCCACAGGGCTTATTTTTGGGAATAATCCAAAGGAAAAATCACATACGCTTTTTGACAAGGGAACCAGAGCAAAGCTAACTTCTGCTAACCGTCTTCCCTGGCAGACTCTATAAAGCAGAGCGTACACACGTGAACCCACCTATGTGAGCACATCTTACTATTGGAATAATGCACACATTAAATGCAGGAAAATACGCGCCACTCACCCTTTGGACAAGGTTTTTGTTGATTAATGTCTCAAAATAGCCACATGCCAGTAATGTGCCTGACAACACCACATTCTAAGACCTACACACGCATGGACACACAAGTCCATTTACTGCTTAAACAACATAAATGTTGGCCATTAAAATGATACCTGAGTCAGTCTGAAACTAGCAATGACAGTTGCCCTGCACACTGTGCACTGGATATAAGACAGGGCCCTCAGTTCAGTTTCCTTATTGATGATACTGGCTTTAGTTTCACAAGCATGTATGTTACATGTCTGATTAACGCTACATGTTAGCGCATTGTATGAGTGTTCTTTAATCTGCATCTAGTCCATCAGTAAAACAAGTCTCTACAGGGCTGAGCCGAATACTGAAACGAGTATCCAGTACAGATAATGTAGTTCTAACAGCAGTTCTTCCAATAGTTTTCAGTTAAAACATACGAAAGACTACTATAGATGGAATATTGGCAAAAACTAAACTGAGAGTACACCTCTCATCAACAGTCTCTCACTGTTCTCATAGCTATGCAGGAATCTGCCCTAACAAGGTGTCAAAACTTTACTAAACATCCCTTCTCAATCACCTGTCTCCATGTCCTCCACCCTGCCTGTCTCTCCTCTGTTGTTGTGTTGTTCTTATTCATTGTCCTCGCCGCAACATTCTGCCTGCCTCATGTGATTTAACCAAATCTGATGCAAAGTGGAAGTTCTCTAGAAGCCTCTCTATCTCCCTCATGCTATCTCTCTTCCAACCCTGTATGAAAGGCGTACCAAAGCTGATCTGAAGGCTCTCAAATTGATACTTAAATCTCCCCAAATCATAGAAGGCTCAGGACGAGGAATTTTTAATCTCCACCCACCCGCAGGCCAGAGCTCACTCTGCCATAACAAGCATATCTCCCTCTCTCTCTCATTGCCTGTCTGTGACTCTCAATCCCCCAGCTTATCTTTTGTCTGTCGCTGTGGATTTTCTTTGTCATAATCTAACCTCCATTGTTCTCAGGAAGCATTTTGAGGATGACAGTGTGCAGGAGCAAGCCAAGATCAACATCGGTTTACATAAGCAAAAAGTTCTCACTTAGTGATGTGCTGGCAAAGAGTGAGAGACATTGTGATGAAACACACTGGACGTCAGAAAGCTGAAAGCTTCTTGATTCATTCTGACGTATACATCTTAAGATACATGTGTAAGGACAGCAGCCATGTAGTCCATAGTTTGGCACCTATTCTGTCAGCCATATGACATGCACAGATCTCTGAAACAGTTGCACAGTCAGATGAGTTTCTGCATTTTTGGTGTCCAAGTGAAAGTCTTGTTCATTTTTTGTAATGACAGCGTATGGTATCCAGCACTTTGATCACTTTCAAGGCTTTGGATAGACATAAAACTGTCTTGGTTAAATTATCAGCACAAACCATGAGCATGTAAGAAATACTCTTACATGAAAATAGTCTTGAGACACATCCATTGCAGAACACAAAATACTCTTGTGTGCAAAGATAATGGTAAGTGATATCTGATGATACATTGTGCAGTTTGAATTAGCTTACTTCTGGAGTGTTGATCGGTGTAAATTCTAAACCATAGCTTGTACTTTTGTTCCCAATTGCAATATGAAGCATTCTGAATAAGTGTCAGCTCTGATTTGCTCCTCTGATTGGGGTCTTTGCCATAGAAACAGTGACTGAGATTGACAGATGCCATGTTGTATTTAGACAGGCTGTTCTCATAAGCTGTTCATATGTTTTCCTACAAAAGGTAATACACCCACATACCTGTGTATCCCACATTACAATGAGCCAGTGAGTCATGCATAACCCAAGCATTGTGGCAGGCTGCGACCACGTGTCCAATGCACTGATGGAAGCAAACAAGGAAGCCATCCCAAGTGGGTAGGTTGGAGTGGTGGATGGGTCATACAACACCCTGGCTGTGTCTGAAAGGCCAAGTAGTATGGATTGTAGTAGACCAAATTAGTATGTAGTATGTCCGAAACCATAGTAGAGAGGAGTAGCATGCTACCACCCCTACTCAACACGCCTACATTGTAGTATGATGGCAGAGCATACTGCAGGGCTACTACTTACCCAAATGCACCGCAGGCTTCTTCTTCGTCTTCTTCTTCATTCTAGACGTTGCACGCCATGCTACCGTCCTCATCAGTCTTCTGTTTAAATAATTCAACGTGGTCGCTGCCCGGCAAGATTCAAAACATCATGGCGGAGCAACGGCAGCCGGCGGCTGAAGCAGCGCATCAATACAGATGTAACTACATGCACACTTTGTTACATTACTTATATATATATATATATATATTCTGTTTGACCATTTCATGTATAATGTCGCATTGTTGTGGCTGCACAGGTCTGTACGCCTCCTTCATTTTGTGCATTTCATTGGTCAAAAATGTATTTCTGCTAATATGATTGTGAACAAAGCGGTCTGTTTTATACCGGTATTAAGTCAGTTTGATATTGGACATTCAAATTCATTTGACATTCAAAAGAAAGTAAATATCTACCTCTGCTCTGCCAGCGGATGGAGTGTTTTCCCACCAATCTTGTAGTATGTCCGAATGGACCCTACTTGTTTAGTAGGTAGGAGTAGTATCTAGTGGTAGTACGTAGTAGTAGTATGCAGTATGCCAGTGGGCCTTTCGGACGCAGCCCATGACTTTCCCCGGGGACTTTCCCTAGGAGATGGGTGTTCAGTACGGTGTGAACTTTGAGCTATTTCAAGGTACATTCTCATCATGTTTCTTTTCTTACACCTAACCACAGTAACTTTACTTTTTTATTTTATTTTTTTTTATTTAACCTTTATTTAACCAGGCAAGTCATTAAGAACACATTCTTATTTACAATGGCGGCCTGGCAAAAGGCAAGAGCCTTTTGAGGAGCAGGGGACAGGGACTAGGGGAGTATCAAAAGATAAAAGAAACAGCAACACATACAGCGTACATTACATAAAGACAATAACATAAAACACAACCACGGGCAAGTGGCTAACAAACAGCCTAAACAGCCTAAACCTAACTTCTGTAACTTATCATTAAGGCAGTAACGTCATTTGTGGGGTGCTATAACCCTATATCATAGGATATGATACAAACTATTGTGTGTGCATTTTTGTAGGATGAAGCGTTCTATGGGGATACATTGATTTAACGCCATTTGCAATAAAAACTGATGGAATACAGAGTCTACAGCCATGCTACCTTGAGGATGTACTCAGGCACAGTTGTGCTTTGACCTTAATGCTAATGCTAGCATGCTAACATGGTAATTTTGGTAGGTACCTATGAACAACTTTATCATTATTGTGATGAGGACTTGTTTATTTATCAGAGTGAAATGAGTTGAAACTGATTTTCACCAGTTTTTAAAAGGGGACTATTAAACGTTTCCTTATTTTCTGACATATACATAGTCAATGGAGGATGTTTATATAAATTGTGGCCAAAGCTTCAGATATTGAAGTGAATTTATGTAAAAGTAATCTCTGTGAGCAAAAACAGGCTTAGCCTTTAGACTGTTCTGAAAACTCCCTTCTAACGTGTTTTTTTCTACTTTGGAGACAAACTGACGTCAATTTGTGATAGATTTCTTTGTATGGTCATTAGCTCCAGGCATGCCAGTCCAAGTTTTTACATTATGTAGCTTACACTGTCACATGAAGCTACATGCTAACATCAGAAAGACAAGCAAACTTGGTTGCCGATGTTGTTAATTCCTACATGATTGTGGATCATATTGCTAATGGAACATGTCTGGTTCATGGATGTATTAAAAGACCTGAATACAGTACTGGTGGTGGGCCTCCGTTCATCCCTATGAAAGGTGCTCAGTGGCTCATGAAGCCAGAATCGTGTCCACAGTATGAAATGATTACCCAGATGATCAGTGCTGCTTCCATATCAGTGGGCCCATAGAGCAGGCGTACCAGAGACCTATGGCGGCTGAGCACGGCTGAGTGTTCGACTTCGGCCAGCCAAGCAACTGACTTCTGGTTTACCCCTTCTTTAACTCAAATGGAAATAAAATAATTTAATCTTGCAGCTCTTTTAGATTTTTCAAATGTTATTGGACCAAATGGTTTAAATCTCGACAGTAGAATGAGTCATTCAGCTGTGAAATGCTCAAAAAAATGTATCCACTGATTTCACAGATGTCTCTCTCCCAATGTTAGTCAATGGGAAAAGCCTTTTTGGGCCCAATGGCATGATATACCCTGGAAATTGCAGTACCTCTGTTTGGCCACTGCAAAAATTGGCTTAAAAGCATGATGCACTTTCTGGGGGTCTGGTCTGGAGGGGGCTTAAGGAGATACGCGCAAAAATGGAGCATATCACACAGAGGGTAAATACAGATAATTTTTTTTTAACATTAAAGCATGTAAACATATTCTTGCAGAAACCTTAAATACAAGTGTGAACCTAAAAATGAGCAAAATGGGTCCCCTTCAATGTTCAAATCAAAACATAGTTGTGTTTGGTCCAAGTGGCAACCTCCAGGGCTGAAAAAGAAGCTGAGACGGATGTGCCAAAAACTGCAGTTCTTTGAATCGTCCCTTGAGACTGATTCCAGAACAACTTAACAGCAGAAATAAACATGTTTACAGCCTGGTACATAGTGTCCTCTGCTTTTCGGTCAGAACCACCCTTTGCTCCTCCATAGCTCCACCCTCTTACCCAAAAATGATCACTTCTGGCTCCAAAAACCAAGATGGCGGAGGCTGAAATGCTGATCTCAAGGCTTCAAAACAGGAGTCCACAAGCCAGTGCTTGATGTCATGGTACCCGCGTCCATTCTTTTTACAGTCTATGGTTAGGTGACAAGCAAAGCAGTGGCTCCAGCGACCAGCAAATTTTATCTTAAAACTGCTGCTGTGCTTTATAATGGTGCCAGCTTATAGGTACTGCGGGGAAAAAAACAAGTAGCCTAACACTTACGTGAAACATATGTTAGAGTCAATTTGTTTTAAATTACATAATGTCCCACATCCCATGCCTGCATGTGCTAACATTCTAATTGCTTCTGTTGGACAAACAAGGAGGAAGACAAAAAAAAAGCCTGCCAGCATGCCACTTTGTGATGTAATGTGTAAAATTTTAACTCTGTGTGTGTGTGTGTAGTTTTATGTTTCATTTAAACATAAAACTGGGTGTTTATGTCAGAAACACAACTAGTAATAAACTGTAAGTGAGGTTTTAAAGGAGGAGTAATCATCTCAGAACATTTCACCGATTTGAGTTCTGCATAAAATGTGCTTGTTCGTTTTTGTTAAGCTCACACTGGTGGAACATCTTTAATGGCATACAGTGACCTAATACTCCAGGGTGGAATGTATGCATAGCTTAATGCCACATTTTGTTTTGCACATGGTTATTAAAAGCATATTTGGTGGTGCTTGTTTTTACATCGGCTATAAAAAGACGCTTTCTCGACTTCCCGGGGCCGCTGGCAAGTTGACTCGCTCGGAAAGGATCAAGCATGAGAAAGAGACGAGGAGTTTGCATCATTCCTTTAATCTGAGTTTTTCGGAGGGGGTTGGAGAGAAAGCAAGAGGGGGTGAGGAGAGAATGAGCCAACAACAAAGAGAGAAAATGACAGGGAAGAAAAGACAAGGGGAGACAAAACAAGAGAATAACAAAGGGGGAAAAAATACTTAACAGTTCTAAACTGAGTGTGGAGAGACACTCAAGTGTAAGAGCATTCATCCTCAGACAGGACACACACCAAGTGCAAATACACTAACAATACACACCACACATGCCCTGCCTCATCTAGTCATCTAAACTAAAAAAAAAAAAAGAATTTATTCCTCCTCAGAGCTTGCAGTTGTTTTTCTTTTATTAAGTAGATGAATACTGTGTTTTTCTGCTGGGATAATATTGGAACAAGACTGTTTTCTCTCTGTGCACCACAGTGTTCATAAAATACCAATACCAAACCAATACATCAGCCAAGATCCCCCGTCCGTCCCTTCTTCCTCCTCTCTCCCACCCAGATGTTGCCCTTGAGCAGCAGCATATTGATTCGACTTGTGAGCTCCTAAGTTAAGAAACAGATGGGTCTCAAAGAGGACACTGACAGGCGTCAGCGGAGATGGCGATCAAAGCGACAGAGTGACAGAGGCGACATCCAGCAGCATCCAGTCACTGCGCACGGTTGGAGGGCAGACAAACATAATGCCATTCTCGATCTGGCACTCTTTACTCTGTCTGTCTGTGTTGTCACTAACAGCCAACAGCAGGCACGGTGCTATAGTCTTCAAAGTTTGAGTACATAACATTTGCTGAATTCAAGTGCACAAAGTAGTTCATTGTATCTCAGTTAACCCCGGGTTATCCCTGTTTTTTGTGCCATAGCATATGGTGCGTTTAAAAAGGTACCCTGCAGAGTTTTAGGCTGACATTGCAGTCTTTTTTGGTACCAACCATGCCAGCATAGCTTGTTGAAAAGGGGGGCACATAATGCTTCAAAGTTGGGCTAGATTTTGTTGAGGGAACAAGTGGCATGGCCACTCTCAGAGGAGTTCCTTTTAACTCTTGCCTCTAGATATATGAAAGTGGATTCTATAAGTACCCTCAAGTCTCCCTTAAACTTAACTGACTTGCTCCAGGTTAATGTTTTGTTCCTGACAATAAATGTACTTCTTCAAATTAAGCTTGTATATTTAGCCCCGGACCATGGATGGGATGGATGTGAAATTCTGACAGCCTGCTATGTGTGACTGGCAAATTTAAATAGTAGTTGGTAGCAGTTAGTAGCTAAATTTAAAAACAAACAAATCCGCAAATTGGCTAAACAATGAGGTCCAGGAGCTCGTTACCGTCCAAGCAGAAGATGAGATCAGCCACCACATGACAAAGATGGTAAATGATTGTTATTGCCATGTTAATGTCATTATAATTATTTATAAAGCACTGCTGTGTATGTTATATGCCACACTAAAGGCCAACGTTGTGGTGTCACGTCATGCACTTTAAGCCTTTTTTGCTTCTGCATTGCTGGCATGTTGTGTGAAACAGGCTCTTCTCACAAATCTTTGGTATGTTTTCCTACAAAAAGCAATGTAACCAAATTCACACGTGTCTTTTGAAAGGCTGTGATTATGTGACCAATGCACTGACAGGAGTAAATAAGGAAGCAGTCCCAAGTGCTTGTAAGGAGGCAGGTTGGGGTGGCCCTCACCATGTTTCCTAAACCTAACTTCAGAAACTTTACTTGCCTAAACCTCATCTCCATAACATTACATCAACTACATAACTGTACGTTAAGGATTTAACGTCATCCGTAGGATATCATACGAACCATCCTATGAGAATACTTTGCCTAAAATCACACACTGTTGCGGCATGATGCTCTTGATTCTGTGTAAAAATGCAAAGGAGGTAAAAGAAAGGACTTCATGGTGGCTCTATACAGCAATCTCTGTGTGAAAACTGTTTTTGTCTTTTTAAGGAGACAGAATACCAGCCTATTTGAAGAACAATAAACTAACATGTGCATACATAACACAAAAACAGGATTTTTGAGGAACTCAAAATGTTAACTGTAGTGGTGCTAGTCTATGCACATAAAATGATAAGTAATATTGATTGTAAGAAACCAAAGTATATCAGTATGTGTTTCATTAACTGCTGCCTGCTGCCAGATACCTTGCAAGACTGAGGTAAGGACAGTTGATTGTTTTTAATCCTTGAGCTACTTCCCTGGACATTTAAAAACATTTTTATGTGTGCCTTTTATATTTATTATAACAATATTGCATTGTTTTTCAGTAAATAGTATTCACTATTTTAACTCATTGTTTTTTAATGGTCCTATCAACTCCACCAGTTGGTTTTTAGTAGTTGAAACTATTTTAATTCTTGTACTAATTTTTTTTAAACTTAAGCTGAAGTACTTGGTTATTTCAGTATTGGTATACCCTATCCCCGCTTACACAAGCACAATGAGAAATGCAAGGTGTTGGGTCTTTGGTGTGTGGACCGTGTGGAAGTCTCTAAGCACACCTACTATCTAGGTTTATGACAATAATGCAAAGTGTAGAAAAGGTGGGTGAAGTAGAATATAAATTGGAGGGTGTGCTGATTTATAAATATGCGCTCAGCCAGTTACATCATGATTGTATTGCCACCACTAGTACTCCACAACTAACTACTACCAATACAAGTACCTTTACTACAATATTAGTACCACTATGAATTACCAAAAACCCCATATTGAAAGCTACTCCCAAAGTGATACATATTGAGCCATCAAAAAGTGTTGTTTTTATTTAATTAAACCATATCTTATCATGGATACAAAAACAATAGACTGTTCTAGCAGCAGATTTGTGTCAAGTGACCCAATGAATATTATTTATATAATTTTTTTCTTAAACATATAAAGGGATTCCAGTGAGCAGGAACTCAGACACTGTACAGAACAAGACACACACTCTGAGCCTCTTGTGATTTGTCCAGTCAATCAATCAGGCGATCAGCCTGTTTGACTGTCAGCCCGGTCACGGCAGTGGCTCAGAAAAGCAGAGCAGATAAGAGCGAGTCCCTGCGGACGAGCAGAAAAACACTGCTGTCACTGCAATCATTCCAACAGTGTGAACTTGGCTCCAGCGACCACAGCCTGGCCACGGGGGCACCCACTAGAGAGCAGGCTGGGTGGATGGCTGGTGGAGAGGGGTTAGTCTGAGAGGAAGTGTCTTGTGCCGTAGGAGATGCCATTCTGGGAGCAGCTGGTGCCCTGGCAGGATTAGATACAGAGGAGAAGCCACGCTGACAGAGAAAGATGGAGGGCATCAAACACCCACACAGTCATCCCTCCCTCCTCCTCCCCTCTCCCTCGCTCAGGGTAAACAATTCAATAAAAACTGTGCCAGAGATAGCAGTGATGCCCACTATGATGCCAAGGCCAGCGCCCTCCAACCATCTGATATTGACAAAACACCCGGCTCACACTGAGGAGCAGATTTCATGGAGATGCTCGGTGGGTTGGCTCTGTGTAAATGCACACCGAGGGGAACATTCACAGTGAGGGAGGGTTGCATCAGTTTGAAACAGGCGAATGCTATATTTTTGTACATAAGTGTTGAGGAACATAAATATAAGATGTTTTTCCATCATGAAGGGATCACAACTACTGTATGTCAATTGTAATTGTTAATTACAAATAGAAAGGTCAGCCTTAGATAAAGCAACTAACTGGTTATAATTAGTTTTACATTTTACAGAAAATGAGACCTCTTGTTATGAGTGAAATATAAAACATCTGTCACTCATCTACATCAGGATACTGCCCTGTCCCACTGCCCAGGATGGACATGTGACTTTATCACATTTGCACCTAAAATCAACACATGCTGGCTACACACTTTGACCTCTTCCTCTACCTGTATGGTGTGTACAGTGTGTGCTACAGGTGTAAACTGATGCACCATATTACAGGATGCTATGTGAGGTGCCTTTTTGTTTTGTTTTGTTTTATTTATTTATTTATTTATTTTACACACAGCATTAAACACACAGGTCTCAGAATAACACTGATGACAGTGAGCAGCAACAGTCCAAAAAAAATAAAATCTCTAAATTAAATGCAAATTCTGAAGAACAAAAATATACACACACACACACACACACACACATATATTCTTTAACAGCAAATTTTGATGTATGCAATTAATTTAGATCAATTAATCAGAGCATGTAAGCATGCAATTAGTTCATTATTTTTTTTACTTAATTGACAGCTGTTCAGCTGTTCCAACTGAATTATAATATATATATATATATATATATATATATATATGTAGAGAGAGAGAGAGAGATGCATATATATATATATATATATATACATATATGGACCCTTAGGTAAGCTCTATAATGCTGCTAGCCAACCTCAGAATGAGTGATACTGCAAAAGCAAGAGTCACACCGACTCAAGACATCGGCCGAGTCAACAAGCTACGTGTTACGTGTTGGGGTACCAGGGCAACCTAATGAGAAATGGGCTACTGGAAAAAGACATAGCTGGACTAGAGCAGAGAATATGGGACTGCTACCATACAAGTTACTCCAGCCGGGGCTGCTACATGTAGAGGATGTGGGATATATGGATGCTTCAAATCCAACATCTAGGCTGAGAAAGTTACAACTCCTATCCAAGTGTTCCAACATCAACAAACGGCAACTGCTCTGGCAACTTGAGATTGATGAGGTTCAACAAACGCTATGGCAAGGGGGAGCAATAATCGAGAAGAATCAGTGGATACACCACAGCAACAATGATGCTAGAGATGCTTGGCTACAAGATGAACACCATGAACCACAAAGAGCGTAACCCTCCATGGAGAAGGAGGCTGGAGGCCAAGATCAAGGTGACACAGAGAGAGGTTAGTCAACTCTCAGAGCTACAGAAAGGTGTGGGGAAGAAAGTGATATCTCGGAAGTACAACAAACTGTTTGTACCTGAGGAAGTGGAGACTGCCAAGCAAGGGCTCACAGCTCTTGCTACCCGCCTAAAGAGATACCCAAGAGAAGAAGAGGCCAGGAGAACAAATAGGAATACAGTGGCAAGGTAACAACATGAGAAAAGATCCAGCCAGGGCTGAAACTGAACAATACTGGAAGAGCATATGGGAGAAGGAGGCACCACATAACACCGATACTAAGTGGCTAGCGGATCTAAGAGCAGATCACAGCAATCTCCCAGAACAAGAGCCAGTTACCATTACAGCGACATCCAAGACAGAGTGTCAGGTATGAAAAGCTGGACAGCACCGGGCCCTGACTTGATCTACACCTGGCTAAAGAAACTGCCTGCACTCCATGAATGCCCGACAGCACAAATGTACCAGTTACTGAAGGATGGGACCCATTCAGAGTGGTCGACCCAGGGACGGATGGTCCTCATCATGAAGGATCCCCAGCAGGGCGTAGTGCCATCCAACTACCGGCCAATAACCTGCCGCTGTACAACATGGAAGCTCCTGTCAGGCATCATAGTGGCTAAGATGAATAGGCACAACTGGCCCAATACAAGAGCAAGCCCAGAAAGGAATTGGTAGTAACAACAGGGGAGCCAAGCACCAGCCACTGTACTGCTCAACAGAACAGTCACCCAAGACTGCAAGACCAGGCAGATCAACCTTTGCACCACCTGGATTGACTACAAGAAAGCCTGCAACTCAGTGTCACACACATGGATACTGGAATGCTTGGAAATGTACAACATCAGCAGGAGACTAAGAGCCTTCTTCAAGAGCTCAATGAGGCTGTGGAAAATGACTCTGGAGGCCACCTCAAAGCCAATTGCACAAGTAAGTAGTACGGCATTTACCAAGGTGAAGCACTGTCCCGACATCGAGCTGTATGCCAGGAATGAACAAGACACCCAATCGCTTTGGGGTTGCATTTTTGATGTATGAAAGGCGCTATATAAATAAAGTTTGATTGATTGATTGATCTATTCACTGATCCACATCACCTTGATCTACATTCGGATTAGATAAGTGGTTGGATAGTGTCAAAGACAGGGAAAATGATCAGGGCCAAGGGAGTTCTACCGAAAGACAGCTTTGCAGATGTTCAGGACAGCTACAAATACCTTGGGGTCCAGCAGGTAAATGGGAACCGTGAGGAGGCTGCAAGGAAGTAAGCCACAGCCAAATAACTACAAAGAGTAAGGCAGGTCCTGAAAAGTCGGCTAAATGGAAAGAATAAGGTCAAAACCATCAACACATATGCCCTGCCAGTCATCATCAGCACAATTTATAATTACTGATACAATCACTTGTAATCTCTGAGCAGAGTTCTTTTTTTTTGTCAAATATAAAACAATTACAGTGAAGCAGGTCTTGACAAAGCAATTCTCTGCGGTCACAATGCTCAGAAGCAATGGTCATATAATGAGGAAAAATAAGAATCAAGTGACTGCATGTCACTATCTGTTTTTTGCTGGCCACAGCAGTCTTTACATCTGTAGTATGCATCAGCTGCAGGAGGTGACAGGTGAAGAGGCTTAATGTGGTGGTTACCTGAGTGTGCACAGAATAAAACAGTACTCTAACTCTCCAAACAATGTTTGGTGTTAAAGGGGCTCTATGCAAAATTCAGATCATATGTTAGCTGTTGTCAACATAAAGGTGGCTGAGCAGACAGCTAGCAGCTAAGAATGCCAACTCCATAAATAGTGCTAAATAATGGCAAAGCTAATGGTGTTAATCACGGGGGAATCAAAGGATGGGAGCTTTGCTTCTGTGATGATGCCATCCTGATATCAGTGGTAACTGCTGTATGAACACGATGAGCTAGCCAGTGGGATACACAAACTAGGACTCAAACTCGCACTAACATTCATGCACGTCTACCCCAACAAACAACAGAGAAGCTCAGATTACAATGCAAACAGAGGTAGAGTGGCTTTATTCTCTACTCAGGACGCCATTACTCCACTATATCCTTACATAGAAAATAGCAGTTTGCTGCTATATTAGTGCTCTGAGTGTTGCATACAGAACCCTGAAGAAGAAGAGTATTGCAACATCCAAATTAGATGCCTGAGGTCGGCAAGAGGCAACCTTTGGGGCAGAAAAATTAAGCCAATGTGGAAGTGCCAAGAAACTGCATTTTGCAGCACAAATGAATGAATAACATCACAGTGGCTACGCCCTATATTTTTATACAGTCTGTGGAGGTCAGTGGTGGAATAACTACTCAAAGCACAAATACAATAGTGATAATATTTCCTTTTAAAAAATGAAGTCAGAAAGTCCTGCATTCAATATCCCACTTAAGTAAGTAAAACTACAGCAGTATTATCAGTAAAATATATATAAATTATCAGGACCAGTCAGGACAAAAAAGTTCTGATGCACAAGTCTGTTATCAATTTTTGGATATTTTCCTTGTTTTGATTTTTGTAAAATGATTGATCATTTTACCTCTTTGGACCTGAAACTGTAGTTTAAATTAAAACTGAAATGTGACAGTACCAACCATAGACTGTAAAGATGGACGACATGACAGCTCCCCAAAAGTGAAGCCAAAACATCTTGGTTGACCCTGGTTGCTGGTTGCAGTATAGGTCATAAACCCCGCCCCATCCATGTAAGCAGATGGGACATGGGCCAAACTAAAAGATCTGAGAATACATCAAATACATTTTACAACCCACAAGATGGGTCCTTTCATGTTAAATAGTTTTCATCACACTGCCGTTTTTTCAAGTGTTCATTTTTCTGATTGCAAACACTTTGGCTCCAGACGACATCATCTGTGTAAGCTGGCAGTGGTCGTATCCAAGATCTTTTGGCTTCACTTATGTATAGTGGGAGTGGGTGGAGACGCATCAATCATCTTTTATACAGTCCATGGTCCTAACCAGTCACAAGAAATAATGTGATCTGTGGGAACCATGGATTTGATTATAACTATATTTCATTAGCTTAATATGTTTTTTTGTTTTGTTTTTGTTTTTGATTGATTGATTGATTGATTGATTGATTGATTGATTGATTGATTGACTGACTGACTGATACTTTATTGTCAGAACAGGTCTAAAATTTGATTTGCATCTCAGTAGTTCCATTTGCAACATTATTGTTTTGACAGGATAAAGTGATGTTGTGGTATTACTTTTTAATTGCTTTCTTAACAGATGTTTTAAAGTGGGCAATAACGCTAAAAAGTCCTCAACACATAAGTGTATCAATGTTGCAATTAGATTTGTCCCAATGGCTTTTTTTTTTCTGTCCGAAAATATGCAAAGAAACAGAATTGTTTTATTCAACATATAAACTTTTTATCAAAATAATTTGGTCATGCGTAACTTATTTGTAATCACCAACATTTTAATTAGTAACTATAATTTTATTACATATTTTGTTCTCAGTAACTGTAATTGATAAAAGCAACATTTATTTTCTAATTTCATTATGTAACTCTATTACAACTAGTTACTGGGGGCATCAGTAGCTCAGCCCCTTGGGACTTGGCTTGGGAACCGAGGGGTCATACATTCAAGTCCCAATACAGACCAAGTATGGCACGTGGACATGTTGATCAAGGCACTGAACCTCCAACTGCGCGAGGCGCCTGTCCCAGGCAGCCCCCTTGCTCTGACATCTCATATTCAATGCATGTATAGGTCCTGTTTGTGCATGTGTGTATTTCAGACCTGTGTGTATAAGACAACAAAGTAAAAAAGAAATTGAATTTCCCCTCATGATTGATAAATCTTCAACTTCTACTCCAAAACACTGATCTTGAGTTAATGTAGCCTACTTGATTACTTTTCATCATACTTGTGCTATCATCTGTTTTCTGCCTGCT
Organism: Epinephelus awoara; assembly: GCA_035609425.1. Classification (NCBI taxonomy): domain Eukaryota; kingdom Metazoa; phylum Chordata; class Actinopteri; order Perciformes; family Serranidae; genus Epinephelus; species Epinephelus awoara. The sequence goes on along the minus strand of CM069299.1, from coordinate 5,361,742 downwards.
GATGTGCACTGCTGCACTCGTCCTGCACGCACAAGGTTGGCTGTCAGGTTGAATCGAAGTATGTATGCTCAGGAAATTGAAGAGCTGGTTCTCTGCACAATTTTTGATAAAGGTATGGCCTTGGGTTGGATATCAAGTCATATCATGTCAAAGGGCTAAACACACAATTCATTGGTGTTAATGTCAACGTCAAGTCTTTCGTGTCTTTGTCAAGTCTAAAGTCAACAGATTCCTGACTCATGAGCTCAAGCAGGTCATCCAGACATCAGTCTTTTAAATGGTCTCCGCAGCCTGTAAGCAGGTGAAGATCCCTGTACATGCTCACCTGTTCATCAGACCAACATGAACTGTTTTTCTTCAACTTTAAAGAATGAGCAGTGCTGCCCTGGCTGAAATCCATCTAGATGGTGTCCTTTCTGTTGATTACCACAATTTCACAGTTCATGTGAAAGTCATCTAAAAACCAATTAAAACAGGTTCACGCTACATTCCTCCTCATTTCCACAGATCACAGGGAACTGCCAGCAGAATTAAAAGGTAAGATCTGGTAATTACCTCCAAACCGGCCAAAAAATTTCAGATCTATTATGTGATTTCTCCACTGGGCTTATCACAGCCTTATCAGACTGCAGGCTGATTACCAAGCAAAACCCTGTGATGAAAAATTAGGAAGAAATAGCTAAATGGAGTGTAAAATAACAGAAAACAGCATACACACACACTGAGACATACTAGCGCCCCTCAGTTACTGAGGTGATTGTGGATTCTGGATAAAAACTCCCCAGGGCACCCTCCTTCTCCTGGCAGCAACAGACGGATAGAAAGATGAAAGGACGGATGGATGTGTGGCGAAATGAAAGGGGGAAAGAGTAGATGAAAGAGAGGTCAAGTGTGAGAGATGGAGCGACAGGTTTTCATCATATCTTTTTTGAGGGTGGGGGATTAATGGCCTGTCACCTCACAGCCCTGATTAGCCTGGTTTACTCTGCTCATTTACAATTGGTGATAGCACTTCATGGGTGAGTTGGTCACATCTGGTGGCCATGAGAAGATAAAGGGATGGAGGAAACCACAGACTAAGATGAAGGCATAGAGTCAGCGGCCCACTGACAAAAATGAAGTGAACTGTGTCAACTTCAAAAGATTTGCCTTGACTTTGTGGGTTTACAGGAAAGCTTGATGTGTAGAGGATAGGTTGCTGGTGAGTGATACACTGTATTTAGCCCACACTGACAGCAAAAAAAAAAGGAATTCATTCACCTATAAAACATTTTAGAACAAACTGAAGTACCAGCAGCCTGGTCACCAGAGAAAAACATTGGCATTGTGCATTTCTGCAAACCACAAACATGTTACATTTGTACGTACTTGGGTATTATATCAGCGCTTTTTAAGAGACAAAGTATGAGAGCTGTATTTGTCATCAAGAGGTGGAGGGGACAGTTGATGGGGTGACACCTAGGCAAGACACGATGCAGACTTTTGTTGTTGTTTTTTCACAGCCTGTCACAGTTTTTTCCATTGAGGATAGTGCCAAGACAAGCGGTTGCTTTTTAAGGAGACAATGGCACCGAACCTGGGTATTTTAATCCAAAACTGGATCTTTTCATAACCATAACCATTTGTGCCTAAATAGCATTTTTTTTTCCTGGTGATGTGGTTGAGTATTAATGTTTTTAAAATACAAATCGTGGTTACATTATTATCATTTCTTTGTTTTTTTTATTCATAGCCCAGGCCATAAGCTCTATCAGTAATGATAATGTTGTACTCACCAAAATAATTGCCAAGATCTCAGGACATGACAACATCTTGAAAATAAGTAGAACAGGGCAATAAGCGCAAGCTGTCAGACAGTGAGACCAACCAGGTCTTGCACCGAAGTTGCCAAAAAAAGTCGCTTGGTCAGTGGCTTCCGGCATCAGACACTGACAAATAAAGCCTTCCTTTCACTTCGGCATGACACAGTACGTGGCTGGTCGCCGTTATTGTTTAACAGGGGCGGGAGGGGTAGCAGATGGGTCCAACAACCATTTACTTTCACCTGGGAGGCTGGTGATCACTTCCCGTATGACTGTGAAGCCAAAACCTGTTATTTTCTTTTGTCCTAAACCCAACCGCTTGCTTTTGTTGCCGAAACCTAACCATGTGTGTGCGTTGGCAAAATGTAACCACATGCATTTGTTATTGAAGGGGGAAAACGTCAATTTGCGTAGTGTGTACATTTTAAAGATAGGGTCTGGAGGAAAAAACAAAACAAAATATAGACATATACAAATGAAATCTTGCTTAATCATCACCTATGGGCTTCTACTCATGTGTGGTGGTGACTCTGTTTGCAGAGCTCCTGCTCTCTGCCTGTATTTTGATGTTTTCGTGAGCTCGGACCGCTTATAGGCGGAGATTTCCCCAGCCAATGAGAGAGCGCAGAGCTTGTGACCATAGGTGAGGGTTGGAATGTAGATCGACCGGTAAATCGAGAGCTTCGCTTTATCCATAAAAGTTATGAACAGAACCGGTGACAAAGGGCAGCCCTGGCGGAGTCCAACCCTCACCGGGAACAGGTCTGACTTACTGCCGGCCACGCGAACCAGACTCGTGCTCCTTCGGTACAGGGACTGGACTCCCATACTCCCGGAGCACCCCCCACAGGATGGCCCTGGGGACATGGTCATAAGCCTTCTCCAAATCCACAAAACACATGTGGACTGGTTGGGCGAATTCCCATGCCCCTTCCAGCACCCTGGTGAGGGTAAAGAGCTGGTCCACGGTTCCGCGTCCGGGACGAAAACCACATTGCTCCTCCTCAATCTGAGGTTCAACTATCGACCGGACCCTCTTCTCCAGCACCCTGGAGTAGACCTTACCGGGTAGGCTGAGGAGTGTGATCCCCCTGCAGTTGGAACACACCCTCTGGTCCCCTTTCTTGAAGATGGGGACCACCACCCCGGTCTGCCACTCCAGAGGCACTGCCCCCGATGTCCACGCAATGTTGCAGAGGCGTGTCAGCCAGGACAGCCCTACAACATCCAGAGCCTTGAGATACCCAGGGTGAATCTCATCCACCCCCGGGGCTCCGCCGCCGCGTAGTTGCTTCACTACCTCGGCGACTTCTGCCCTAGGAATTGGACAACCCAACCCCGAGACCCCCGACTCTGCTTCCTCACTGGAATACGTGTTGGTGGGATTGAGGAGCTCCTCAAAGTATTCCTTCCACCACCCGACAATGTCCCTAGTTGAGGTCAGCAGCTCCCCGCCCCCACTGTAAACAATGTGAGCAAGATGCCACCTTCCCCCCCGAGGCGCCGGACGGTTTGCCAGAACTTCTTTGGAGCCTATCGATAGTCTTTCTCCATGGCCTCAGCGAACTCCTTCCACGCCCGAGTTTTTGCCTCCGTGACTGCCGTTGCTGCGCTCCATTTGGCCCGCTGGTAACCGTCAGCTGCCTCCGGAGACCCACAGACCAACCATGCCCTGTAGGCCTCCTTCTTCAGCCTGATGGCTCCCCTCACCTCTGATTACCGCCGTGACTGGCCCCAGCGGCCTTGCGGCCACAGCTCACAACAGCCGCCTCGACAATGGCAGAGCGGAACAAGGCCCATTCAGACTCAATGTCCCCCTCTTCCCCCGGGATGCAGCCGAAGCTCTCCCGGAGGTGGGAGTTGAAGATCATCTTGACAGGTTCTTCCGCCAGGCGTTCCCAGCATATAAACGCAGAAGATTTTTAAAATGCAAAGGACAGACTTTTCTGTTTTCACTGAAATCATTTACGTATACCTTTACCTGGGATGCTGAGCAGTGTGATACCCCAATAGTTGGAGCACACCCTCCGGTCCTCTTTTTTGGAAAAAAAAAGTGCTTTGCTAAAATAGAGACATGTCTCATACAAAGTTAATTTTCTCCTGATCTGTCAGTCTGAAAAATGCCATTTCAGTGTCAGAATGTTTAGAAGGGTTGAGGCTTCTGAAAAATGGGTCCAGGATTTACTTAGGAGCAGTGGCGATTGCTCTAAGACTGCAAGGGAAGCTCAGCTTCCCCTAAAATGTCAAAAAATAAGTGGTCAAATATGTACTGTTGTGTTTACATTTCATTGACTAAATATGCGCTTGAACGCGTTAAACTTTTGTTCAGAATCAGCTACTTATCACAGGTCACTGACGCGACTTTCTTCTCATTCATTCCCGTAGCGTCACAGTGCATTAAACAGTGTAGAAGCTCAGCGTCCAAAGACTTCAATGGGGAAGCACAGAGTGGGTTGTTACACTGCAGCGAAACTAGACAGTCATTGGATAAATGCTCGGCTTTGTCCCGCCCATCGGACGCTCAGCGTCTCTGGGGGTCTATGGGGCAGTGGGCTGGCCTCGGCTGGCCTGGACGCTGGGCTTCTGCATGATGATTGGATGATCTGTCTGAGGCTGAATCCCTTTATGATTGACAGCGAAATGAGCGAATCAGCGATCTTGAAATATAAACCACCACCGGAGCGATTTTCAAGTTTCATTCCGTTGTTCCAAGTTGGTGTGGAGACTTTTCCAATCCTCTTAGTGACTTTTTGTTTGTTAAAAACGACTAGCGACAAATCTAGCATCTTTTTCTGGTGTTATTGGAGACTGTACTCGTGTTTGGAGACTCTGACTTCTGACGCTCTGCAGTTACTGTCCCCAACGAGCAGCGGGTGCTGCTGTGAGCCCTCCACCGTCCCAGAGCACTCACAGGCGGTCACACTAGCCTTGCGCAGCAGCCCCAGCTAGTGAGCGAGCTAGCAAGCTGCACATAATGGCAGACAATTTGAATATTGTCGACCGGATATTGGTGAAGCCAAACAGCAGGGCAGATCAACACCTCAGATTGATTTGGTGCAAAGGGTGGGGAAAAGTAACAGTTCTTTTCACCCATCTGAAAATCTTTGAGGTGTGTTTTGCTGTGGTTCTATGGCATGAGTGTGGTGGAAAAACAGCTTCAATTAAATGTTCCTTTTATAAGTTACTGCTACAATACGCTACAATATGACAACTTTTATGATATAAACTTAAAGTGAGCTTCCCCTGTTTGAAAGACCAGCAGCCGACACTGCTTAGGAGACCATGGGGTGAAGGAAACTAATCTGTACTCATGCTCACTTCTCATATTGGAATGAACAGACTTAAGACTGCTGAAGGGGTGGAGCAGTTGCGAAACCCACGTGGCATAGATACAGGAAATGAGTCCAAAGTGAGCTGTCTAGGTTTATCAGCAGACTCTGATGTTGCTCTTTAGCCCCCCTCTAGTGGCTCCCTGTGGCTTTGACAAAACAAAACTATATGAAAATGAATTACAGTTATTTTTGGAACATTCACATTTTATTTATCATTGTTGTGGGCCTAAAGTGATTCTCTATTTCTCTTTTGGAAAAATGTGAAGCTTATACACAAACATCCATAGCCTTGGCTAGTTTTGAGTCTCCCCAGCCAGCCTAATTAGGAATTCCAAATCCAAAAAAAAAGAAAAGCCTACAGGGAAAATAAAGAATTTCATAATGCTTGGACAGATTCATTGGCTTTCACCATCAGTGCTGCAGACTTAAATGACTAGATAATTATAAATAGCCCACTACGGACTAGTTGTGGTAAAATATATTAATGAATGCTCATAGTAACGATGATTTAATAGGCTGTGCTACCTTCATATAAGGTTTAAACACTATTAGCGTCTCCAGAAAGATTATTTCTTTGTTGTTGTTGTTTATTGTTCTAAATTGACTCTTTGATAGTAGAGGTCTCAACCTTTACTCTTCATTATAATATAAGCTTAACAATCTATGCAAGCATGGTTATTTGACAATCCCGTAAACTTCCAAGACCTCCCTGGAGAGATGCTGTAGATTCATTTACACAAAGGCCATGAAAAAAAGTCTTGGATTTCATTTAACATATTACCAATTAAGAGTTAAACCAAAGCTCTGAGTCACTGTCAGAAACTGTTGTACTGACACACAACTGCTTTAGCCATAGAGAATACAGTTTGGAGCAGCACTCAGCATACACTTGCTAATTAGTGTGGAAAAAAATATTGTAGAAACTACTGCAGTTCCCTCATGCTTTGAAACATTCATATTAATACCACATGCATATGCTATGTGAAGACAAGTGTGCTGACATGGAAATATTTGCACATTAATGCATTATTTTGCTTCATTAATTACCTCTTTACCATAACTGTTATGTTTAATATATCACAGTGACTGTGGCAGGACATTAGGCAGATCAAGTGCCTCTTTTTTATGTTTACTTTTATACATATTTAAAACTAAAATGAATAAAAGATTACTGTCTCTTTGCAATGTAATAGACAAAGAATGGGTTCAGTTCCAGGACCTCCTGGGAGTCAACAACCACCAAGCAACTGTAATGGAAAATACTGTACAAAACAAATAGACAACACAGAACCTAAATAAACCTAGCATTATAACCCAAGGTTCATTCAACAGTTATGGCACACTGCTAAAAATGATGGGAGCATTAGTTTTTGCTACACTAATAATTAAATGGCTGTTGAAATATTGCAAAGAGCTTGATGACATGCAGCAAAGGGCCAGCGTTGGAATTGAACCCATGACCGCTGTGGCAAGGACATGGCCTTTGTACATGGGGACCTGCTCTACCAGGCAAGCTATTGGGCACCCCTGTGATTCACCTCTGTGATTTGCACAGCAAGATTACACACAAAGTCAATGCTTGTATGTGAACAGACTACGCTCGGTAAATGCCACAGTGCAAAGATGGGAAATTTGGGCTTTTCACATGTTGGAGGAAGATGAAACTTTTAGACCAAGACGGAGGGTACTGCACAGAGACAGATCAAAAAGGAGAGGGTTCAGAGGTAGTGAACAGAGCCATAGAACTACCTGGTAAGTTATTTTGTTGAGTTGTTTCTCAGCAAAATGCTCTCAGTAATTTAGGCTGGGGTTTTATTGTAGAACGTACACAACGGAAGGATTGAAGCAGTAATGTGCTACTGTGACAATATTCATTCATTCATTCTCTGTAACCGCTTATCCTGCTGGGGGTTACAGGGAGCTGGAGGCTATCCCAGCTGACATCGGGCGAGAGGTGGGATACACTCTTGACAGGTTACTAGACTATCAGGGGGAGACTAAGAGGGCTGATATATCGAGACAGACAACCATTCATGCTCCCATTCACATCAACTGCCGATTTAGAGTCATGGATTAACCTGACCTGTCTTTGGACTGTGGAAGGAGGCTGGAGCACCCAGAAAAACCCACACTGACACGAGAAGAACATACAAACTCTGCACAGAAGGAATCTCCCACTCCGGGGATCAAACCCCCCACCCTGGGTTCAAACCAGGAACCCTCTTGATGTGAGGCAACAATGCTAACCACCAAAAAAATGTATATTGTCACAAAAATGACCCCTTAATGTTTGTTATGATTTCCCAAAACGTAGTTAACATTTCTCACCTGTGTGCTGGATGTATGGGCTCCAGCAGTTTTACTCCTGTTCACTCTCAGCAGGGCTTTTCTTACATCAGCTGTGGATACTAACAGCAGGTCCTCTGGAGGTGAGGCACACTTGACAGCTGACTGCTGCTGCAAAACATGTAGCTGTCTTTTTTTTTTTTTAATCATAAAAACTACAAGCACCTTTAACAGTGTACAAAATAGATGGCCAAATGGACTTCCAAAAACTTGTGAAAGTCAGAGCAGACAGATTGAAAAAGATGCTTATGGGAAGAAATGAGGTTCCAATTTGTTGGAGAATGGCTCGTCTGATAAGAAAAAAAGAATCACAACAATGAGTGAGACAGAGAAAGTGGAGATTAGGCAGTGAAAAAGACAGAGACAGAAGGAGAGATTCACAGACAGAATATTCAGAGCATCTGTTGTCGAAGCTGATGATAATGCCTCATTATTGTAGTCATTAGGGAAGCAGAAAATGACAGAAAAAGACGGAGCGAGAGAGAGGAGGAGAGTAATAAGGGTACAAAGAGAAAAAAAAAACCTTACGAGACACATGCACAGTACAGGCTGAGAGATGGGATGGAGAGTTCACCTACTTTTTTTATTTGGAATAGAGTTTACCATTTTTGAAGATAAGATAAAGCTTTATTGATCCCTGTGGGGAAATTGGCTTTCTACAGCAGGTTATAGGGTTCAGCAGGGAAATAGAAAACTGTAATATGAACCCTGAACTAAGTATGAAGTGGGCAATAAAAACAAACTATAAAAGCAGAGCAAACAAAACATTGGAAGCAAAGTAAAGGGGTAATTATACACATAAAAAAACATCTGCAGGGTTATGTAAACATATGCTGCCAAAGATGTAGAAATATGTTTAAAAGGAAGAAGCAGGAGAGTCTATAGCCACAGTAGTGTCTCTGTGAGGTATGCTCTTTTTAGTGTTGGGCGGACCGATTCTTTTCATAGTTTTTGGTTTGTTCGAGTTGATATGTGTGTAACCCACTTCTGATAGGGTACACATAGTTAGATAGTTAGGACCAGTGTCTAGATTCGGGATTTAAAGAGAGAATGACAGACACAATAAGTAGCTGGAGCCAGATGATGCATTAAATGTAAAATTATATTAAAGGCACTTTGGAAAACTAACAAAATAAAATATGTATTTAAACCAACACTCTAGCTTCACTCAACCAATTGAGAAGTGCATTCAATGCAACAAATCAACAATATTTCACCCTTTTGAACAGGTAAGGCAAATCACATAAAATGGCACAGTTCACTTTAAATAACAGTAAATGTCCCGTTAATTGAAAAAGAGTTCAAAGTTCCTTTGTTACGTTCCTTTAAGTTAAGTTCAGCTAGCATCAGTCAGACAGTCAATTTCAGTCAAGCGCTTTTTATATCAGTCAAGTCAGTCGTAGTGAGGTGTGTGACCTTTAGTCCTACCACAGAGGTGAAAGGGGAGAAGGGGGGGTTTCCTCCTTGGGGCAAGAGTGATGTCACTCTAGCTCCTTGGATGAGGAGATGCTCAGTTTCATAGTTGGCTGGCCATCTCCTTCATCAAGGAGAATCTGAATCCACATCCAAATCTAAGGGCTCTCTCCAGGGAATCTCAAAAACCTAGCCTGTGCAGAAACAAGGCTATTACTCTCTGGGTTATGTCTGAGTTCCTGTATCTTATGGCCATAAGAAAATCACATCAAAACTCTTCAAACACTATTGTAGCACAGTTAACTTCATGAATTACTCTTCGGCATTTCTCATGAAATATTTCATCCCTTTTAACACAACTTATCTTTTTAGCTTTTCAACCATTAATTATGATTATTTGACATTTTATCCATGAAATAGACATGTATGTATCTTTTTTTAAATCATAAGCTGAATGACAGCACATCAGCATTGATGTTACACATCACACAGTAGTTTTTCTTAACCATATTGCATATTATTAGCACTGGTGTGCATAACAGGACAGTTATGCTGTAAGTGTACCCAGTATAACATGAAAAGAATACAAAAAATTATGAATTCACCATCAACAGAAAATAATTGACTTATTACCCATATTGTATATCAGGTTACCAATGCAAACATTATGCTGCTTTAACACTCTTCATATCATAACAGTGTGTAGAAAGTCGGGTTCACATATTAGCAAGGAAGCAAACTTTCTGCAGGACCTCATGATGACACACTGAACTCGGCACGCAGACCTGCTACCATTGTTAGCTACAGTTAGCCACATTAGCTTAGCTCGGCTCAACTCACCAACACACTGCCAAAAGTTGTTAAAACTCCTGGCGCTTAGGTCCGTGGATCCGGTCGGTCACTTCACACTCAGACTTCTGCTCAAACTTATAAAAAAAAACATTAGTTTTAGTTTTGCTAGTTATCAACTCATTTAGCAATATGTCTGCTTCATTTGCTGTGTCGTCTCCGTCATAGACATATATGCGTAGACGCCAGGTTTGCCTGCTGCTGCGATATGTCAACGTCGCTGCCATATTGGATGTGGCAAGGCTGCGTTGTAAACTAATACAAGTAAATGGACTTAATTTCTTAAAGCGCCTTTCTACAAAGAAATTTATGCTAATGCCTCTCGTTTATTCATTCACACACGCACTAATATACTTGGGAAACAGTTAGGCACCAAAAACAATGTATTTGATCATGTTATTAATTACAAACGTGCACACAGAAAAGTCTATAAACACAATGATTGAACACACATTACTATTTCTGTGTGCACGTTTGTAATTAATAACATGGTTATCGTAGATTAGCTGGGCTAACCGTTAGCCGTTAGCCCCGTTAGTGGTGTCTGTAATAACGCAATAAACGGTCCGTGAAAAAAATATTTTTTCCAGCGCATGTCTTCGCTGCAACATGATTGAGCTAGCAAAGCAGTTTTGTGTTCCTATGTGTGGTATTTACTCAGTTCTGAGAAATCACAATGTCTAGAAAGCATCAGTGGCTGCAGCCGACAGGGACAGCTAACATCAGCAGCAAAGCTAACATCAGGACGTCATCTGTTAACAGACTCCCGTTGTCGAATACGACATGAAACTACTCCAGTTAGCTCAATCATGTTGTAACTAAGACATCCGCTGGATAAAAATATTTTTAGAGTTAATGAGTCATTACAGACACCACTAACGGGGCTAACAGCTTACGGTTTTCTAATGGTTTTCTACCCGGACGTATTTATAAACAACAAGGCGATTCCCTCCGAAGGGACACTAACAACTCAAAGTACACGTCAAATAAACTTTCTCCAAACATGTTTTTGTTATTTTAGGTAGTTATTATCACACTAATGTGTGTTCAAGTGTTCATTTCCCCCGATTAGTTGGTTTAAATTCCTTATTTGATTCTATAAACACAGTCTGACCATCTCGAGCTTTTATTTTGGTACTTCCAGTGACTGGCGGTGTGAATTTGCATATTAGCTAAATATTTAGTTTCACCCAAAACATTTAGATTTAACATTTAGATTTAGATTTAGATTTAAATTTAGCATTTAGATTTAGATTTAATATTTAGATTTATTATTTAGAGTTAACATTTAGATTTTGATTAAATATTTAGATTTAACATTCAGATTTAGACTTAGATTTAATATTTGGATTTAACATTTAGATTTAACATTTAGGTGCCACATTTAATTTTTAGATTTAACTATTTAATATTTTTCTAAGTTAACAAATATTGCTGTAAATGTGGTAAAAGGTGACGTTAAAAAACTCACAACACTTTTTTAAACATTGAAGCTAAATGTGGCAAAATGTTGATGTTATTTTCAGCGTGAGCCACTTTACAAACGGCACCCCATAAATACGTAGCGTCCGCCAGGACGTGTGGAAAGGTTGACGCAGTTATTCAGCAAACCACCGTTTATTACTGAAGAGTACACGTTACTGTTGGCCGTAACCACTCCAAAACAACCAACAAACAAAACTTAGCTGTAACTCCAAATGTGCACTCCTGCTCTCTCCTCCAGCTCACTCCTACACACACCAGCACACACACTCACACAGCCCCCATCTCTGTCACACTCGCAACACATATTGTTTTTGGTGCCTAACTGTTTCCCAAGTATATTAGTGTGTGTGAATGAATAAACAAGAGGCATTAATGTAAACTTCTTTGTAGAAAGGCGCTTTAAGAAATTAAGTCCATTTACTTGTATTAGTTTACAGCGCAGCCTTGCCACATCCAATATGGCAGCGACGTTGACGTACAGCTCAGCGCTCGATGCGGCGTCTACGTATCTATGTCTATGGTCTCTGTGCTTCTGACTGAGGGACTGCTAAGTGAAGAGGGTGGGACTTGACTCTCCTCTCCAATCAGAAGTCTGCATTGGCTGATTGAACCAATAAGAATCAAGTATAGCTAGGATACCTGTGATTGACACCTTGATTAGCAAACAGAAAATAAAATTTACTGGAATGAAATAAATAATACATAAAATAACAATGGGAGTAAAATAACTTTACAGAATTCAGTTTCCTACTGGGTTACATATGCAATAAATAATATTTATTTTTAATGCAATACAGCATCCGACTTGTATGAATGTAGGCTATGAGCTCAACAGTGGCAGTTCTAGCACATTTGGTGCCCTCTGCGAGCCTCCCATTTACATCTTCTTGTAGCCGATCATAACAGGATAGGACTTGGGTAGGCCTTTATCTCTGTTCCTTTCAAGTTTTTGCATGTATGTAGGTATCTGTATATGTGTGTACCTGTGCATATGTATATTTAAAGAAAGGAAAAGTGATGCTTGGAAACACATCACTCAGGAAATTAATTACATCATTCACCAGTGTAGAGTCAACATGATATGCTAACTGCCCAATCAGAACTTTTTAACTTTTTAATTTGGAGGTCAACACAAACATCCCTGGGAGCTTCAAACTTGTGGGAGACAACATATGTTGTGTCTCTTTGAGTATTTGTGTGAACAGGTGATTAGTTTAGCCCCATAGCATGCTTATAGCTGGAGCAGATGATGGGAATTTAGTTTGCAGGTATTTGGGCATAAACCAAAGTGAAGTGGTCGACATGAAAATCTTTGACCATGGTTTGTATAATTTTATGTGATATATTACATTTTCTTAAAATGAAACTGAAGAAACTCATTAATTCATTCATCTTCTAACCGTTTCATTCTCTTGAGGGTCGCGGGGGGGGGGGCTGGAGCCTATCACAGCTGACATCAGGCAAGAGGCAGGGTACACCCTGGACAGGTCGCCAGACTATCGCAGGGCTGACACATAGAGACAGACAACCATTCACACTCAACTTCACACCTACGCACAATTTAGAGTTATCAATTATCCCCAATTATCCTTTGGACTGTGGGAGGAAGCCGGAGTGCCCGGAGAGAACCCACGCTGACATGGGGTTAACATGCAAACTCCACACAGAAGGGCTCTCACACCCGGGATCGAACCGGCAACCCTCTTGCTGTGAGGTGACAGTGCTAACCACCACACCACCGTGCCGCCCTCTGAAGAAGAAGAAACAAATTTATGAGAAAAACGAGCACTTATATAAAAACGACATAAATGACAGAAACCATCTTTGCTCCACATGTTTATCTCTGCTGTCGCCTGTTACCTGTTACCTGTTACCCTGCCTGTTTCCCCGTCTGAAGATTTTTGCCTAGTCCCTTGGTTTTGTCTGCCTGATCTGCCGGCCTGCCTGGTTTGTGACCCCTGCTTGTTTTTGGACTGATTAAAGAATATTGGACACTGCTCCTGTCTCTGAGTTTGTGCTTTTGGGTTCCTTGTTTCTGAGTCAATACAAATCCATTTAGAGATTGTTAGATATTTCACTCAACCTTAATGGTGGCACTACAGGAAATTGGGACCACCACAGTCATTAGTATTCATCATCCAGGAAACTATGAATTTGTAGCCCAAATTTTGTGACAAACCATCTTGTACATGTTGAAATTGGAGACAAATTCAAAATATAAAATCTGTAGATTTTATCCTCGACTGAACGTTAATGTCCGAACCAAATGTCAAGGCAATCCATCCACTAGTGATTGTGACATTTAATGGTGGACCAACTGATCAACTCTGCTGTCCCAGGTCCTTGTTTACTTGTTGTTGGTTTGTATCATCTGCATGAGGACATGAGTGTTACAGTTTACAATCCTGCTGACTTCATCGTGCTATACCACCAATAAACAGTTGGTGGCAGTAATGTGTACACATAAAAGGAAGTTATATGTCACCCAGAGAGCATTCGTAAATGCCAATGTGATGGATGGTACTGGGAAAAGAATGGAGACAGAATAAAATGGCCTTGTACAGCCTTTGTAGTCTTCCAACCATTAAAAACACGTTCACACTACTTGTCACATTCACCAATTAACACACACATTCATACACTGGTGGCTGAGGCTACCATAAAAGGCCATTCACCATTCACATGCACTAACCCAAAAAAATTGCACAGCCATGGGGACCAATTTGTAATTCAGTGTTTTGCCCAAGGAAACTTCAACACACAGACGCAGGAGCTGGGGGTCAAAAAAATTGCAGATCAATCTACCTCCTGCGCGTGCACACACACACACACACACACACACACACCTTTTTCTGACTGTTTACAGTATCCCCATTATCAGCCAAAAAGCAATTGGAATATAGAGAAGAGTATACCCCTTCTTTACCCTCTAACTTTCCCATCTACTTAGTAGTACACTACTCACTAATCTACATAGTAGTACACCCACCTCAGATATATATTTAATGAAGCTGCAAATTGGGATTACTGTATATTAAAATTCCAGGAGATGCATGTTCTGCAGTGTGTTTTCCTCAGTTTGCATTGTGAAGATCATACAGTCTCTGCACTAGTCTGCACATGTAAATAACAAAACATAATTTTAGTGTTAAAACAGTATCTGATCCTGACCGCCAGTTATGTTTCTGTGTTTTCATTGCTCCTATAAGCTGCAGGCTTGAGTGTGGAGTTTGTCAGAGAGATGAATTGCAGTGAGCTGTGGAGTGAAAAACAGCCTTCCAGTCTGAGTGATAAGATGCCCTGTGCCTGTCCGTCTCCACAGCCACCCAACCTGATGGGGAGAGGGAAGAAAAAAAGTTAGAAATCACTCTGTCAGCTCTCTGGCCCTCACCGTAATGGCTCTCAGAGGGGTGATAAGGAGCATAGAGTTTCCCAATGAGAGAGGAAGGTGTGGAAGAAAGAAGTGGGGGAAGGAGACACAACTGTGTGTGTGAGCGCATGTATGTGTAAATTTGCTAGCAATGCTGGTTTCAACAGCCCCCAGTCTTCTGTGCATACCCTCAGGACTGGGTCATGAAGACATGAAGATGGGTGAGGAGAGGAGAGTTTGGGTGCAGGGGAGCATCACAATTTATTCCAGGTAGGATAAATCTGTTTGCATGTTCATGTATATTTACAGGTACATAGGTTGGTGTACTGGTGTAGACATACATGCATGCATGCATGCATGTATATACATACAAGTAAGTGTAATTCAAACACATTCATGTACAGTGGTACGCAAAAGTCTGGGCACCCCTGGTCAAAATTTTGTTCACTGTGGGTAGTTAAGTAAAAGATGACCTGATTTCCAAAAAGCATGAAGTTAAAGATGACATTTTTCATCAATATTTTAAGCAAGATTACTTTTTTATTTAATTTTTTTTACACTTTCAAAATAACAAAAAAGGAAAAGGGCCTGAAGCAAAAGTTTGGGCACTCCTTCAATTCTTGTCTGGGGGATTTACACCCATTCTTCCTGCAAAAGGCTTCTAGCTCTATGAGGTTATTGGGCCGTCTTGCATGCACTGCTCTTTTGGGGTCTATCCACAGATTTTTAATGATGTTTAGGTCGGGGGACTGTGAGGGCCATGGCATACCCTTCAGCTTGTGCCTCTTGAGGTAGTTCATTGTGGATTTCAAGGTGTGTTTAGGATCACTGACCTGTTGTAGAAGCCATCCTTTCTTCATCTTCAGATTTTTACAGACTGTGTGATGTTTGCTTCCAGAATTTGCTGGAATTTATCTAAAGGTAAAGTAAAGTTCCACTGATTGTCACACATCTGAATGTGTGAAATTTGTTCTCTGCATTTGACCCATCCCCTGAGGGAGCGGTGAGCAGTAGCGGTGCTGCGCTTGGGAATCATGTAGTGATCTGAATCCATTCTTCCCTCTACCTGTGAAACTTTCCCCATGCACTGGCTGCAACACAAGCCCAAAGCATGATCGATCCACCCCCATGTTCAAAAGTTCGGCAGGTGAACTTTTCATGGAATTCTGCACCCTTTTTCTCCAAATGTACCTTTGCTTATTGCATCCAAAAAGTTCTATTTTAACTTCATCAGTCCACAGGACTTATTTCCAAAAAGTATCAGGCTTGTTTAGATGTTCCTTTGCAAACTTACAATGCTCAATTTTTGTGGTGAGGACACAGGAAAGGTTTTCTTCTGATGACTCCTTAACAAAGGTCATATTTGTACAGGTGTAACTGCACAGTAGAACAGTGACCCACTCCAGAGTCTGAAAAATCTTCCTGCAGGTCTTTTGCAGTCAAACAGGGGTTTTGAGCTGCCTTTCTAACAATCCTACAAGCAGCTATCTCAGAAAGTTTTCTGGGTCTTCCAGACCTCAGCTTGACCTCCACAGTTCCTGTTCACTGCCATTTCTTAATTACATCCACAAACTGAGGAAACAGCTTCCTGAAAACTCTTTGCTATCAAATGGCCTTCTTTGGAGAATGATTGAATGATCTGGCTGCTGTTGTGACAGTCTTCATTTCACTTTTTAATTTGGCAGTAATGATGTATTTGTCTCTGGAAGTGATGAACCTACAATACAGTTTCTGCTGAATCACAGATCCCTTGGCTTTATGCAGCTTGAAAGTGAGTTACAGCTCATTGTTTAGCTGTCTAGCTGCAATGTTACTGTTCTATCTTTAGAGAAAATGCTCTGATAAAGTCATTGTACACCACCTGCAGGTGGTAGAGACTAAAATCAGAGCTAAAAGAGAGTAAATATTGGGCTTATATTTATCTAATAAAAACAAATATGACTTTAAATAAATTCCAATGTTGCCGTTATACAGCTGGATGTGTAGATAAGCAACTGTTAACTAACAAGATCATTATATAAACCTAAAAGGTGATGATTTGTCAAGTTGTGTTTACAACTTGTTTTTGCTGCCCCAAAGCAGCCATAAAAAAAACATATTGTTATTGCATGTTTAACTTTTGCTTCATTGCATGACTGGCTGACTGTCAGCTAGTGCAACACATTGGCTACACTCGCATCATTGCGTTCATTGACCATTGCTTTTCTATGTGTATTGAGAAACAAGGATGCAGACAATTAGTACAGCCAGTAAAAAAAAGAAAGAACCTCTATAACCTATATAAATCTCACCCAAGCCTGACGCTTTAGTTAATGCACTGGTTCACACTCATCCCTAAATCCCCTATTTTGTTACGTGATATATGTATATAAAAGCGAGAGTTTAGATAATATAAATGTAAATACACATTTTGCTGTTGCCCCCATCCATAGCAGCACATTGCTTTACTACAGTCCTGGAACTTCTGTCTGTTTCTCCAAACTGGGAGCATGCCATCCGCCATCAACCATAGGTAATACACTGACTATAAGAAGGTAAGTGCCTCACACAACCCCACTAAAAAAGTCATACTATCAAGTTAACTATGCACTAAAACTGTCTGATTACAATAGTAATCATGATGTAGATGACGGTGCAGTGAACGTACAGGTCACATCTGGGCTTTAGAGGAGTAAACTCTGTCATCAGTTTAAACTGTATAAATATCCTCACCAAGAAGCCATGAGCATTAGGCACACTGTCTGACATCATTTGCTGATATTTCTTTGATATTTTAATACTAAAAACAATCTCCCATCAGGTGTTGTACACAGTGGGAAAGCGACAGCAGAGTAGAAATGCTTGGCAGTCACCGAAAATGCTTGAGGCAATGTGTTCAGCTTGATCAAGGTGGAAAGGATGCCTTCGCTGTCACCTTCTACATCTTTCTCAGTCATGGAAAACAGAAATTTAGCAGACTGACACTGTGGCTCGAGAGTGGCTATATCAATGTGACATATTACACATATATCGGACAGAACCTGTCAAAGTGGCCACAGGGCCTGCAGATAAGGCTTGTACCTACCACAGCAGGACCTTTGATGGTCCTGTAGGGGAAACTTCAGTCTCCAAGAAAGCATTTTTAGGACTGCACAGCTACGTCAAATTAAGAAATAGGTGCATTGTACACCATTTTATATGTATTCCCTCATAATTCAGCCTGACAATCAGTACTTTGTTCTTTGGAAAGTTAATATAAAACTTTTTTGAGCCATTTGCACCCACACAACACGAGTTTGTAATGCACGGTACCTGCCAAATCATCTGTTGGGTTCAATGAGTAAATATGGAGTTTCCAATTAGGTTTTTTCTATAGCCATTGTGGAGCATATGTGAAGATTATCATTATAGAATTCAATATAAATCCATGCAATCGAAGCAATCAATTTCATGAGCAAATCCCATGGGGAAGTGAATCACTTTTCTTTCCAATAAAGGCTTTTTTTCTGCCATGGCAACATTGGTTTTGTCAGCGTAGGCGTCATATTTTCCAACAGTGGATTCAGTATCTCACTTTAAAACAAAAGCCTTCAAATAATTGCATAATGCAAGCTGGATTACCTGTGATAATCCAATATTCTTAGCGCCTGACAGCTGTGACAAAGCTCGGAGGCAGTAATGTGATCAGTGTGCTGTAATTGGTGTAATCATAAAAATAAATCTCTGCATACATTTTTTTCTCATGGTGGGAAACCTTGTCTCATCTTTCCTTTGGAAAACATATTTGTGTAAAAGCAGCTATTATCAGAGGAAGCCCAAGTATGTTGTTGCTTTTCCTAAAAGTTAGGATATGTTAAGATGTTTGTCAGTGTCTTGACACTCTCCATCATTTATTGAAATTCTATATACCTAGACATCTGTTAATGAGTTCTTTCATGTTCAAGGTCAACAGTTACTCTTTCAAGTGAATAAACAAGAACATTACAGACCGCTAGTGACTGTGATAGACATGGCAGTGTGTCTGTGCAATTATGCACAAGAATCAAGGCCTGCAGCAGTTAACCTAAAACTCTTCATCTATCTTAAGCCTCTTTTATACTACCTGTTCAAAGTAGGAATATTGCGCCATTATACTGCTTCGCCGTTCTGTATGTCAGGTACAGTTGCGGAATGGGGAGAACAAAGCTGCTACGGGAGGTAGTAACAGCGTCAAAACTGTGTCTGTATAAAGAGGACAGCTGGCAGGATGGGGACATGGGCAGCGTGGGTGTGACATTTTGATGACGTGTTATGCATGCGACTCTCTGTGGGTGATTTAAAAAGTAGCTGGTAGCAGTTAGAAGAAAGATGAAGAACAGCAGTAGTAAATGTCTGCAAATTAGGTTAACAATGAGGTCCAGGAGCTCCTTACCCTCCAAGCAGATGACCAGATCAGCCACCATAAAACAAGCTTTGGGTTTAGGCAACCAAGGTTACTGTGGTTAGGTTAAGGAAAAGCAACATGGTGAGAATGTACCTTAAATGACTAAAAGTGTACACAGATGTGAACACATGACTCCAGGGGAGAGTCCCTGGCAAAAGTCAATTTTTTTGTGACCCAACGACCAACCCAATCTGCCTCCTTACATGCACCCAGGACTACTTCCTTGTTTACTACTGTCAGCACATTGGCCACGTGTTTGCAGCCTTTCAAAATATGTGGGGTATGTATGAATTTGGGTGCACTGCTTTTTGTAGAAAAACATACAAAAAATTTGTGACAACAGCCTGAGTATATTATAACAGTGTCTCAGTTAAACACTGTACATGTACACCAAGCAGAAATTAAAATGCAGCACTTTTGTTTTTGCTACTATTTTTCACAGGTTTAAGCTAAAGATCTAAGACTTTTTTTCATGCAGTTAATAGATATATTTCTCTCAGACTATGGTCATAAATCTGTTTAAGCCATGCTAGTAAGCATTTCTTCTTTTCGAAAATAATCCATGCACCTGACAGGTGTGGCATATCAAAATGCTGATAACAAACTAAACGTTCATTTTACTACTGTTAGATGTTTCCAGTGTTGTTTCCCTGAATTTGGCATTACATCCAGCCAGCTTCACAACCACATAAGTCAGTTACAATGACAAATTTCTGTCAATGAGCATGCAGATGAACTCCCCTGTGACAATTTCACATATTTTTTGCAAAAATACTTTGGTTGTCCAAACCAGTTATTGCATCAGCAGTTTGGTTGGATGCCCTGCCAAATTAACAGAAATGACACTGGGGACATCTTACAGCAGTAAAAGTGAACATTCAGTTAACGGGCAACAGCTCTGGATGACCTTCCCGCAGTTAGCATGACAATGGAAGGCTCTCTAGTCTTGCAACATCTTTGACCTTTTATTGTGACCATTCAAAGGCACACCTGTGTAGTAGTGATGCTGTGTGATTAGCATTTTGATTTGCCACACCTGTCAGATGGATGGATTATCTTGGAAAAGGAGAAGTGCTCACTAACACCTATTTTAACAAATTTAAGACTAAAATTTGACAAAGACATATCTGCTGAGTGCATAAGTCTTAGATCTGGAACTTAAATCCGTGAGAGATAGGAGCAAAGATACAAGTGTTTCGTTTACATTTTTTTCATAATATTTCAAGACTCACAGATATTTTGTCCAAATTAATTACAACGCAACCCACATAGGCTAATCCTGAACTACACTGCCAAATTAACCTGGTTATCTCTAACCATGTGTTTGATGCCTCACTTCAGTGAAAAGCTAAATGGTGATTTTAGATTTGTTGACATTTGGTAACATTACTGTAAGGTAGTTACATTTCTAAAGGGCAATAAAAACCAAGTTGGAGTTAAATCCAAGTTACTTCCACACATTGCTTCTCATACAGTTTATTGACATACAGTAATTATCCATTCAGCATGGTTTGCTAGTTTCCTCCATTTTGCATATTTTTGTTTGTGGTTTTTCCTCAAATGTATTCTAAATATCAAAGCCTAAAAATTATTTTTATGACCATTTCATATGAATAACATGAGATCATGAGGAAATATCACAATTTTGTTGATATGGGCTCTTTTGTCTGAGGTCTGTGTGATCATCCGGTCTTTTCTCTTGGTCCTCTGGCCTCCACCCACAGTCCAAAGACATGCAGGTTAGATGAATTGGCTACTTTACTAAATTGCCCATAGGTGTAAATGTGAGCATGAATGATTGTCTCTCTCTACGTGTCAGCCCTGTGATTGAATGGCGAGCTGTCCAGGGTGTACCCCACCACTCACCAAATGTCAGCTCTGCACGACCCTCGAAGGATAAGTGGTTACAGGCAATGGAAGGATGGATATGTAAGCAGTGACCACACTACTCTATCAAGAGGGAAATACTACTCGAAGGGTAACACACTTCAACACAAGGCCGGGGTGTAGAGGGAAGGAAACATGTTTTCACTTAAGGTAAAAAGACTGTACTTTTATTAATTCTGTTGTGGTTCATCCCTTGTTGTGCATATGGCTGATGTGATTACAGTGACTTAAAACATCTGCACCCTTAGCAGATTTGTGCTAAAATGTAGTTGCTAATAGCAAACATTACTCATCAAAAGCCCATGTACTGAGTAACTAGCAACAGATTAGGGACTCGCCTTAACAGGACTGACATCTGATAATTGTTGAGCGTCAGATTTGATGAGTTACAGAATTTCAATTTTCCCTAAAACATTTAGCCTAATAATAGCCTAATAATTTCTAATGTTCAAAAGACACCATATTCATATTCTGGGCTTTAAAGTAATGAGTTCACAATCAGAATATCAAAGAAGTCAGATGCAAGTAATGAATAAATAATATAAATGTATTCTGTGACTCTGAACAGGACACAGTAAAATATAGAACACAGGTTGTTATTCATGCGCAGGTGTTTGTGAAACACTTTCTCTGCTGCTAATAACTGTATCTGTATATATACATTACTCAGAAATTTAGATCCATATCGACATTATAGAATTACATAGTTGCTGCAGCTTTGTTGGCGGCACTACATTCCAAAGGTGCTCTACTGGACTGACATCAGGTGACTGTGGAGGCCAGTGAACTCACTGTCATGTTCAAGAAACCAGTTTGAGATGCTTCAAGGTTCAGCATGTTGTTTGTTCAGAGATGTCCTCAAGATATAGAGATTAGAGACTATAACCAATCACTGTACACTGTTTTAACATCCTGTATGTAACAAACATAGTTATTTTAACCAAAAATAACCTCAACCCTAACCTTAACCCATGATCTTTTTTTAACCACACCAAACCGTTTTTGTGCCTAAACCCAACCCTGTTGCCACCAGGTCATTAACACATTACATGCCACCAACACGTAATGCTGTGTTAAAAGTTGTGATCATTTCATGTATTTATGTTTGGGAGCAGTACTCTTGCGTTGGTTCTGGTGTTTGTCTGTCCACTTTGGTATAAAACTGCAGTGATGTGGTTTCAGATCAATCACTAACAGATTTCCGGTAAAGATATGTCATTCCAATAAAAGACTTGTTTAAGACTTGTGGAGACTGGTCTTGTGTGTCTTTGCTCATGTCTCCTTAGAGATCCTGCCTCACTCCTCACTCCTTAGAGCAGAAGTAAGAGAATTGGGACAGCCTGTGGACTGGGAAAATTTGTGGGTCAAGCGAGGATCAAGAAGTGATCACACAGAAAAACTGGCGTACCTATAGAACCTATCAGAGGTTGCCAGTGCCATTTAGTACTTTGTCGGCAGTTAAGAGGAAGTTCCTGGTGGTAAACTTTTGAACCTTATGAGTGCTTGCAGACTGCCTGAACACATAATTACTTTTAGACTTGGGGCAGGAACTGCCCATGATGATGAAGTAAATCCTTTGCAGAGTCTCTCATTTGTGGATGAGGTGTAGGTTTTGCCCACCAGCCTTCAGTCCTATGAAGGCTCAAGAATTGGGACACTTAGTGTGTCACCCAGAATCCCTGTCATTTAGCTTAGAACCCCTGAAAACATTGAACCTTAAGTATATCATCTTCTTCAAGACATTTACATGACCACACAGCAGAATATTGCAAATGCATTATAGCCAAATGTTGAGCTTCCTTCCTGCTGTCTCCCTGTAACTTTGTAGACTGCATGGTTCAAGCTTATTTTTCTGCTGCATTCACTGTAAGCCAGTCAACAGAATAGCGTCAGCTGAATGTCTACAATGTAAAATGTAAATGTAACCTCAAATCACATATTCTTTTACTCTGTGTCACTGTGCTCCTCTTCATGTTCTTTATCATCGCCCAACATGTCAGCCTCCCCGTTACCCTCTCCTCTCCACCCTCCCCTACCCACCTCTTCTTTCCCTCCCTCATTCTGGTAGAACAACAGAAACCAAGTCGATGGCAGTGACAGGTGACGCTTTGGATGAAAGTCCCTGACTCCAGCGGCTGTCACAGTGCTCAGCAAAGAAATGAAAGAACCAAAAGAAGAAAGGTTTTAGTTGGAGGGGAATGGAGGGAGGTGAGGAAGGAGCGGAGGTGGAGATGTGAACTGAAGTCAGGGAGTGTCGCCCCGGGGGCTATGAGCCTCTAATTGACTGCAGTGGGTTGACGGAGGTTCTTTGTGACTGTCACTTCCAGCACACACACACACACACACACACACACACACACACACACACACAGTTTGTATTTCTATAGCTGTGAGGGCCTTACTTTCTCTCCCTCTAACCTAACACCTACTCTCACATGCCCAGGCTTAACCCTTAGCCAAACCTTATCAAAATTCAAATTTATGAAGTCCACGCCAGCATTTCTGACAGTAGAATATCAGACAGAATAGATATTATTTGAATGGGATGGGGAAAATGGCTGTATGGTACACAATGAATTTCTGCATAGACTAATGCATATCTATGTATTTAATCAGTGTTTGTATTTGCAGAGGCAAACCAATCGCAGATACTCTATATAATAATAATAATAATAATAATAATAGTAATTATATACAGTATATATATATATATATATTTATATATATGTATATTACATATATGTGTGCATGTGTGTGTGTGTGTGTGTGTGTGTGTGTGTGTGTGTGTGTGTGTATATTAGTCCAACAGTCACTTCCCTTTTAGCTCAGATTTGGTCACCACCAACTGTGTCTGCCAGCTGTTTGGTTGTGGGCAGGTAGTGTGGGTTTTCTTTTTTACTGCTGCTGGAACAGCAGTGAAGTTTTGGGAAGCAAAACCAAGAAGCAGAGCTGAGGACAACTGAAGGGTTGGTCATAATTTTCTGTGGGCTCATAACTACAAGTCACCCTTTGACTTATAAAAAAAGAGTTATTGTTTTATTTTCTGTAACCTCTTATCCTGTTGGGGATTGTACACCCTGGGCAGGTTGCCAGACTATTGCAGGGCTGACACATAGAGACAGACAACCACTCACGCTCACATTCACACCTATGGCCAGTTTAGAGTTACCAGTTAACCTATCCTGCGTGTCTTTGGACTCTAGGAGGAAGCAAGAGTACCTGAGAAAACCCACAGTGACATGGGAAGAACATGCAAACTCACACAACATGCACAGAGGGGCTCCCACACCCCAGACTGAACCCCCCACCCTGGGTTCAAACCAGAAACCCTTGCTGTGAGGCAACAGTGCTAACCACTGCACCACTGTGCTGACTATTACTCACAAAATAATTATTTTATCCATCGGTAAACTTGTTGTTAAAATGCATCCAATCATTTACAGACATTTTTGTCATAGTGGAGAAGTCTCTTTGGACCCAAAGGCATCATGTGATGGACCGAGCAGCTGTAGTTACACGGTTTGGCCACTATGTCAAATTGGCATTGAAGTCCAGCACTATTCCTGTTGTAATGCAGCCTCTGAGTCACATGCTTTATCTCTCCAACCATCCACTAATTAAAAATGCTCTCAGTGGCAAGCTGTCAGTGTTGGTGGTAATGCATTACAAAAGTAGTGCGCTACAGCAATATACTACGTTCTAGCAGTAACAAAGTAATATAACACATTACCAGCAGGATTTGGGGTAATATTAGTACATTTACATTGTCACATAATGCGTTACCACCCAAAATAAACTGTATATATTTTTCATTTTTCTTTCTTCCACACTGATCCACATCACTCCACTTCTGCCAGTGCGCCAACAGTGAAAATATCCCCTCGAGGTTGTTATGTATTGCCATGTCAATATACGCTACATTACAGAAGGGTGTAACTGTGAGTTTCCATGTTCAGTGTATTTCCATCGATATACCAGCAACGACTACAGCATTCTACTTCTGCTTGAAAACAGCTGGGAGAAGGAGCTGGCCCCTGGTTTGTTTTTTCCTCATTCAAATAATCGTCACATGTGGGTGATGTTAGCTGTTGGATGTGTTTCCCATTCTGCTTGTTGTGCTAACCTCAGTATTTGTTTATTGTGTTTCCTATCATAGGCCCAGAAATATTTATCCATATCTCATCATTATCAGACTTTGATCCTCTGCTTGACCCTCCCTGTGTTCAAGGATTCATTTAATTTAAAAGGCCCAAGGTATTAAATGGTTCTATATCATCAGGCTATTATTAATATAAGCAGGTGATTTTAATACAAAGTGGTAACCACTGTCTGTGAATGCATGAATGGGTCAGACCTGCGCAGCACTGGATTTGAAACGAACTGTAATAAACTGGAGCTTCTGTGCTTTGATTACCTGCTGTGAAACAACATGACCCTCATCCATTTAAAATCAACATTAGCTCCTCTGAGCTCATTTTGGACAAAATAACACACAAGTAGTGTAATAAGTAACTTATTACTCTACACAGAGAGTAATATTGTAAGGTAACTTATTACTTTTAAATAGCAATAACTAGTAGTATGTAATAGATTACATTTTGAGAGTAACTTGCCCAACACTGCAAGCTATAAACTTCAAAACTAAGTTGTACTCATGTAGAGAATATTGTCAATGAAAAATGTTGGTATCCGTGGAATATCCTGTGGAACACTGTTTCTATAAGAAGATGTAGGTTTTTGTGATTTAATTTAATTTATTTATTTAATTATCGTACTGTTCGGGCACCATAAACATCATACATTATTCTGTTGTGATGGTGGCAGAAATCTAATTGGCAGTGATATCAGATTTATAGGAAACAGAACCCATATTACATAAGTACTAAATCTAGAATATATTATGTTTCTCTGGGGCAAATCAAGTCTTAATTAAATTTTAAAACCCAGAACTAGAATCAATAAGAAAATTATGTACATTGTCAGTTTTTATCTTCATTAATATTCATTAACTTTTTTTTTATATATTTATTTTAATTTTTTTAAAAAGTAATTCAAAATTAAGAATGCTTAATAATCCCCATCAGTCTGAAGCAACTGCGTTCAGCTCTAGTAATTTCTGTGTGTATGTTAATCTAAGGAGAACCCATCATATGCAGCCATTGGATGGAAATGGACTGCACATTTGATGAAGCCAGTTGTTGAATGGCCTGAATTAAGTGATACTACATTCGCATTGTGCAGCGGAAGTGACTAACATTTCCTTACTTGGGTAGATTTTTCTCTTTGTTTCTTATGCAAACAGAAAAACATACACGTACACATTGATGCAGAGACCTGCACGCTGACAGAGTTGCGCAGAAAACACATGCACCCATGGGCATGTCTACATATAATCACAGCATGCATACACATGCACCAACTCCCATGATGGCTATGTCTTGGATGCATTCCAACAAATTAGGCTCTTTCCTTCTACCTTGCTTTCCTTCTCACCACTCTCCAGACACACACACACAGCTACTGTAACTCTAAAAAACGGCGACAGACGTACTCATGGAGGTATTCAAGCCTTTTATCATGCCAGAGTTCCACTGGGACTCATTCAGATGGACTGCTCTGACAAAAACACGTTGATAATGGCCACGCCACATACAGTATAGCAGGAACAGGAGACCAGAGGGGATGGGGACGATGTTCGGATGACTGGATGAATAGATGGCTTGATGGAAAAATGTACGAGTGGTGAGAGAGGACAGAGGAGGGCGCTGCTGCAATCCCAAGAGGTGCAGCCAAGGCCAGATGGCATTTGTCTGCGGGTGTGTGACCACACTGTGACACACACACACACACACACACACACACACACACACACACACATTAGGCCTTGGTAAGAAAAATTAAACAGGTAATACTCAACTATGAAAAGGCCTTGAACAGGGAATGTAAGATTTGAAAGATGTGGATTATTAAGTGTCTTCAACATTTTGTGCAAAGCCCTTGTGGAACTTTTTTGAAAATTATGTTTTAGGCATTTTATGCTTTTCTTACATATCTCACAGCAGAGAGATAACAGAAAATGAGGGGAGAGAACATGGGAGGGGTAATGACATGCAACAAAGCTACAACACGAAGAAGCTTTAGCTTTCTGCTGCAAATAGAATGACTGTTCTTAATGGAAGTTGTGAACTTGTTATGTATCTCTAGGATCACTTTATTCAGTACAGTTAGAGAGTAGACACAGGGAACAGTTCAGGTTCTGTATATTGAGTTGAATGACTGGCAGCATTACAGAGGAATCTATACCATATGTTCACACATGTATGAGAATGAATGATCCACTGAATGAATGACTGGACGTTAGAATGAAGAATAGTTTCTGTAAACCTGAAAACACACTGGCGCCGCTGTGTCATGTACCACCCCTCACACACAATTGATACGCCGCACTGCATTTCATCAACAGATGACCACGTAAAGTTATTACTACTTTTACTGAAAGATCTGTACCTCCTCCAACTCTACATTAACTTACAATCATCTGTGGACATCCAGTAATTAAAGTTGATTCTCACTTGCAGGGCTGATCTCCAGAGCTTTGACTCCCCAGGCAATATTTTTTTAGCCGTTGTCTTTATAACGATGACATTATGGGTAATTTAGCTTGGGATATTTCTTGACCAGAGTTCTCTTCGCGCATCAGTGGTGAGGAGAGGAGTCGAGCTGCTACTGGAGCAGAGAGAAAAAGAGCTGTTACAGGAGCTGGTATGCAAAAGCAGAGAGCGAGAGAGGAACAAATGCATTTAATTCCGAGGGCGGTGAGAATGGATAGAGGACAGTGGCAAAAAGTGCTGTCGGGTCGCGAGTCCAGGAGTCCCAACATGCATCTAGCCGCCACCAGTGTGGGGTTGTACATTGAAAATAATAGGGAAATATTTTGTGATACGCGGCATTTGCCGCCAGTGTGTTTTGGCTTTAAGACAAAATAAAAATACACAAATAATGTATACTATATTTAATTAATGAAATGCACTATGCTTTTACGCCATTGTGAGCATTTATACTTGTGCAGTGGTGTTTCTGTGTCATTCTGCAATTACACCTCCAAAACACAATTTGGCGGTGGGGTTTCCGCAAAGTGAAGTGAAGTTTAGTTGATTCAAAACACACCCAAAACATACATTAAACATGGCTAAAGAGCGACAATTTCAAATACAAGTACACAAATCAGCTTCACTGTGACTCGCAGGTTTCACAGACAAAGCACTTGCCTTTTGCTGGACACATTTTACCCACAAGATAAGAGATAACATAATCCTTTATTTGTCCCACAGTATTACAGCAGCAAAGGGATAGTGCAAAGAGGAAGCATCAGTAGAAAAAATAAAGTACAAAGCAATATATAAGTACATTAAATAAGTAAACTGTACAAAAACAAAGAGCAATATGATAAGGAAGCATTAAAAATAAGTGGAATATATTGTATTATAATATTGTACTTGAGTGTTTGATTGTAAACAGAACAAAAAATAAAAGCAAGATACTATAATAATAATAAGTTGATATATGTATACGATATATGCTAATGTTATGAGCACAAGCCTGTGGCATTTTGCATTGTATGAATAAGCCTAGAAGAGATAGCCTCTACTCATATGGAGCTAGGGAAAACAGCACCACTTAAAAAAGTTTAGCTCCATTACAGCTCACAAGGTTCACTGACAAAACAACTATCTTATACTAAACACATTTTCCAGACAAACACAACATGCTAACGTTATTAGCACAAACCTATGGCAATTAACTTTGTATAAATTATCCTAGCAACTAGCACAGAATTCCTCTGCTCATGTGAAGCCAGGATAAATCACACATAAGGCTTAAAATGCTAGTTTGTGGGGGCTTTACAGTCTTCACAAGTTATTGTTTCTTATCTGTTCAGTAAAAGTGAATGAAAGCTTCGTTCTGAGGGAAAGGGTTTTCACCTTACAAAACCTAGACAGGTCTGCTTAGCCATGATTGTGTAATTACATTTCTTAGGGAGGTGCACATCAGGCTATGGCGTTTGTTGTCAACGCGTCCTACGCCGTAGGTACAAGGGAACTGCCCATTGGTCCAACATCCCATTGTTCCGAACATATTAAACACATTGTTCTAAAGTCCGTTCCGAAATTATCATGATGCCCTGTGGTTAAGGTCTGGTTAGGTTTAGGCACAAAAACCACTTGGTTAGGGTCGGGAAAAGATCATGGTGTGGGTTGGGATGTCAGTTCAATACAGAAGTAAAAATCTTGCTTTAAGCCTACTCTTGTATGTGAAGCGGGTGTCGACCTCCCAAACTTAAATAGGGAGCTGGTTCAGCAGGTGATGAGACTGATGCTGAAGGCATCTTTTCATGGCAGTACAACATGCCACTGGCCGGCGTCGGTGTATAGCACAGTCGGACAGTGTCAGTGTGAAACACCACCACCACCTGTCCAACAAACACTGGATTTCACCCAGCAACATCCTGTGGAAATGTTAAGCCAAACTATGGTGATTTTAACTATGTACCTTTGATGCACAAGGAAACATTAATACGTGGTAATTTACCAATGTTGTAATTTGATTTTGAAAGACACAATGCATGTAACAGGCATAACTTGACAACGTCATCCTAGAACATTAACAACAGACACACCAGGATATGTAGATGTGAAAGTCCACAGACCAAGAGGTGATATTTGATGAGCTGGGAGTGAGACGGTGTTGTGACTAACTGCTGAGCTAAAGTACGGTAACTAACAGAACTGAATCGTGTGTAAAGAACTGTGGAGCTTGAAAGTTTAGGGAAGGAGAGAGCTGTAATTGCCTGAGCAGAACTAGTGTAGGTATGACGTGTAAAGCTGGTAATTAGCTGCTGCAATGAAGAATGTCACAAAATGAACTTAGATGAGCTAGAGCAGCAAAACTGCGCTATCAGTAACTCAGAAATGCTAGGACCCAGAAATGAGACAATAAACTTACCAAAGCATGTCAATATGTCCAAGTGAGGTGAGCAATAAGCTGAATGGTTTGTGGCCATTCCGATAAGATCTTCAAGGTTGTAGCAATCTCATTTTCTGCTTCCTCTAACTTAATGTATTTTGATTCTTGCTGTCCATCTTGTAGCCATGAAACATGAAATCAAGTCATCTACACTTACCTGTTGGAATAGGAAAAGAAATACACTAGCAAACAGCAAAACAGGCCCTAAAATGCAAGGTACATTACTTACCGTTAGTGTTTCTTCACTGCTCCTCTGCTCCGCGCTGCCTCACACACTTTCATTAAATATTCCTGATAAATAAATCAGCGCACACACACCGACACAGCCACATGGTCATACTCACACACACACACACACACACACACACACACACACACACACAGAAACATGCAAGACACACTGTCAACATCCTGATTCTGTTGCCCTCTGGACTGATTTCAGTCTTATACATAATGCATTAGCTAAATGCTTAAGTTGAATTATTAGGATGTTTTATTCAGGAAGGGGCTGGGGCTGCCTCTTCTCTCCCCATTAAGGACGGCTGGTTCGGGGGGGAGGTGAGGCGCCTAAGCGCTTGGGCACTGTGGAACATGATTTGGATTAATTAGTAATGGTGAGTGTAAGGTGCTGGAGATGTACCATTAATGCAGACAGGCTGAGGGCTACGGTGCTTAAAGCTGCTTCCTCTTATCTGCGAGAGTGGAAAGGATGCCGGGGTTCAGAGTTTAGTCCCCAGGTCAGTGCACCAAGGTACAGCTGCTGAGCCTCATGTCTCTTCAGAGACACTGTACAAACTGAACAGTAATTCCTTTAATAAAACTGGACATTAAAGTTTATAAGACGTAGACTGACACATGGATCATACGTCAGTGATTTTCTAATCAATACATTTAACAACATGTTCTCTTTATTTGAGAATGATCATCTTCATCGTGCCTTTTTGGTGTCAGGGGAGCTGTGATGTCCTTTCGGCTTAATAATGCTTCTAACATTTTTCCAACCTGCCAAAAAATATTAGAATTAATAGGGCCTGTCTTTAGAGATGGCGATGTCAGTGGGTTAGTTGGTCTGTCAGTCCACTGCTTTGGTTCTGAATGAAATTCCTTGATACCGATTGGATGGATTGCCATGACATTTGCTAGACATACTGAAGGTCTCCAGAAAATGTATCTTAAAGCCTCGGTGAACCCGATTTTTCATCCAGCACATCTGACAATTTCCATCAATGACTTCACGTTGCCGATACAATAAGGGCTCATTTATGGTTAACGTTAGATACAGAGACAGTGAAAGCCTTCTACCTTTACTCTGCGTTAATTTCAAAAGCTCACGGACACAGATTAAATGGAGCAGTACCCCCAGAAATCGTAGAAGCAGTGTAGCTTAATTCAAACAAGATATGACTGTAGGAGTGGAAGAAATTTAAATAATGGTTGAGCAGAGCGAATCTGTAATGTATACTAATTTATATAAACATGTTGTGTTGTGAAAATAATGAAAAGATTTCTCCATCCACGATGTATCTAATAGCCACACAGACCACTGCTGTCTACAATGCTGCCTCCATTTAAAATGTCTGTAATGTCATTATATCCATAATCTTTTCTCTATAGGCCCCAATTTCCATATTTCTCAGCAGATAATGATCATCATGTTATCAGTGCACCACATGGCTGTGGTATGATGGCCCACTTTGGTCTGCGTGTGTGTCTGTGTGTGTGTGTGACTCACTGACTGAAATCCCTTAGGGGTCAGTATGTCAGGCTGCCCCCTCCTTGTACAATATGGTACAATTAGCAAATTTGCATGGAGTCTGACCGCACCTGAACGCACACACACACAATCTGTTGCACCCATGATAACCTGGGAAAACACCATCTCCCTCTCTTTGTGTGTGTGTGTGTGTGTGTGTGTGTGTGTCATAGGTCCAACAGATGGTCAGATCAGTGTTGCATATGTTCTGCCCCCACTCTTCCAGTAGGGACAATTAAAACACACAACACACTATTTACAACTTCATTTACACCACAGTTACTCTGCTTACCTGGGGGCATCCCATTTCCTCTTTAGCATATGCAGCATACGCCTGGTATGAGCATTTTTTAATCACACCAATAATAATCTCTTCCAGAGGGTATTGTTGCTAGACATTGCATATTAAAGCCATATTACACAGAAATTGAGGGAATTGTTGTATTTGCTAGGACTCAATCAGCTGCTCAGATATTCCTGGCTTGTGTGATTGTGAGCCACAGCTCCACTGGTGGCTCCAGGAAAGAAACACCACAAGACACAACACAACAAACGTCAACCCAAAGTCACAATTAATATAATGGGTATTATTGTCTTAAATTAATGACAATTATAAACATTTATTTAGCACTTTTCTAACGAAAGTTTCACAGTGCTTTGAACAGATAAAGATCAAAATATATTTTTATAATATTTATAAAAATTAGACAAAAAAAATTGGTCAGTTAAAAGTACACAAACACAATAAACAAGAAGGAACCTCGCCAGCAGCACTATGAGGCTCTAATGTTGTGTGTAAAGAAAACCAATCTGGGGAGCAGATGTGATAAAACCTCTGAGGCTCTTTTATCTTGAAACATGGTTCAAATGCATCTGTGAAGCAGTGTGTGGCAGTATTTTGGGTTCTACACCATAGATGGCAAAATTAAGAGGCTGTTTGCTGACTTGGTTTTAATCTGAAATGACAAGAAACTTCAGGACTCATTTCAGGACTGATCACACTACGAGCAACAATGCAGCAGCATGACCAGTTACATTATCGCTGAATCACTATTTAAAGGCTGCTCAAGCATTCGTTAGCATATTTACATTGTCACTGACTATGTGTGTCTGGTACCTGCCACAATGCACCCTAACTGAATATCATCTTAAGTTTGTGCATCTAAAAAAAATATCTGTTTCAAAAATGTCTGCGCCCCATATTATCATCATATTTTGTTGCCCCATTACATCCACATGTGGACTGCAATGCACAGAGAGCTAACATAGCATCAGCTGACTGAGCTAAATAACACAGTATAACAGCTAAAAGTCATATGGTTGAATAATGCTTTAGTGCATCATTGCAAAAAATTAAGGCCAGCATGTCAGCAGCATGGATGTATTAAGAGAACTGGATACAGCGTTGAAAGTTGCTCAGTGGCACATGATGGATTGGGGAGGTGTAATTCCCTTGTTTGGCCACTATGAAAATTGGTTTCACTTCCTGGGGGCCTGTCAGTTGCAACAAGTGTTGGGCATCAATTTGTAGCTTCATGTCACTGGCTACCATTGAAAATGAATTGGAGCCTGTTGCTGTGTTGCTCCTAATGTGAACACAGTATTAAGTAGCGGAGGCACCTGAAATAAGTCAAGCAATGTCAACTATACAATCTTGTCTGACTGAGGTTTTTTTTCACTACACTTATCCTCAGGATCCTTACCAGAAGGCCACTGCATATAAGATAGCAAGATTTATATGCAAGGATACACCACCCATTGGCACTGTTTTGGGAGATTGTTCTCAGGATAATGACAGAAATGGTGCCACAATGTAAAATTCTAAGTTGGACCACAATATCAAGACATGCAGTGTAGATGTATAACACCACACGGGAAAATAAAACCACTGTACTAAAAGGTATTACATATCCTCATAGCTGGGTGTAGGGAGGGAGTATTGCTTTAGAATAAATTTTAACAAATTGTATACCTTTGAATTCCATCAAACTTAAGTTTTTGAAAAAGTGACAGCTTGATGATGGGGCAGGATAAAAAGTTGAGGGATCACCAAAATAGTGAAAACTGCTGATGGCACTGAATGAAAAGTACAGGGAACACAAAAGTTATTAGAATTTATACCATGGTCTGGGTGAATACTCAATTCTGATTGGCTGCAGGGTGTCCGTTAAAAGGTGTTATGGGACAGCTAAAAAGACGTTCTGGTCAAATTGCCTGATGACAGGTTCTAAATTATTGCGCTGGCTCAACTGCTAATTTGTAACCATAGCAACGGAGACTCAGAGAAGAGGCAATGGATTACAACGGGCATCATGAGTGATTTTATCGTTTCATTTAATTTATTTGGTGAAAAAGGGTGAAAAGGGAGAAACGGCACAGGGAGTCGTGGGTCTTCACCAATCACAGCCTCCGGAGCACAGCTGTAGGCTGGCTCTCTGACACCGGCCTGGAAACTCGTCAGATCATGACCGTCACGGGTCACGGGCGCTGACGGAGCAGGCTTACTGGGCTCTGTCAATGCAGGAGAGACGAGACTGGAGGAACATCTTGTCGTCTCCAAATGTCCCAACAAGCAGTGCTCAATCTGTCAATCTCCGTCCTTCAAATGCCACTATGATGGACATACCCATATCACTTTCAAATTTCACTATTAATGATAATGTAGCATTTCATTTTAAATAGGAAACAATCATTAATTTGTCAATGTGTTTATATGATTTAATCTCGACTACTAGACTATGTTTATGAACATAGTTTGTTGCAATTAAAAACAATTTTGACTACTATTTGGATGTTGATTATTTGAAACAAATTTTCTTGGGCCTATAAATGAACGCCAATGAATCATGAAAGTAATATCTCAAGTTGTTTTTTGCACATCATCCTCTGACCACCAGAGTCTGTAACACACAAGCGGTAAGAGATGCACTGGCTTTCTGAAATAATCATCTTCTGAATAATATCACGTAACGTTTAGCCATCATCTCACTTCCCTTCACTGATCAGAGTTGCTATGCTCTCTACGCTGCGGCCACAGCGGGTTTCCATGGCAACGCCTGTGAACTACAAAGATTAAATAGTCCGCTCAGCTGTGGCTTGTGAAAAACTCTTGATTTTAACTGTAAAACACATTAAAGCATAAATAATTGATTTAATATGCATTTCTTTGGTAAATGACCATGGTATAAGCAGGTTAATGCCCTTCGAGGTGTCCATTATCGGTTCACGCCTCCGCATCGTCCATTCATTTCTGATAATGGACACCTCGTCGGGCATTATCCCTTACGTATCCTCTGGGAACCATGAAAATACAAAATTGGCATGGCACCCCATTCAGTAGTAACAGTCACTTACCAAAAATGTACCCATCTTGGTGTCATAGAAGTCACAAAATATGTTAAATAAAGTGCATCTGTGTTCAGTCTCAGTGTCACATGATCTTACTACATATACACTTGTTGTAAAAGGCCACAACACCATGAAGCAATGGGTATCAAAGCAAGTGCCACCATGAAGACCAAAGAGCTCTCCAAACAGGTCAAAGGTAATGTTCTGGAGAAGTACAGATGCAGGAAACTTTGAACATATCACTGCACACCATTAAATCCATTATTACCACCAAACAAACCTTTCAAGAGAGGGCTGCCCACCAAATCTCAAATACCAGGCAAAAAGACTCTTTGTTGCCTCTCTGACAACAAAGAGACCAAAGATAACCTTGAAGGAACTGGAAGGCTCCACAGTAGAGTCTGGAATATTTGTCCATAGGATCATACACTCCAAAGAGCCGGACTTTATGGAGGACTGGCCAGAAAAAAGCCCCTGCTTGAAGAAATAAATAAAGACATGTTTGGAGTGTGGGGTGTTCTCTTGCCTGTCCCCTGCCAATCAGCACCTCTCATCCCTCCCCTCTGTTCCTCAATAAATCTCCCTTACCTTCTACAAACTACCTACTGTGTCCGTGTCTCCTCTGGGTTCTAAACCACCGCCCTAACAGGCACAAAAGTAGTATGGATTAGCTGATCCTATATAGCAAAAAAAAGGGATTTCCAAACCATGATCAGTCTGATACATATTACATTTTTTGAACACCAACATGAAAGTCTATATGAATCCATCCAGTATTTGTTGTGATTTTTCAGTCTTGACCAAAGAGCAATATCAATGTCTGATTTTTGTTTCTAGAAAACTACTGGTCATTAACTGCCAGTAACTTTGGTAAAGATAACCAGCCTGAACTCCGGTAAGACAAACTAAGTTTTAGTCAAATGGTGATCACAGATTCAGTCAATTCAATATATATTGTAATGCACAGTGATCATTACAGCATCTGTTGGACATTAGTGAGTCTTTAGGTTCTTTCTTCATTGTTTCTTTTCTGTTAACGCCAGACAGGACACAGATTAAGTATGATTTGTTATCAAATATGCAGCCATTTGATAATTCATACGCACTTCATTGATACTCTTGATTTAATAACCTATTGTTCTGGCATGAGACATCAGCTTTTAAGATCTGTCTCTTGCTCGTTTGCTGCCAAAACAAAGCCAAAAAATATAAAGTAGCTGTGTTGTTAGGTTTTCTCTACACACAGGGCAGTGCATGAAAGTTAGGCTTTTTTTTCCCATATTAAAGCTCCAAGACAAAAACCACAATTTGCATGCATCCAAATAAACACAGTTATTACAGCCCTCAGTGAGTGAACTGAGCACAGGTTGCTGAAGGGCTTGACACCCATGATAGTATTTGCTGCACCCTAAATTGCAATTAATAGCCCAAAAGTAAGAATATATTAGATCAGATTATGTCTTAGCCTGATAGGAAGTCAGATATCGGACTGTCCTTCATATATCAAAACCAATTATATTAATAATATACCAGATCTATGATGCCAAGTTGCATGTCCAGTCCTATTGGAGACAGCTGTTCTTAAACATCTACAGTTAAACACCAGAACATTAATACTGATGGTGAATAAAAGTTTAATATTCGCTCACATACGGAAGAAAGCAAGCTGTGAGAAGCATGTGTTGTTACTCTCTTCACGGCTAAGCTCATTTCCACACAGCTGAGGAGGCTTTTATGCATGGTGACATGAACAGCTGTTACCACATGGGTAAAATAGGCACAGACACCACTGAAAGCTGTAGTTTGTAACTTTGGTAAAAATAACTTCTTGTCATATTTGCTGAAACTGTCACTATATTCACACAGCATTAATGAGGCAGATCATGTGTGGAAAAAAAATCATACTCCCTTTGCCTAATAGCACCTCTAATGGCCTTACCTCATGTGAGCTGAGGAGTCTATAACTCAATCATGTCAATCACTGCTCACGAACTGTGGCCAAATATTAATCAAGACTCTGTTACTGCATTGCCTGTTTCTTGCCTCAGATGTCTATAGAAACATATGTTATTGTACTATTTAGCTGTAAAATGTAAATGTTAGTCAACAAGCTGACATGTTGAAGACAGTCAGGCCAAAACAAAACACTGTTTGGTCACGGGGGACTGGAGCCTATCCCAGCTGTACACCCGTACACCCGATGAGGCAGGGTACACCCTGGACAGGTCGCCAGACTATCGCAGGGCTGACACATAGAGACGGACAACCATTCACACTCACATTCACACCGGACAATCCCCAAACTGCATGTCTTTGGACTGTGGGCGGAAGCCGGAGTGCCCGGAGAGAACCCACGCTGACACGGGGAGAACACGCAAACTCCGCACAGAAGGGCTCCCACACCTGGGATCAAACCGGCAACCCTCTTGCTGTGAGGTGACAGTGCTATCCACCACACCACCGTGCCACCCTAACATCATTATTTTATATATATATATATATATATATATATATATATATATATATATATATATATGTATGATATTAAACAAAGTACATCACATTACATAATAACTGCCATCAACTGCTATGGTCCAAAACAAAGTTGGTAAGCAAAGTTAGCATGCAGTTAGCAATGGACTTTACATGACAATATTCATGACTAGATTCATTTTATGAAAACCCTTGTCGATCAGTGGACCCTTATGGACTAAAGGAATATAAATAGGCCTAATCGAGAAATGGACACTGTTAGGACTTTTTGACCACTTCAAAGGTAGAGAGCAACCACTTTTGTTTGTCTCTCTTGTGTACCATACCAGGTAAATTTCAATAAATTATACTTTGGTACACATGGCTTCTCTAAATTGAACTTAATGACTGAATTGTTGAGCAAAAAAAACAAAAAAAAAACACAAGGAGGGGTCATCAGGGTGGAACCTCCTTTCACTAGTGTTTCATCTAGTTTGTCCCACAACATTACCAGGAGGCTAAACAGTGATCTCTGGCATCCCACAGACACTCCCCTAATGCCAGCTCTCACGGCTCCCTGCACCTACCCAACAACCTCCTTTACCTTACCTTACACATGGCTTTCTCAGCCCAAACAGCACTGCCACCTTCAACAAAGGTGGCAAAGCTGGGGTGGCTCCATTTATGCAAGCTCCAGGTAGTGACTGTGTCGATACTAACTTTCCTAGCACAATCACCAAACCCTGTTTCACATGCTACACATCATAACTCCAATAAAAGCTAAAGTTGAAGGACCATGCAGCATGGTCTCAAACCAAAGGGATTCAAATAGGCCACTCCCACACTTAAATAACCTTCCTCTTCCTGGATTTTCTCTTGAGAGGACTGATTGATGGATCTCTCCACCTGAACTAAAGAAGTTATGTTACCTGCTTAGTAGGTCCCCTTGCTGGCCCCCAACTGACATTCCTCCTTATCCAAATACACTGACTAGATCTAGCTGCTTCATCTGACATTTCCTTCACTGTCTTCCTCAAACTCTGTCCCCGCACTCTGAGTTCCCCCAGGAGCGAGATAGCTGATCTTGCTATGAATCCCCTACACCCCACTTCCACTGGACAAATCCTAGTCTTCCATCCTCGCTGCTCAGCTTCTGCTCCTAAGTCTGCATACCTAAGCTTTTGTCTTTCATAGGCTTCTTCCACTGAGTCTTCCCAAGGAACTGTCAGTTCAATGAAATAAACTATCCGTTGACTCAATGACCACAACACTATGTCAGGCCTCTGCTTAGTACAAACTATTTCCTGGGGAACAACAAGCTTTTCCCCTAAATCTACTTGCATTTCCCAATCACAAGCACCTACTAGGCGGCCACACCCCTGCCTCCTTACCAATTTATCCCTTCTGTATTTCTCTCCCTCACGGACAAACTGAATCGCTAAACTCCTATTCTTAAAACCTTCTGAATTTACCTGTCTTCATTTCCCTTCGATGCCTGCAGCTAAACATTTCAACACCTGGTTATGTCACCATGTATATCGGCCTTGTGACAAGCTAGCTTTACAGCCTGACAAAATATGCTTTAAGCTTGCTGTACCTGAACACAACGGGCATGATGGGTCCCCATTTACCCACAGTTTTAGGTTCTGGGGGGTTGGTAACACATCATATGCAGCCCCTACCAGGAATCTAATACGATTCTCCTCCATGTTCCACAAGTCCCTCCAACTAAGCTTCCTCTTCTCTACACTTTCCCAATTCAACCACTGTCCCTGTTTAGCCTGGGCCACTACCTTTGCACCCCTTAATATCGCCTCCTGTCTACGTATCTGTTTCACAACCGGCTTTCTTTTATCTTTGGGACCTTTATTCCATACCAGTTTGCCTGAGCCAAGCCCCAGGCCTCCCTGGCAGAACTAAACATTACCTACAATCTCTGCCTACAAGAGCTGCCTCTGCCTCCTGAACTGCTGATCTTGGCTTCATTTCGTCCCCTTGGTTAAATTTGAAACCACACTCCTAACTACCACGTCCTTACTCCCAGATAACAACAGCTCTGTCCTGACCTTGGTACATTTAAAGTCCTCTGTCAAACTAGATACTGGCAGCTGAAGAATTCCTTTTCCATACAATGCAACACTACTTAGACACCTAAGAGCGCCCAACCACTTCCTAATATAGGAGCTAACTGACCTTTCCATTCTCTCCCCAACAGATACTGGAATTTCATAAATTGACAGTGGCCACATTAACCTAGGATATAGCCCAAACTGCAAACACCACAACTTCAACTTTCCTGGAAGTTCTGATTTATCTATTCTATCCAGTCCTTGTGCCGCATCTTTTCTAAATTTCATCACCTGTTTCTCATCATTCAACTCTACATTGTACCATCTACCTAAGCTCTTTACTGACTTTTCCCTAATTGGTGGGATTTCCTCATCATCTATGACAAACTTCCTATCACTTAACTTCCCTCTACATATTGAGATGCTTCTAGACTTACTAGGCTTGATCTTCATGCTGGCTCACTTCAGGTTCTTATTTACCTTCTCTAGTAGCCTCTTTGTACATGGCATTGTTGTGGTCACCAGTGTCATATCATCCATGTAAGCCCTAACTGGTGGAAGATGCAACCCGTTCTGCCATCTCTCTCCACCTACCACCCACTTGGAAGCCCTGATGATTACTTCCATCGCCATAGTAAATGCTAATGGAGAAATTGTACACCCTGCCATGATGCCTATTTCTAGCCTCTGCCAACCTGTTGTGAAGCCTGTCGTATTTAGACACCACCTAATATCCTGAAAATATGCTTTCAGTAAGTTGACAGCTACCTGTGGCACTTTGAAATAGTCAGACGCACTCCAAATGAGGCTATGTGGTACTGAACCAAATGCATTTGGAAGATCTAAAAATATTACATGCAGGTCCTTTTTTTTAATCTTTGCTGCCTAAATCTGGTGCCAGCAGAGAATCTAACTGAGCTACCAATGTGTAGCATGTCAATATTTACCAAAGTTTTTAAATAAAACATTAGAATTTGGCAATTCTTAACAACAGCTGATAATTGTATGGCAGCAAAGAAAATCACTGAGTCGACGTAATTAAAGAGGAAACATAGGACATAGCAATGATCCTTAAAGTCTTTAAGAAAATGTCTGTTTCTTCCTTCTGCAGGCAAAGACTGTTTTGTTTTCACCATAACACCCTTTTTTTAGGAGGTGGTACAGTGAACACAAAACATCTGTTAATCATCAAGCAAGGTGGAGAAAAAGCACAAAATGTCATTTAAAACAGAGTACCTCCTATTGTTGGAATGGTGGTAAGTTGTGAAGCTTGTATTCTTAGTGACGTCAGGGCTGCGTCACTGGAACTCCCCTTGGCTGCATTGGGTGTCATCCAATAGGAGATCAGGATTTAAATTAAAATCACATTCACTATTCACAAATAGTTTATTTTAATGGAAGTCAATCAGATGTCAAACAGGGAGTGCCTCAAGGAAGTTGCCTTGGGCCTCTTCTGCACTCTAACTTTACAAACGACCTTCCTCTTGTATTAGAAAAAGCTCATATGTCTATGTATGCTGATGATTCAACCATTTATTTAGGAGAAACAACAACTGATGATTTAAATACAAATTTAAGTAAGGAAATGGAATTGGTGTTGGATTGGATCAGTAGTAATAAACTTATATTAAATGTGTCTAAAACAACCAATATGGTGATTGGAACAAACCACTCTTTGCGCTCACGTCCAAGTCTTGATCTTAATATAAACAATGTATATATTATATATATATATATATATATATATATATATATATATATATTATAATTAAACAGGTAAATGAAAGTAAATTGCTGGGAGTTATCATTGATAATAAATTATCATGGGAAAAATAAATAGAGAGTAGTGATGAAAATGGGCAACATTATGTCTGTGATCAGAAGATGCACAAAATATTTTACACAACAAACTATCAAACAAATAATTCAAGTTTTTTTTTCCCCCATTTAGATTATTGTTCTGTGGTTTGGTCCAATGCATCATCAGCTAATATCAGAAAAGGGCAACTGGTTCAGAATAAAGCAGCACGTGTGGCTCTTTCCTGTGGGTTTTGGACAAATGTTACAAAGATGCATGAATGTCTATCTTGGCTTGATGTAAATGATAGACTACTGTATTTGTTGATGGTTTTCATGAGAAATATTATCACAACAAAGATGCCATTTGTGGTTTACAAGAAATTATCTTTTAGTTCGGAGACACATAGTTATTCTACGAGACATGCTGCTAGTGGATGCTTTAATTTGTCTAAATCCAATATGTCTATGCAGCGTACGGTAATGTATAGGGCAATGAAAGAGTGGAATTCACTCCCCAACTATATTACAAAACTGAAAAATGTTGATCATTTCAAAATCAATCTTAGAGTATACTATTTATCAAGGAACTTTAGTAATTAACTTAATATTTTCTGAAGCACTTTTCACAAGACAAGATTAATTGTTAAAGGGCCAGTGTAAAAAATGGGTTGAAAACAGTTGAAAACAGTGACATCAGTGGTCAAATTCTAGATTGCAGGGCTCACTCGCTCACCCTTTCCATCGGGTAAATGACGGTGGCCTCATAGGACCAAAAGCCTTGTGCAGACACGAGTTTTTCAGGAGTAGGTCTATCTAGCGACGAGGTGAATCTTTATTTAGAAATCTAAACCATGTTATGATACTGTAATGAATCCCTCACGAGCAGGAGACCAGAGTAGCGTTCGGGAAAAAGGCTCGTTTATTTGAGCACTCCAAAAACTCCGTTAACACTCCAGGGGGTAAAGGACACCATCCGAAACTCTTCTAGCGTAACACATACACTTAATACACACATACTCACTTACAGTACCCAGCGGGGCAGCCCTCCCCTCTCTGCTCCACCAATCTCCAGCCCGCACACTGACTGACAGCTTACCACACTCACCACTGGGTCGCTACACTATTGTAGTGAACCTGCAGTAAATGTTCTGTTATAATGTTAATGTTCTATGAGTTAAGTTATGAGTTACAGCTAAATTCTTGTTTGTTGGTTGTTTTGGTGTGGTTACGGCCTACAGTAACCTGTACTGTTCAGTAATAAACTGTGATTTTAGCTGTACTGAATCCAATCAGCAGGATACATAGGAGTAACGTTACTGCTATTCTATTGTCTGTTATTGACATAAGACTAAAATTTCCAGTACGTCCTGTGCTGTGATCTATGGAGGGAAACACCGGTGAGCAGGCACAGGCACAGATGCAGCCTGTAAACAAAACTCAGCTGTTTATTTAGCCTAGCAATATCTCCGGACTATAGTAGCTGCAATGGACGTCTATGAACGCGATTTTGAAGAGTTTCTTGTAGCGGACAC
The DNA here is from genome assembly GCA_035609425.1 of Epinephelus awoara. NCBI lineage: Eukaryota > Metazoa > Chordata > Actinopteri > Perciformes > Serranidae > Epinephelus > Epinephelus awoara. The sequence continues at coordinate 5,318,858 of CM069299.1, read as the reverse complement.
AGATCCAGAGCCATACCTGTTTGAGCCAGAGTACACAGATGAGGAACTCCATGTGTTGGATGCTGAGTGGGCGAGAAGAGAGGCTGAATCCTTCGCTCCCATTTAGCTGCACAGAATGGGATTTGGTGCTACCATCATTGGGGAGATATATCATCAGGAGGAAAAGTGCCGCAGAGAGTGCATCACAAGGAGTGAAGTTGCGTCTTCTTTTCCTCGCAGATGACGGTTCGGGTTCATTCTCTCCTGCTGCGTGGTAAGTGTGGTCCATTCGCAAACTTTATAACTAAAAAAACTTTTCACTACTCTCTATCGACGGACTACTAACACTCTCTGCTGTTTTCTCCCCCTTCTTCCGTCCCCTCACTGTCTTCATTGGCTTATTTATACACGCGAAACGCGTTCTCTGGCTGGCTACATGTCCGCTCGGGCTGCCATACATACATGGCGACGCAAGATAGCGACCTCTCTAAAGCAAAGCCCTTGCTATATATATATATATATATATATATATATATATAAGCATAATTATAAGGCTACAAAAAAACCCGAATTTTATTTTATAGCGATTATACACTTATATAAACATATTAATGGGTAGAATATTCAGATTCAGATTCAGATTTGACAATAAACCATGCCAAATATTACACACTGGCCCTTTAATTATTTTTTTTTTATTTTTATTATTATTATTATTGTGTGGCCCGGTCATTCCTGTAATGTGACAACATTGGATGAGATTATTCAATATGGAGCATGTATTGTACGTTTTTGTTGTTGTTGTGTATGTGTATCTGTCTTGTTATTGTTTTAGTGATGCTTACTGTATGTATGTTTTGTATTGTCATGGGAAGAATCATTAAGGCCCCAGGAAGCTGCTGCTATGCAAAAGTTAATCTTAATAAAACAAACAAACTAAAGCATCTTGCACCAAGGTGCATTTTGCAAGGACTGATGGGGTTTTGGGAGCGTCCCTTCGATCAGGCTTTTGGTCTAACATACAAACCAATCATCCATTGTTCACCCATGTGGTGAAATCCTAAAAACATCTTCCAGTTTGCTGACCATACAGTTGGGGGGAGGGGGTCTGGTCACAGGTTACAATGAAAAACCCACCTTTGGGCAACCTATCCCCACAGAACAGTTCATATGATATCCTACAGAAATGCACACACAGCAGCTCGTATGATGTTGTAAGAATTAGCACCCCACAAATGACGTTAGGTCCTTAACATACAGTATGTAATTAACATAAACTTACAGAGGTTAGGTTTAGGCTAATGAATTTACTGTGGTTAGGTTTAGGAAAAAATCAGGTGAGGACGTACATTAAAGTTCATATAGTTCTGGAAACGCATGTGGAACCCCTCCAGGGTAAAGTCCCAAGGGAAGGTCTGCATTTTTGTGACCTATTCACTGTCCCAACCTGCCTCCTTACATGACCGCTCAGGACTGCTTCCTTATGTACTCTTGCCAGCGCACTGGTCACATGATTGCGGCCTTTAGCAATACCTGTACAAATTTGGGTGCAATACTTTTTGTAAGAAAAGTAAGGGACCTGATCTGCTGATGTCAGTGCTACAGTCTACTCCTAAATTTCAACAAACTAAGGAGAACTACGCAGCCCCAGCACTGAGAGGCTCAGGAAGAGCATCTATCCTCAATCCACAAGGGTCCTTATTAAAGATCCCGCTTAAAGCCTCCTACAGACTGTGAGATTTTAGCAACATTATAAGTTTAGTGAAAGCTACATTGTGAAACATGGATCTAATAAACCTGGGTACAACATCAAGTTTGATGTATGCAGACTGTATGATGACAGCGCCTACTGAATTGCAGGCTACTGTGTACAGTTCAATAACTTCCCATACTGAGTGCACAAGGATGCTGCACAGGTTATTACTTCTCCAACTGTGAAGCACAGCATAGTAGGTCACATTATCAGCCCAAAATTGCAGTTTATACTGGGCTTTAGAATGCCCAGTTTTATACTCATGATTACAGACTGTTTTTAATGCCAATATTGAAGGAACTGACAGGACTACATTTCACTAAAACTGTATTTAATATAATTTCACGTGATAAGTAAATTGATTGATTGCTTGATTGACTGATTGATCCTAGAGCACAAATTTTTAATTTGAGGACACCTCCTGGTCTTCATAAATATACGAAAATAATACACTGAAGACAAGAAAAACTGGATCTAAGTTATGCCCTTTTTTGAAGTTACCAGATTTTTACACTGTGATACAGTTAGTCGAAAGCAGCGGGTGACAGATGAAACAGAAACATTGCTGCATATTCGACACACCTCTGATCTCTATTTGTGTGGTGTTAATTAACTTACGGTATGTTCCCTGTGCGTGTGTGTGTGTGTGTGTGTGTGTGTGCGTGTGTGTATGTGTGTGAGCGCTGTTTGTGTGTGTGTGTGTGTGCGTGCGTGTTTGTGTGTCTATGTCCTTTGAAATCTCTTTCACCATCACCAGAGAAAATGGTTAAACTTCTAAAGTTTTAGCCTCAAAAATTCCTTTTGTACAGTCTTTCTGTCATATTCTCACCTGCAGAGTCTGTGTTTTTCCACTCCCTCCCTTGTGTGTCTCACTGTCTCCTAGGGGCAGGCAGTGGCTGCAGGACGCACACCTGGAGCTCATCACCACATCACCACTCAGCTCTAAAACTCCGGCTCTCCTGTCATTCTCCACAGATCATTACAGTTCACCATGCGGTAACTCTCGTCAGGCCGACCTCCAGTTTGTGTGGATTTCAGTGTTTATTCCTCGTGCTTACCTTGTGTTTTCTCGTGTCCCAGGAATCATCCAGCTCCTGCTCAGCCGCTGCCTCCCTGGATCCGCTCCAGCCCCGGCTCCCCTCACCACTACCCTCCACCTGCCATCACCATTCCCCCCACGCCTCTGCTCCTCCCAACCTACCATTCCCTCACAAAATAAACCTGTGTTTGTTGCTCAGCTCTGGGTCTGTGTCCTGGTCCTCCACAACCCCCCTGGTTATCACAGAACGATCTGGCCACGATGGACCCTGCAGACTCAGACGCTCTCCGTGCAACCCTCTCCGGTCAGGATAATCTTCTGTGGAAACACGATCAGCTGCTGGGAAACCTCATGGACAACTCCGCCGCTCTCACTGGACAAGTAAATGACTTGGCAAATCAACTCTCTGTTATCACAGCCCAACTCTCCCAGCTCACTGCCGCTGTTGCCCCTGCTGCTGATGCTGCGGTCCCATTGGTAGCGGTGGCCGGTTACTCAGGCCCCCTTCCCAGTAGAAAGCCTCAGGTCATGGACCCAGAGCCTTACTCTGGGTACCCCCATAAATGTAAGCCTTTTCTGTTACAATGATCCTTAGTCTTAGGACAGAAGCCTCTTTCTTATTCCACTGATGAGGCCCGTATCCAGTATGTACTGGGTTTACTCCGGGGAAGGGCTGTAGACTGGGCTACGGCCTTATGGGAGGGGTCCCCTATTTATTTTAAATCTTTCCCTCTGTTTATCGATGAGTTTAAGAAAGTTTTTGACCACTCGGTCCAGACTCATGAGGCATCCAGTCAGCTTCTTTCCTTGAGACAGGGCTCTCGCAGTGTAGCTGAGTACTCTATTGAGTTCAGGGTGTTAGCGGCAGGTTCAGGCTGAAATGACTTCGCTCTGCGGGGGGGTTTTCTTTAAGGGGTTAAATGAGCAGTTAAAGGATGAGTTAGTGGTGAGGGATGAGACTACCACTTTAGACTCATTTCTTTAGCTGTCACATTAGATAATCGGCTCAGGGAGCGCAGGAGAGAAAGGAGTAGTCAGCCCTCAGTATCTCGCCCTTCTGCTTCCCCCACTTCCCATCATTCAGTCTCCCAGCTGCCAGAGCCTTTTCCCCCTCGCCTGCCACCTCCTACTCTCTCCAGACCCGCTCCTGAGCCTGAACCAATGCAACTCAGCCGCACCCGTCTGACCCCGGAGGAGCGGCTCAGGCGCATGTCTTCCAAGGAGTGTCTGTACTGTGGTCAGAAGGGCCACTTCATCGCATCCTGTCCCCAGCGCCCAAAAGCCTAGGCTCACCAGCTGTTGAGGGACGGCAGGTGAGCCTAACACACTCCTCTCCATCCAGTCCCAAGCGATTATCCATCCAAGCCTCCAAGCCTTTTTCTTCTGTGCCTCTGCCCCTTTTTGCCCTACACTCAAAGAAATGGAAAATTGATGTAGCATTTCTTGTGTAATGTATTTATGTTCAAAATATTAAATAAATTCACTTTTAGTAATAAAAATATGAGTGTTGCATTACATCTAAATAATAATATAAGTATTGGGAACATTCAATATTGTTTAATAAAATTTAGTCGACACAGTCATTTAAGAAAATGAAGTTTGTCCCAACGCGTTTTCCGTCCACCTGACGCATGCGCACTGCGCAACAACACTCGACAAGAGGAGAGCGGCCGCCATTGCTGAAGGGAACGCATAGTCTGGAGTGCTCCGGAGATTTTTTGTCAATTTTCTGGTAAGTCAGCAGCTACAAGAGCTTTGATTTTGTGATAAAGTTGAGTTTGTGGACAAAAGCGGTAGTGTTTTGCTAGAAAGATGAATGCATATCTCATTCAATTGAGCTCGGTTTTTACTAGCTAGCAGCTAGCAATAACTCAGTGAAGATGCCCCATGCCGTCTGCAACAGGGGTCCGGTGACCTCCCATCAGTGATGTGCTGGCGTCTGAAAAGTGGGTAACGGCCGTTCAAGCCGCGTTTTAGTTTTCGTAGCCCAGTGAGAAGTCGTTTGCACCAGTACGGCTGACGGCCGCCACTAGCAGGAGTAGGTCGCGGGGGAAAAAAAACCTAGCACATGGCGCGGACACACGCGACTTCCATGCGTGCCCCCCATGCGCGCAGAGACCCCTCAGTTAAGCCTGATTTATGGTCGTGCGTTGAATCGACGACGTCGCTACGTTGTAGGCTACGGGGCTACGCAGAGGGCTCGCCGTAGCCCCCGGCGTAGCCTGACGTGCACCTCCCCAAAAATGTAACTACGCGTCGAGGCGACGCAGACCCAGCGCAGACCGGCACGGCTGTGATTGGTTTGCTTGGTCGCAAAGCATTTCCGGTTCCGTATTTCCACCGCCATCCCCGCCGTCTTTAAACATCTTCTATTGCCATGTAGATGTTGTTAAGGCTCATTATATATATGCCATTATGCACAACGTTCAATACGGATACGGCCGGAGCCGTCTGTCCGTGCTCCGTGTTCATTTCTCTGTGACCGAAAAAGCCGGAAGCTAAACGAAGAATCAACTAGAGACGGCGATAACCACTCAGCAAAGGAACGAAGCCTCCTACTGCTCTGGCGGTGAATTGCACCGCGACGAAACGGAGTGACGGAGAAGTTCGAAGGGTTCACGACGGCATCACGGCAACCACGTAGCGACGTCGTCGACTCAACGCACGACCATAAATCAGGCTTTACGCCGGATTTCCACTGGATGTGTGTCCGCTGCGGAACGGCAGCGCTGGTTATCCGCTGCGTGCTCCGCCATCCGTCAATACCGACCGGCTGCGTTTGCTGTGCGGAGCGGTGCAGCTCCGCCTGAAGACATCTCGGTGCACTGCCATGACGAATATCTCCTCGTCCACGGTGTCAACGGGGTGAAATGACGTATGAAAACCTCTGACCTGTTGACTTCAGGCCTGCCTCTGCCCATTATGTAGTTTTGAAGGTGCAGTGCAGGGAAATATGATCCGCCGTGAACACTGTATCTTATTTTGAAAATTAACCGGATGTTTTATTTTGTTTCTCTGCACGACTTCCCGGCCAGCACAATCTGCTCTGTGCTGAATTGCTGCGTTGTGCTCCGGCGTCCGGCAAAAATAGAAGTGCTGTATCTGTTGCAGAGGCCTCCGCAGATGTTACTGTCTCTCCTTCGTTATCCTTGTCTCTGTTGCTCTGTCTGTCTGTCTGTCATGAGATGTTAATGTCTTGTCTGTCTCTGTCTTCTTGTTAGGAGATGTTACTGTCTCTCACTGTGTCATATTCTGCTTTATTATGACTTATGTTGTCTGATTACTGTCAGGATTATCGAATCTGTGGATATTCTCAGTCATCCAGGTCATGATTAATCTCAAACCAGCATACGGTCAGGATTGTCACATCTGCAAACAGCAAAACATTGTCATTGGATTTTAATTAGGATTTAAAAACTACAAGTTGATGGCAATATTTGTGTTATTACATTTTCCATTTCATTAATACCCTGTTTTTGTTGTTTGTTTGTTTTTCTTCAAAATTGAATACAAGATGGCTGCAATCCTAAGAGTGGTCTTTGGAGAAGACAATGTCGTCATTTTAGATCTTCCCAATGGAATACCACCTGAGCTTGAAGAACTTAAAGCAGAGATCAAAGGACAGCATGACTTTTTGGGAAATTTTAGACTGCAGTTCAGAGACGCAAGATTCGACAATGACTTTGTGAACTTGTCATCCACTTCCCTACTAAAAGACAGGGGCACAGTGAAAGTAATTTCCCGGACAAATGAGTCAGGCACTACACCTCAGGAGGGCCCCTCACCATGCTCCACACTTGGAGAACCATCAGGCTGTCAAGGATCAGATGGTGCTTTGTCCTCGGCATCAGACACAGACATTCTTTCCTCTGCCTCATCCTCAAATTCACTGTCCTCCACGAATTCAGGATCATCCTTGAGATCAGATCCATGGCCCCAAACCTTCACTATACCCCCGTTTGCTGTTGAGATAGAGCATCAGCTAGCTGAGGCCAATGATGCCTATCGCAAAGATGGCACCCCTCTGAGTCCAAGTACCAGAGTCAGGTCAGGCATTCTAGACGTGTTGGTAAAAGAAATAGTCAAATACAAAATGTATCCTGAGAGCGAAGACTTGGAACAAGTGGCCCGGGCTCTGGGCGCAAAACATCCTTGCTTAGGAAATCAAGGAACTGGTTATGGGGGCTGGAAGATACGTTTGGGCACTAAAATGAACAATTACCGCCAAATACTGAGAAATGCTGGCTACCCAGAGTTGAGCCTGAATTCTGTGAAAAGAAAGAAAGAGCGGGGTGCCTCAAACCTAAGTCCCAACCAAGTGAAGAAGCCACGTAAAGCTGAGGTAAATTTCCTTCCTAGTTACCCCAAGGGTGAAACTACAGATACTCTTGAGGCCAAAAGGCAAGAACTGGTATTGGAGCATAAGCAGAAGAACTCCAATAAAAACCCACTGATCAAAATGAAAATGGAAAGAACCTTCGCCTATAGAAGACAAGAAATCGTCACAGAGATGGCCTTCGTTACAGAGCTCCAAAACAGATGGCCAGCTCTATTTACTCCAAGTGAGGTAAAGTACTAGTGACCCTTTGTGTGATTAGCTTATGGTATGGTGTATTTACTTTAAGGACCTGAGAATCACACTGTGGTACCTCTGTGGTGATATATAGAACTGCTTTTCAGCTTCAAATTTTCTTGTGCATCACACAATGTGTTACAGGTAAATGCTGAATTCACCCGCATCACCACTAAGCCGCTAGTGCCAACCTTCATGTACCAACTGGATCGCTACACAGATCCGTTGTCGAAAGCCTTCCGAAAGAAGGGGGGAACAGCAGGACTAAGGATAACAGGGATCATGGCAGCCATGGGCAAGGTTGGTAGTCGCATGAAATCATTTATCTCTAATCCAAATTTAAAAAAACAGCTTCTGTTGATTTTGTGTTTGTATTAAGTGGTCTGAAAAATTAACAGAGTTGTCCACGTTCACCAAAAATGTTTTTTCCCCATGTATCATCTAGCAACATCTGAAAATGATATGGATGCTATTCCCTGCTCAAATGGTAAAAAAAAACAAAAAAACAATCTTAATGCTGTTCCAGGTTTAAATGGTGTATTTTGAGCACTTTACCCTCTGTCACCATCTTACACTTTTTCTCATTAAAGGAGAAGTGCTGTTTTTGCAGTTTTGACATTGTCGGTAGCATGAAATATGACAATGTACTCACCCATACGGTGTTCATGTTACAAAAAGTCCTTCGGAAGATATTTAGGTTCAAAATTGAGTGATGCATTTCCATAAAAGGGAGTCCATGGGGCACACACAGCACAACCTCTAACGCCGCAGTTTCTGTCTCCGGATACTCTAGAGCGTGATCTACTGAGCTCTGAGCTCTGAATCTGCCGGCTGCAGGAAACCAACGAAGAAGACAGCCACGCGCATGTGCAGTATGGCTCATAGTTTTAGCGACGACCAGCTGATTTACGTGCTGCTAAAAAGAAATCATGGTTCATGCATGAGTCATCCAACAGATATTCAGCCAATCCACTCATCAAAATCCACCGAAAGCAGCCGGTCGTCGCTAAAACTATGAGCCATACTGCACATGCGCGTGGCTGCCTTTGTCTTCGTTGGTTTCCTGCAGCCGGCACAGATGACGCCAGGCGAGTTCAGAGGTCAGTAGATGGCACTAGAGTACCCGGATCATGTAAACAAGCAACCCCAGACAGACATCAATGGAGGATGAACACAGGGGACCAAGATGGAATATTGGTGAAATTTACGAGTCTGGCAACAGAAACTGTGGCATTAGAGGCGGTGCTCTCTATGCCCCGTGGACTCACGTTTTATATATGCTGCTTGACTTTGACCTAAATATCTCGCGAAGGACTTTTTGTAACACGAACACCGTATGGGTGAGTACAATTGTTGTATTTCATGCTACAGAGAATGTCAAAATTGCAAAAACAGCACTTCTCCTTTAAAGCCATTGTTCACCCTCTCTTCAAAATTGCCCCATTGCCGTTATCCCCCTAGCATTGTGAGGAGGTACATTGACTTCATTCTTCAGCGCCCGGTGTTTTGAGAACGCGAGAGGGGGACAGACCGGCTGCGCAGCGCTTTGAATGGAAGTGACTGGAACAGCCTCTAGCGATCTATTTAACGCTCGTGTGGACAACTGGTAGGTTGCGAAGTCACCACGCTAAGAAAAAACAACTTAATATTACAAGACAGAGCTGTTTTTAAGCTAAATGGACTGCCGGGAGGCGCCGAGCGGAGTGATTTTACGCCGCGAAAGTAGTTCCGAGCATTCCGCTTAAAAATAAATCTGTGTTGTAATATTAAGTTGTTTTTTCTTAGCGTGGGGACTTTTCAACCTACCAGTTGTCCACACGAGCGTTTTGGAGTCATTTGATGGTGTATTTGATGAGTTAAATAGATCGCTAGAGGCTGTTCCAGTCACTTTCATTCAAAGCGCTGCGCAGCTGGTTTGTCCCCCTCTCGCGTTCTCAAAACACCGGGCGCTGAAGAGAGAAGTCAATGTACCTCCTCACAATGCTAGGGGGATAACAGCGATGGGACAATTTTGAAGAGAGGGTGAACTATGCCTTTAAGTTATAACTCTACTTCTTAACCATGTCTTTCCCTGTTTTTCCCTCACTGCCTGGGGTTCTGTCTCCTGCCCTGATCCTGTTTCTTTATCTCACCAACCCTTGTGTATGTGTATGGGGAATGCGAACATTGGTGTCTTCACTCTGCACGTCCTTAAAACATGAACATGCTAATGAACATTGACAAAATCATTGACATTTTTTATAAGAAGGTTTGGTTAATACATCTTTATAAAAAAAAATATAGTGTAATTTATAGATCAATTTTATTTTGTTTTCAGATTGAAAAAAAACCCCCCACAAAACTTTAATCCTACCTACTGAAAATTGCACACATCTAATCCTGTTGTACTTAATTTTACCTGCTGGAATATGTGTATTTATAATTCCAGATCCCTCATAATTAACTCTACCTGCTGTACTTACCTTTAGAGATATATCCATGTGGATTAGGTTAAACACTTCTGTCACCTGTATTGGTTCTATGCATAACGACATTCCCAGGTGTTGAGAAGTCGGCATACCAGTTTCCTATTCTGGTTAATTTGGCTAAATGGAAAAATGACATGCACAGATGCACAGATACTGTGTGTAGATTGTGAATGTTTATTTCTCTTCCACAGAATCCCTCTGTTGAAAAACGCCGAGAATGCATCCTGAAAGCGCTTTGTGTTTACCTCAATGAAAGTCCTGATAACCTCATAAAGGAGTCCCTGGTAAGTTGCAAAATGGTATATGAATCCTTGGGTATAGCATTTGCTGTTTTAGATATTTTAATATAAATATTGATTTTACATACATCATCAAGTGACACATTTATGGCCTCCTGATGGGTCGTGGTTGAGCGCCTTGCATGGCAGCTTCCACCATCAATGTGTGAATGGGTGAATGTGATGTATACTGTAAAGCTTTGGGTATCATTGCAGGTATAGTAAAGCGCTATATAAATACAGACCATTTTACCATTTATTGTTACCATTTACCATTGTTTGTGACATGATGTTTACTGGATGGAACATTTACAATATAAAGAAAAAATAGTGTCGATCTCACATGGGAACGTTAAGGCTCCAATGTGGATCTTTGAATTCATGTGGCCAGCCTGTGATCTCAGACGTCTGACATATTGATTATGGATGACCCTCAAGTCAGTCATGATGTCTATACAATCACAGACTGATTGACTTACATCATGAAATTGCACTTAAATATTTCAAAAAGTATAAAAGATGAAAATAAATAGGGGGTTATTCTGTGCCCAGTTGGCAGCATGCTTACAAGGTTTTGTTTTGATTGATCTAGCGGTTTGCAAAATAAGTTCCAGGTTTCTAATTCAGAGCTGAAATAATTATTTGGAGTATTGTTATTTTAATCAAGTCTGAACCAAAATTATACCAAAAGTAGGGCTGTCAAACAATTAAGATTTTTAATCAGATTAATCACAGTTTAAAAATTAATCATGATTAATCACAATTCGAACTATGTCCAAAATATCCTCCGACCTCCCCGACGCCCTAAAATAGTGTAGTGTGAACTCGGCTTGAGTGGAATTATGGGATGTATGGGTGGGTCATTCTGCGCATGCGTTAAATGCGTCAAATATTTTCCCACAATTAATTTTTTTTAAATTACCACAGTTAATGCGATAATTTTGACAGCACTAACCAAAAGTATGTTCTACTTCTGATTTTCTATCATAGTAGTTGATTATATTTTTGGGTTTGGACTATTGGTAAACACCTTGAAACATTTTGAATTGTTATGAATATCTTTTTAAAATAGTGTGACAATAGGACTATCATAGAGAGTGACTGTTAAAACAGATCTTCACAAATACTTTGATCTGATTTCCTCTTTTCAAGAATGTGGATCTTGAAGTGCAGGCAACAAGTGAGCAACTCGACATGGTGGTCCATGTCATCCAACCTGAAGGAGCGGAGCCCACAGATGACCCTGAGGATGTCCACATTATCATAGAAGGGGTGGAAGTGCTGCAGGACGTGAAGGACGCAGCACATGGTTGTGCTCTCCTCCTTGGGCTCATCTACTGCCTAAATCTGGAGTACCCCAGTAACCTCAGATACACCTTTGAATTTATTCAGAAGGTGCTGATGGACATGGATGGACAGAAACTCTCAAAGGCAAATTATTCGAGTAAGGGAAAAGAGTTTACCATGTGCTTGCACCAGTAGTGCCTATGACTGCTAGCAGTTGAACTCCAGTGAAATACAATCACAGACCTTTTTTTGTATTTCTATCCTTTTTTTTTATTATTATTATTTTTCTAAATGCACTTTTGAGTTACAGTATTTTCAGCAAGTACGGTTTGTGCTGAACAGCAGTTTAAACTTGTATTGGGTTTGAGTTATGTTGAGTCCTTGTTCCTGCTGCTGCACTTTGTTTTTGCGTGTAAATTTGTAGTTGGTTATACATATGGCCATTTGCCACAGATGGACAAAGAGTCAGACAGGCACAGATGCAGACAAACATAAAGCACTTTAGGCCAGTGTTTGGCACATTGTGCACATGCCTCATTTTTTTTCTTGTTTGTTTACATATGGCTATTTTCCAGACAACCACGGAGACAGACGCAGACAGAGACATAGAGTCAGACAGATAGACATAGACACAGAGACACAGGCAGACATACACAGACGAACAGACACTCAAGGCATTTTTGGCACATGCCATATTTTGGCCTATTATTTGAAATAAATAAAATGTGAAAAACATGAATTGACTTTTGTGGAATTTGTTTAAGGCCTGTAAGATGAAAACTAATTTGTGTTAAGTATATTTAACATAATTGATTTTAGTAAATGGAACAAAATAGTGTTAAATAAATTCTACATAATGGTGTTTAGTAATTTCCACATAATGATGATTGGTAAATTAAATGTAACAATTCAACATAATAATGTTGAGTAGATTCAACATAATAACACTAAGCAAATTCAACACAAGTATATGATGTAGTAGTAAATTAAGAACGTTTGCTGAAATTTAGTCATCCAACATTCTTCAAATTCAAATAAAATAGTTTAGTGGGACCGGTTGACGTTATTTTATTATTTAAATCTAATGTTCTATTTCTTTGAGTGTAGTTGACTCTGGTGCCGAGGACAACTTTATTGACGAGGCGGTGGTACGTCAAGCTGGTTTTCCCTCTGAGCTCCTGGAAACTCCCATCATCGTCAAAGCACTGGATGGCAAGTTGCTAGCCCGCATCACTCACCAAACCACCCCACTCCAGTTAATCCTGAGTTCATTTCTTTCAAATTATTGCATTCACCCTCTGCTCCTGTTGTTCTTGGTCATCCCTGGCTAGTTCACCATAATCCACACATTGATTGGGCAGCAGGCAAAATTATTAACTGGAGCAGCTATTGTCACAGTGTGTGCTTGCAATCAGCTCAACTCCCCACAGAGGGCAGTGTCACTCCACCCCTGAGTAACCCCCCTGATCTGTCCCTCATTCCAGCCATTTACCATGACCACGCCAGTGTTTTTTTTGTAAAAACAGCGCCCACTCTTTGCCACCACATCGCCCCTATGATTGTGCCATTGATCTGGTTCCTGGAGCCCTGTTCCCCTCTGGTCGCCTGTACAACCTCTCTCGCCCTGAGAGAGAGGCGATGGAAAAATACATTGCTAAGTCCCTGGCAGCAGGTTTAATTCGCCCATCTTCCTCCCCCTTGGAGCTGGCTTTTTCTTCGTGTCCAAGAAAGACAAGACCCTTCGCCCCTGCATAGACTTCCATGGCATCAACCAAATCACCGTTAAGAACAAGTACCCCCTTCCCCTCATTTCCTCTGCCTTTGAACCCCTCCATGGAGCCACCATATTCACCAAACTCAATCTCAGAAACGCCTACCACCTGGTCCGCATCCGAGACGGAGATGAATGGAAGACGGCTTTCAACACCCCCCTCGGCCACTTTGAGTATCTTGTCATGCCCTTTGGTCTAACCAACGCGCCGGCCGTCTTCCAAGGGCTGGTAAATGATGTGTTGAGGGATTTCCTGAATCATTTTGTGGTCGTCTATTTAGATGATATCCTGATCTTGTCCTGCACCTTAGAGGAGCACATCACACATGTCCGGCTGGTGCTTCAACAGCTCCTGGAAAATCGGCTGTGTGTGTGAAAGCAGTGAAATGTGAGTTTCACTCTGCTTCTGTTACATTCCCGGGACACATCATCAAGAGCGGGCAGGTGGAGGCGGACCCGGAAGAGATTAAAGCAGTGGCAGAGTGGCCGGTTCCAGCTTCAGTCAAGCAACTTCAGAGATTCCTCGGTTTCGCCAACTTTTACCGGAAGTTCATCAAGAACTACAGCACCATCACAGCCCCTTTAACCCGACTCACCTCCTCCAAGGTCCCGTTGTCCTGGTCCCCTCAGGCTGATGCTGCATTTCGACACCTCAAGGAGCGCTTCACTTCGGTCCCTGTCCTCACTCAGCCTGATTCCTCTCTGCAGTTTATTCTGGAGGTGGATGCCTCGGATGTCGGGGTGGGGGCGGTCCTGTCCCACCGTGATGAGTCCACTCAGAAGCTGCATCCCTGCGCCTTCTTCTCCCAGAGACTCATGCCGACGGACGCAATTACGATGAAGGGAACCGGGAGATGCTGACAGTTAAGCTGGCTCTGGAGGAGTGGAGGCACTGGCTCGAGGGGGCGGATCGCCCTTTCCTGGTATGGACTGATCACAAGAATCTTGCTTTCTGACAGCCAAGCGCCTAAACTCCCGGCAAGCCCAGTGGGTGTTTTTTTTTGACCGTTTCAACTTCACCATCACGAACCCCCCTTCTCCAAAAACATCAACCCAGATGCACTGTTCAGACAATTCTCCCTCCATGAGTGGGTGGGGGCGGTCACTTGAGAGTTTGAGACCAGCATAAGGCAGGCTCAGTGCAATCAGCCAGACCCCGGCAATGGCCCCCCTGACAGACTTTTTGTCCCGGACTTGGTGAGGTCTCAAGTCCTGCAGTGGGGACACAGCTCCCGCATCGCCTGCCATCCAGGTTATACCAGAACCCTCCAAATCCTTCAGCACCACTTCTGGTGGCCCACTATGGATGCGGACACACGAGCCTTTGTCGCTGCCTGTCAGGTGTGTGCCCACGGGAAAGTCTCTCACCAACCACCTGCTGGTCTCCTCCGCCCTCTGCCGGTTCCCCGTTGCAGACCTCCTGGTGCATCATGTGTTCAGACTCCGTGGCAACCCCTTGAACATCATTTCACAGGTTTGGAAGGCTTTTTGTGTGGCCTTGGGGGCGTCAGTCAGTTTGTCCTCCGTTTTCCATCCTCAGACTACAGGACCAGGACCTGGAAGCAGCCCTGCGGTGTGTGGCAGCCCAGAATCCTGTTTCCTGGAGTTCTCATCTGGCTTGGATATAATATGCACATAATATGCACACAATTCCCTCTCCAGCGCGGCAACAGGTATGACACCATTTGAGTGTGCTCTCGGATATCTTCCCCCCTTGTTCCCAGCTCAGGAGGGGGAGATCGCTGTCCATCAATGCAGCATCATCTCCGCCGCTGCCATAGGATCTGGAGGAGTGCTCGCTCTGCCCCACTCCGCTCCACTGAAAGAAACCGTTCTCCACCAGATCGTTACAGTTAACCATGCTGTAACTCTCGTCAGGCCGAATTCCAGTTTGTGTGGATTTCAGTGTTTATTCCTTGTGCTTCCTCATGCTTACCTTGTGTTTTCTCGTGTCCCATGAATCATCCAGCTCCTGCTCAGCCGTTGCCTCCCTGGATCTGCTCCAGCCCCGGCTCCCCTCACCGCTACCCTCCACCTGCCATCACCGTTCCTCCCACGCCTCTGCTCCTCTTTTTTCCCCAGGCCCCTCCACTGTCTCGCCACTTGGATCCCCTCCGTGCTTCCAGCTCCTCGCCCAGAGTCTCCTCCTTCACTTCCAACCTACCATACCCTCACAAAATAAACCTTTGTTCGTTGCTCAGCTCTGGGTCTGTGTCCCTGTCCTCCACACACCCCTGGTTATCACACTTTAACATAGATTTTCTTTTAAAATTAATGTTAATATACTTAATCTGGGCCTATCACCCTCAGGACAAATTTTATATTTTTGCCTCACGTTTCGAAGAATGAGAACAGCAAACCCATCATTGCATCCAATGCTTGAACCAACACCTTGTTCCAGATGTCTAATGTCTGTTAAAGGATTGCTGTTGCCTTTGAGTACATCTGTCCTCTCCTAAGGGAATTCTTTTGATCTGAAATATCCTGTGGTCATAATTTCTTTTTTACTCTGATGAGCCCATGTAGCGTACTTCCTCATGGCTTGTGACAGTGGATACTGCTGACATGAGCTACTTTGTGAGCTGATTTGTTAAGAATAAATTATATCCCCAAACCAACTGTCAATAACAGAGCACAGAAAGCACCTCAGTCCACAGATCATGTCATTTTTAATGTTTAACTGAAATTCACTACACAAATGGATGTTATGATTGATGTTGCATCACAGAGATATTCTTTCTGGAATATTAGATAAAGAGATCAATATCAATATCATGCCTATGTGTTAGGAAGCACAACGTGACTTTGCCATGTGGGACATGTTCAATAATTAACCTATGTCATGATCCTGGACCAACATTGCAATCAACTAATCACAACCCCCTGACATCATTAGTGTGCTGCTCCTTTGCCTCTTTAGAGCTAAGCTAGTTTTCCAAATTGAAGTTATTACAATCGAACAAGTAAGCCTCATTAACACTTAACAAAAGCCTTCTAAGCTACTGCAGGGTTAGCGTGTTAGCTTGCTAATTAGGTTGGCTATGCTGACAAGTAAGCTTGCCAGTTCACGGACTCGATGATGAACTGATAAGATTTTGGTGCTCAAAGGTCAAGGTCACTATGACCTAGTCTGTCTCATTCCTGTGAACATGATATTTCAAGAACACCTCAAGGGATTTTTAAAAATTTTACACAAATGTACACTGGACCTAACAATAAACTGATTAGAATTTTGTGGTTAAAGGTCAAGGTCTGTGTGATCTCACAAAATATGTTTTTGGCCATAATTCAAGAATTTGTATGCCGATTATGACAAGACTTCGAAAAATGATCAATGATGAAATAATAGATAAATAACATTTTATATCCAAAAGGTCAAAGGTCAGCTTCACTGTAACATCATAATGTTCCGCATAAAAGACTTTACTGGCCATTCTTCAACGTCATATCTCAGGAACAGAAGGTGAAACATTTGAGAGAGAGAGAAAGACAAAGGCAGGTGTGGTAGTCAAAGGGCCGTTTGGCCTACAAAACAAAATCACTGACAACAGAGAACTACAAGATGGCTGAATTAAAGCTGGCTTCAGATACTTTGAGATGCCTCTTTAGGTGTAGCTCTGTTGAAAGCCTTTTTGTTAATGAGTCTATGTCAGTGTGATTTGTGTTGCAAACGATCTCGATTAGTGCAGAGACTGCTTCGCTGTGTGCAAGAATCTGTCTGTGAACAGCCTTAGCAAACTAAACACTTAGCTTTGGCGAAGCTAACTAATCAATGACCTAACTGCAAACAGTTACAACAATGACTCAGTAAACAGCATTAAATCACATTCAATACACATACAATAGTGTGCCAGAACAAAAAGGGATTGTTTCAGTAACCAACAGTTCAGTTTCCATTGCCTGCCTACACAGTGGAATAGGTTGTCACCCGTACTGTATACGTAATACCGGATTTTCCCGTATTGAAAAATGAAATGCACACCCTACTCTCATGCATACATTACATTTTCACATGCCTTTAATGACATTTAAGAAATAATATAACCAAATTAATTTGTAGAGCTGAGAAGTATTAAATCAGAATTTGCTGAAGAGAACTGACACCTAGAATGACAAGTCTATCACTTAACATCAGTACATTATACCTTGTCTTTCCCTGTCTGACTGCATTCTCAACCTACATTAGAAAACTGCCCATTATAAAATAAACTCAGCAGCACACCTTGAATTCTGTGTTTAATTATCCAGGCAGAGAATCTTTTACTTATTTGCCGTACTTCTTTCATGTCATAAAATGAATGCCTAAAGTTGGTTATTTTACTAGTACTTTATTTCACTTTAGTCTGCTGCTAAATTCGGATTTGTGTATCACTCAGAGGAACTCCAATTTAAAATATCAGCAGTTATGAAGATGTGGTAACTGCGTCATTAAAGCAAACGAGCGGAGCATTAGCTTACATTAATACAGAATGATGTTAAATATTCGTTGAATGTGTAAGTGACCATTGGTGATGCGTAAGAAATCATAAATCATCTTTTAGAAGGAGCAGATGTTTACTGTAAGCTTGCTCTGGCTCTGTTAAATTTAACAGTATATTAGTGCAGCAAGGCAAGGTAATTGCTAACGAGCTTGATTAAAAAGGTAAACAACCACTGATTTGACATGGCTGTCAGAGATGGCAGAGGTATGATCACGTTATCCCATCTGAGGTGTCACAGGAGGTTTATTCCACATTTTATTCCCAACTGTTCTGGGAGAGAGGATATGTACTGTTAGCTAACAATTGTCATTGGAAAACAACGGTTCATGGTTCAGTGCAGGAAGTTGCGCCCATAATTCACGCAAGGTATCATGGGGGCTAGGAATAAGGTGGATAAAGAGATTTATTTGATATTTGCGTGCCTGCCCATTGGGAGCAACTTGGGGTTCAGTGTTGTGTAGTTACTCTCCCACACCTTCATATTAGTATTTAAAAAAGGACTGCCACTGGTTTGTTGAGTACCTCTGGTTGAATCAGCAGCAAGATTATGGGTGGACAGCAGCCTGAGTGGGTGGGTAGCTGTTTGGGATGATTCCTGCTCTGTCCTAGTTTCCAAATCACTCCAAAAAAAATGTTGATTGAGAAAAACTTTTCTTTTTTTACACCATGTTTTTTTCTGTTTTGTCCTCTCCCTCCCTAAACTCCTCTATTCTCTTGTTCTTCACTCAGTCCCTCACTATCTCCCTCCGTCACCACCCTCGATAAACAGCGTCTCTTTCAAGTAGGGTAAAATGGTGTGCCATACCAGGGTTTGACAGATTCTAGTCGTCAACGTTGCTGTGATTCCAGCGTGTTTTTTTTTTTTTTTTTGAAGTCACTCAAAGATAAACACATTTTTGGCTGCAGGAGGGAGAGAAGGAGAGGAGAGTTAGGGAGAAGGGAGCGAAAAAAGGCAAGAGGAAACAGAGAGCGTGTAGGAGGGAGAGAAGGATAAGAGGAAGGAATGATAGGGGAAATGTGAGTTGACTTGTGAGGTCTGTGTTGGAGGGTTCCTCTGATCTGCTGCCTTTACTGATTGGAGGGACAGAAGCTTCCTGTCAACCGTCCCACGCACACAGCTGGACTGTGAAGACAAGTGAATGACCGTTGTCTGTTAGGTCATTCTCGTGTGTGTGTGTGTGTGTGTGTGTGTGTGTGTGTGTGTGTGTGTGTGTGTGTGTGTGTTTGTGTGTGAGTGAGTGAGTGTGTGTCTGTGTGTGTGTGCAAGCGTTCCTATCATCGAGCAGGATTTGAATTTACTGGACCAGATTACATTTCAATAAAGGGACAATACTGACACCCTGGCAACAGCATCACTACCATAAAAAAAAAAACATCATCGGGGACATTAATGAATGCCATCATACTGGAGTTGTAGCAGTCTAAAGAGTGACCCTCTGCATTTGTTTGTAGCAAGATAAGAGTAATCCTGCTTAGTGTAATCACTTCCTCCCCGTGCCCAGCAGCAGCAGCGGCTGCTTGCTCACTGTGGCCTGTCAGAGCTATGATGTGCTTGAAGTTCAAGCCTGTGGGAGACAGAGGCGGCTGTTGTTTGGTCTCGGTGTTGTTGATGGGCAAGAGACGGAGGGGAAAGGGCACGGAGACCCCAGGAGAGAGAGCGAATAAGAAAAGGCTGGAAGATGAAAAACATCATGTGATGGAAACAGAGAGAGAGAGGGAGGTAATGGAGACCTTTGAACAGCAGCACTCTGGGCCCTTGAAAGGTTTTTGGTGTCTCCAGAGTACGCAGTGACACTCAGCTCATGCACACAAAGACACACACCTCTACACACACGCGCGCGCACACACACACACACACACATACAGTGTCACACACCAGCAAACAAACATACTTCCTTACATGCACACAGACAGAAGACTGACTGGTAAAAGAAATAATGGGGGTGCCATTAGTACTTTGTGAAGGAACTAAGGCTTTGAAGTGAAATGATTTAAACTAAAATAACATTTTAAATATCTTTCTTGCCTTTCATAACTCAGGGTGACATTTTCCCTGGGTGAAAAGCACATTTTGTTCTTTTGATTCTTTGGTTGACGGTTACACACCATCTTGACTTTACTTGTTTGATATTGTATGTAAAGATTAAGGAAATGATGGGACAAAAAGGGTATGAACTGAGCTAAGAATTGTTTGGGTGTAAACTACAAATGTCCCACATAATAGTATAATCAACCTCCCTAAAATAACTGGGCATTTTAGTTTTCAGCAGTTTAGATAGGGAAAGCCCAGTCTCCAGAGGAAACTGTTGGCATTGTATTTTTCCGCAAACCATAGCTAAAGTGACATAGTACATATGAGATTACTTTGCTATCAGAAGGTGGAGGGGATGGAGAATGGCATGATATCCAGGCTAGATGCCTGCCAAGCTGCAGACCACTGTCTGAGACCAACTAACAACAAAAGCAATACTTTTTTTGCAATCGTCGCTGTGTTTCTACCAGGGATAGTGCTACCAAATGCTGTTGATTTTTAGCAATCACTCAGTATGTTTACATGACATTAGAGAAAATCGATTTATTGTGTTAGTCTGACTAAAACTGGACTTTTAAAATACATGTAAACATATACGTAAGTCAGACTGAAATCAGACTTAATAGAATTTCTCAGTAGGACGAACACACCCAGATAATGTGATTAGGAGTCGAATTACTCCTGCATGTATACAGTCAATCGGACCCAAACTGGCCTAGGAGCTCTGTGCATGCTCCAGAGTTTCCGCCCCAGGCTTTGACCTGGAAGTCAAATAGCTTTAAATACATAACGGAAAAAGACTAAGCCGGTAACCACATAGCAAATCTACATTTAGCATGCATCTCATCTGTACAAAAAGTAAAGCCTATAGCACATACAAAATGTACAGAGCTGTAAAGTTGTCCACCATGGTACCAGTTTGCTGCTCTCTAACCATAGATATCTTGTTTGTTGATTGTTTGGTCTGTGACGTAATAGGTCAACCAGAAGGTCCAATACTAACTAGCTGAAGGGGGCATATCACCACCCACTGTAACGGAGTTGGACATACTTTGGTAATTAAACAGATTCCTCTCCCCTGCTTGTATACTGGGACAAGGACAGTAGTCAGGTGAAATGGCCTGGTGGAGCTATTGCTGTAGCTCAGCTTAACTGTGCATGTCAACATCTTTACTATGTTTCCAGCCATGATTGTGCCCTGAAAGCCAGGTATTTTAAGCTAAAACATTTTCCTAACCATAACCAATTGTTGTTGCGCCTAAACTCAACAACGCATTAACCACACCCTTGTTGAAATGTTAATTTTTGAAGTAAACCTTAAACGGTTATGTACAAATGAAACGTATCTGTGATGTGCAGAAACGTACAGTACATTGGCCTGATAGTGCTGTTTTGCCCATGTAGAGTTATGAACACCTGGTTATAGAGGTATTCTTCCTTACCTTTGAATTACCATTTAAAAGTTTTCTTCTCTCCTGGATATTGTTACAATCTTATGTTTTGATAACTTGTTTTCATTATTTTTTGTTGATTTATTTGTGTCTGAGAAATGTTTTTACCACCGTTTGGTATGCTAAATGCCTCTAAATGTGTGAATCTGAACAGAAGAAGAATTCAAGACAAATCTTTATTGTTGCAGTTATTAACAAACCACAGCCCTACATTCATCAAAAATTGATCCAGAATCTAAAAGTACATTCATTTAAGTGGCAGATTGCATTGTTAGTTTTCTAAAATTTTACAGGTAAAGAGTAATGAGCCCGGGAGAGGGGCCGGGGGCGGCAGGAACCCGGAAAAAAGGCCTTTCTATTATTTAGTAGGCTTTGCTATGTAGTTACATTGTTGTACACTTATGTAAAATTTTAAAATAATAATAGTTATAATAGTAAAAAATAGCAAAAGATAATAAAAATTTAGATTTTTTTTTCTTCTTCCCCCATTTGTGGTGCCCCCCCATGACTGCACTCTGTGCATTCACCTACTGTATACTGCCTATGCCACAGGCCAGCATTGCCTCAGGTTTACATGTTGTGACCAGTCATATGCCCAACAGCCAGGGAGACAATAGTTTCACACATACAGCACCTGTATGAATCAGAGCAGACTAAAACAGAAACCCCTGAAAAGTCCAAATGCAGTTAACTGGGGATCATTGGACTTTCCCAACAGAAACAATGTAAACAAACAAACAAACAAACAAACACTGTCTCTTAAATCTGCAAGATCATAAAGTAAATTTCTTTGCATTTTTTTTTGATTCCCAATATTGTTTCCCAATAAAGACACTCTGGTAAGAATTGCTTCACCTTGTAAATATGGACTAGAATAGATTTTTTAAACATGATTAAAAATGTGATTAATCGCAATTAACTATTGAAAACCAGTGATTAACTTAATTTAAAAGTTATTGTTTGACAGCCCATACACACACACACACACACACACACACACACATATATATATATATATATATATATAGGGATGTCCTGATCCAGCTTTTTCACTTCCGATTCGATACTGATATTACACCCTTGAGTTTTGGCCGATACTGATACTGATCCGATCCAAGCACGTATTATACATATTCACTTATTTTGTTGTCAGTCATGTTAGAAAAGGTTTGATCAAGCAATATTACTCTAACAAGAACAACTACTTAATCGGGTTAGTTAGAATGATCCACAACAGTTGGTATTAGAAACTGACCTGTTTATTGTTAACAGGGTTAAATAATAAACAAACTTTAAACTTGAACATTAACTTTAATTAAAAAATAGAGCTGGTTTGTTTTGGCTGCCTTGGCCCCTTAATAAATAGAAAATAAATCAAACAAGAAATCTTTAAAATGTCTAACATTGAAATTAAAATAACAGCAAGACTCCACACACTTGTGCTTTGGCCCCCTAATAAATAAAAAATAGATTAACACCACAAGACATTGTTGACATTTAACAAACGAAATGATGTTTCCTGTGTGTCTGCATGCTGGCCTGGTGGATTGATACTAAATGCTGGAGCAGATCACTGGAATGGACTGCGGATTCCATGAAAAACTGGATCGGAGTTCTTGGATCGGCATTTTTCCATGCAGTCCAATCAGATGCCGATGCATGTTTTTTGCTAATATCGGCGGCCGATCTTTAATATACATGTATATATATATATATATATATATATATATGTATATATTTATAGTGTGTGTGTGTGTGTGTTGAGGTGGTCAACAATTAAAAAAGAATATCAAATGAGAATTTAAAATTCATTTTCAAACATTAATGATGACTGGTAATATTGTTGGTATTTAATTTAGAAATGCCCCATCTCTACTGTGTTGCACATAAGGTGTGTGAGGAGATGCAGTAATGCTGTTGTGGTTTCTGGCTGTATTGTTTCAGTGCAGATGTGTTTTCTTTCGTTCAGTCTTCCCACAGGGCTCTCTGGGCTCTCCTGGTATTTCTCTCAGATTTCCATCTTTGCATCATCTGACATTGCAAGCCCTTCTTAGACACTGGGATCAGCCCGGTCCTCCACTTCACAGGCAGCACTGTCTGTGTGTGTGTGTGTGTGTGTGTGTGTGTGTGTGGGTGTGGGTGTGGGTGTTTGTGTGTGTGCTAGTGGTTCACACACCAACACACACTCACACCTACAATACACCAACACACACTCACACCTACACACACACACGCACACACACACACATACTTACATATATATATATGTAAGTATGTGTGTGTGTGTGTGTGTGTGTATATATATATACACACACACACACACACACACACACACACACGCATATGTATATATGTGTGTGTGTGTGTGTGTGTGCGTGCATGCATGCGTGTGTGTGTGTGTGTGTATGCATGTACTGAGCCACCCCTGGGCCTTACTGCAAATTGTAAATAATGGCCAAACTGCAAAGTTAGCAACTCCCATGACAGCACACACACTACTGTTGATGTCTCAGCCACTGTAAAGACAATTTTCATTAATTCCCAGGTTGTCAAAAATTGATGCTTTGTCACCCTTGATGCGTGACAAAGACAAACAGGGCACGCCTTTGCTTATCTATGTAACGCATAGCTGAAACACATTGTAACACATGGTTAATGCTCTGAAAGGCAATAAAATAAACCCAAGCAATGACTTGCTTGGGTTTAGATAAAGGATAATGTTTTGGATTAACGTAAGTATGTTTGTTGCGTAAACTTAACATGATGTAAATATGTACGAGTGACGCCAGTGAGCGATGATCAAACCAAAAATTACATCAAGTTGAGTTAAAAAAAAAAAACTGACTTTTGATTACACACTGGATGTAGTTACACAAGCTATTTTACATTAGGTTAAAACAGCATTGACTTTAAGTATCAGGACACAAACTGTAGTTTCCTTGGTGTTAGTCTTGTTTTGTTTGACTAATCTACCTCCCTCCCACGATATGGACTCTCTTTCTCTTCATATTCCAACAGTTGCTCTGAGTGTGAAGGATAGCCACCGATGGGTTTACATTGGAGTTAGTTGAGAGCTCAGTGTGTCTCATAAAGACACTAAAAAGGTGCCTTTGGCGTCAATAACCCAGATCAAGAAGCATGACAAAGCATCTGTAGCAGACAACCTGAGAATGGGAACAGGCTGCTGAAGAGGAGGTAGAATGGGTGGTAACAATGGCCTATGCATGTCTCACCCATGGGTGCAGAAATGAATGTATGATTGTATGAGCAGTTCAAACATCATTCTGCCAGAACAGAGACATTAAGAGCAAGTGGAGATTGTAGAAACAGGGGGAAATGGGCACTCTAAACTTATACCTTCACTCAGCACAAATGTCAGTCATACCTGATTGTGTGTGCACATGTGTGCTTACTTATTTGTGTGCGGTGTCCTTCCTTTCGCCAGTAGTTGAGAATGAAAACAGAAAATGCACTGCAGCGTTTAGAGCCTGTCGTGTTTTCTCCAGGGGTTTGTTGAGTTGTTGTTGCCAGGTCTGAAAGGCTTGTGGTCAAAAGCTTTACAACTTATTACAGTCTTCTTTTCACTGCAGTTGCATTGAAAGATTGATTTATTTTCCACTTCACAAGTCAGACTTCTTGTAGTTGTCGAGCAGGTAAAATACACAGGTTTAAAAAATACTGATGAAATTTAGGGCAAGATAAGTCCAGCAGTGATGTGGTCACACGTTCAAAGCATGTACCCCCATGGTGATTTAATCATGAGTACATACCAGCATCACTTGTTCTGCTCTGCATGGCCTCATGGAGCAAACATGTGGGCCAGCCTGCAAAGAGTGGTTCAAAAAGAGGTTCATATGTAGTAACATCTGGATAACCTGATACACCAAAACAAGTAAAGAGTAATAGCCTATATGATAAACAGTCCATTACTGATGCAGCAGTTCAGTTCACACAAAACTCAGCAATACATTAAACTATCCTGTTACATTTGGAAAATAAAATGTACAACTTGAACTTTGTATAATATATTGTCAGTGCCACTGAACAGACAACATGCTGTCTACCCCTCCCACCCCCAAACCAGAACATCCTGCTCCAGTGTGACACACACAGCTACACTAAGCTACCTCGTTACAAGCTGGTTAGTAATGCCATTACCAAATCAGAAATAGAAGATCCTCCGATAACCTACAGCTCTGGTGTTTGGAGTCACTTTGGTATCACTGTGAATTATGAAGGTGATGGTGAGAGTGAGTGGTGGATAAAAACACACCAAACCAAACAAGGAGCTGCCGCACAGCTACAGACTCAGCTAACTCAGCAGCAGAGTAACATACCACAGGCTCTCTTTAGCAGCTAAGCCAGTAACACACACCAGCAGCAGCACTGCACAAATCCTGCAAACCAGGGCACAAGCACAGCACGGTTATAGCCTCTCGGTCAGCATCCAACGTTAGCACAAAGCACACATCCATAGCAGTAAGCAGGTTAGCATATTCAGCCAGAAGGACTGAAAGGTCTGTAAGTGATGGCTGTTTAGCTCATGTTAATATGATTGTGGCATTTAACAGAGATGTTTATTCATGTATTTATCAGACTGAAAGAACTCAGACAGCTCATGGGACGAAGCAAACTCGCCGCTCACACACAGTGGATGAAAGAAACTACACTGATACTCGAAAATCTGTACAATTACTGCCATAAAAAAATTACTCAAGTAGAAGTAAAATTACTATTTGAGAAACCTACTCAAGTAAAAGTAAAAAGTACCTGGTTAACAATTTACTCAAGTACAAGTTACTTTCCATTTGAATATTTCTTAGGGTATGCGGACCAGTGCAAAATAATGAAAAAAAACAGCACTTGTTGATAAAACTTTTTTTTAATGAAGCAGGTACCAATCTTCCACCCTCCATCTCCTTCACTCTACCCATCTTTTCCTCATCTAACCTCTTCTTTCTCCATTTCCCTATCTTGAGGGATAAATTCATTTAGTGGATGACCTTGCTTTAAAAACAGAACTGACATCCCAACTTCTTTGTCTTTTCTACGTCTTTTTCACTGTGAGCAAAATAAATAAAATCCAATAAAATAAATAAGAAACCATTCAATATATGGTACTTCAATATGCTTGCAGAGATTCGACAATGAGTTTTTGAAAGCAAGGATCTCCTGGCTTTTTGGCAGGCACAGGACGCACTTCATCGAGTAACTGTTTTTTTTATGGATTTTGCAAGCTCCCGCTTGCTCTTCGCTTCAACCTGGCTCCGACATGATCTTCGCGATTGGGGTCAGGTCAGGAATGGAGGACTGGTGCTTGCTTGTTCAGCAGGTTCAGAACAGGGCGCTTTAGTAGAGTTCGAATAATATTCGAATTTATTATTTTTATTATTATTATTATTTTTTATTTATTTTTACCCCCAAAAAAAACCCATAAGATGCTTATTATGATTATTAATATGAACGTGACACTCGGATGAAAACACCCATTCTGACCTCACTGAAGTGCCAGGTATGACCAACTTCTGCCTCGCTATCTGAGCAATGTTTGGATACTTAAGTGCATAGTTTTCAACCACAAGAGTGGATCCTGGCCAGCTCGTGGTGGTGTCTCATTCTGGTAACGTTTCATCTCTTCTTTAAAAAGGGTAGGCAAGGAGGCAGCAGGTGCACCACTCTCCCTGTATGTCTCCCCGAAAAGGTCACACATCGCGGACAGCACAGTGGGTGGTGTTGGCGCAGCAGGCTCCTCCGTCGGTGCCTCTCCCTCCGTCGCTGCGACCCTCTCTGGCCCGGCTTGTGCGCGAGCCATCTCCGTGATATACAACATTATCAATAGTTTTAATTATTTATTAATGATATTCGAATTATCAAATTTAGGTTTGAACTTATAAAAAATATATATATTCAAATATATTTCGAACTTCGAATTTTTTTTTGACAGCCCTAGAGCAGACTAGTTGTAATGAAGTCAAGTAAAAAATAGATTACTGGCTCAAAAATATACTCGAGTAAGAGTAGAAGTACAGTTTTAAAAAAGGAACTTAAAAAGTACTCGTTCCTCAAAAAAACTACTTTTTTACTCACGTGTTACTTGTAACGCGTTACTACCCACCCCTGCTGATGCTATGCACTTTGATGTCAGTGGTAATTTAGTTTTATATAGTAGGATACATAAATGCTAAAAAACAGTTTAACTCCACAATTCAGTACGACACAGTTTCAAGTTTTTTTACATGTTGTCAAGAATTATTTTTTTTTTTATAATGTGTTTAATAAAAAATAACTGATTTTGTTTTACTCAGATTTAAATAAGTCCATTTCAGCAAGACTGTAATTCCTGCGTTGTACAAAAACACAAAAGCCCAAGTAATGCTAGTTTTTAATCATTTATCATTTTCTACTTTTTTGTTGTACCAAAAGCATACCAAACCTTGACACCACTGTATCATATCAGAACATATCATATCATATTATATTGTATTATATTGTATCGTATTGTATTGAATCAAACCATGAATTTTGGTACAGTTTCAGCCCTCACATATATGTATATATATATATATATATCTTTATGATTCCAAGCATTCTTCTTCCTTGTCTAAACCTGCCACCTACACTAACCACAATGCAACTTGACTGCATGTAACAGTCAAGCTTGGAGCATCTACAGTAGCCTCATGCAGAAAGCAACAGGTTAGAATCTGGTAAGATGACTTCCCTCTAACACCATATCCCCAGATTTTCATTTTAAACTTGTAGCCTTCAGACCAAACTGATGCTGACTCAAGTGACATCACTTGAGGACATTTATTAGACTTCACACTGCTCCCTCTTTTTTGCTTCCATATACAGTAGTACCCCTCGGCACCTGGACACAGACTTTGATAATTGGTGGGTTGCCTAAAAGAAAAGATATTAGCCATGGTTGAAAGACGCCAACTACCAACCTGTTATTCAACAAGACATCCTCCCTAAATGGCTGTTGAGACCAAAACCAGACCTGTGTTAAGGGAAATGCATTGGCTGTGTTGCTTTAGGTACCACTAAGACAAATGACTATCTTTCAGGAAATCAGGTTGTGTACCAGAGTTTGACACCTTATCAGAGAAGAAAATAATCCATCCATTATATGCCTTCTAATCCTACATAGAAGGTAAAGCTAATGGACTTTTTGTCTTCTTCTATAGGTATACATTATATACCTAGGCTGAAGCTGATCCCAGCTGACATCAGGTTAAATAATAATAATAATACATTGTTTTTTATAGTGCTTTTCTGGATACTCAAAGACACTTTACAAAGAACAACAACAACAACACAAAATCGAAATAATCCATAAGAAGGGACACAATGCAGAGAGAAAGAAGAACACAGCAGACCTGAGAGAGCAGGAGGGAGTGTGCCGGTGGAGGAGCTCAGACATGTACTGTAGGAGGTGAGCCAGCCAGGTTGTGGTGAGCTTTATAGGTGATGATGAGGAGTTTGATGTGGATATGCTGGGGAGTTTATGAAGAACACGAGTGATGTGGTCATGAGTGCAGGAGTGTGTGAGAAGATGAGCAGCTGAATTCTGGATATATTGTAGTTTCTTGAGTGTTTTGGATGATGAACCCTAGAGAAGACTGTTGCTGTAGTCAAGTCTGGAAGTGATGAATGTGTGAATGAGAGTCTCTGCAGGTGAAAAGGAGACGGATTGAGGGAGGCAGGCAATGTTTCTGAGATGGAAGAAGGCTGTTTTGGTGATGTGTTTGTTATATTGGTTTAAAGAGAGTTTTGATCAAAGATGAAACCAAGGGTACGGCCATGGGGGGGGGGTTGAGCACAGTGGAGCCATCAATGGAGAGGGAGAAGTTATGGGTGGATTTGATAAGAGACTTGGGACTGATAATGATGAGATCTGATTTGTCACAGTTAAGTTCATGGATGTTGGTTTGAAGCCAGGATTTTATTTCAGTGATGCAGTTGGTGAAGGTAGTAGGGCTGTAGTCTCCTGGTCGACTAGTCAATTTGGTTGATATGCTCTCGTCCAACCAAATTCTCATTGGTCGAATAATCGCTGTGTTACTTTCATAAGGAGAAAAGTGCTACATCAATAGCTTTCCAGGATTAATCTATTATTTCCTGTGGCGGGGGGACAGAGTAAGTTACCTGTGAAAATAGGGGTGTTTTCAAAACACCCCGTTGTTGACAAAAAGTTGAACTCGCCCACCCTGACACTCAGCGTCACGGTGATGCAGACCTCCTGTCAGTTTCTGTGTAGCTACTGACACCATTTCCCTCAGTGGAAACAAAGCTTGTATTTACTTGTATTTCACAGATAAGAAACAATACATTTTGAAGACAGTAAAGCCTCTACTCTGCTCTACTCTATTCTGCTCGGCTCTACTCTTCTCTACTATACTCTGCTCTACTCTATTCTGCTCTGCTCTACTCTACTATGCTCTGTTCTGCTATACTCTATACTCTGCTTTACTCTGCTCTACTCTACTTGGGTCTACTCTATAATCTACTCTTCTCTTCTCTGCTCTACTCCATACTCTTCTCTACTCTATTCTGCTCTACTCTGTTCTGTTCTACTCTACTCTACTCTGCTCTACTCTACCATACTCTGCTCTACTCTACTCTGCTCTACTCTACCATGCTCTGCTCTACTCTATACTCTGCTCTACTCTACTCTGCTCTACTCTACCATACTCTGCTCTACTGTACTCTGCTCTACTCTACTCTACTCTGCTCTACTCTACCATACTCTGCTCTACTGTACTCTGCTCTACTCTACCATGCTCTGCTCTACTCTATACTCTGCTCTACTCTACCATACTCTGCT
The DNA here is from genome assembly GCA_035609425.1 of Epinephelus awoara. Lineage (NCBI taxonomy): Eukaryota > Metazoa > Chordata > Actinopteri > Perciformes > Serranidae > Epinephelus > Epinephelus awoara. Next base: position 5,288,916 of record CM069299.1, on the reverse strand, counting down.
CTACTCTACTCTGCTCTACTCTACCATGCTCTGCTCTACTCTATACTCTGCTCTACTCTACTCTGCTCTACTCTACCATGCTCTGCTCTACTCTATACTCTGCTCTACTCTACCATGCTCTGCTCTACCATGCGCTGCTCTACTCTATACTCTGCTCTACTCTACTGTAATTTACTCTACTCTGGTCTACTCTACCATGCTCTGGTCTACTCTGCTCTGCTCTACTCTACTCTGCTCTACTCTATAATCTGCTCTACTCAATTCTGGTCTGCTCTACGCTACTATACTCTGCTCTACTCCATACTCTGCTCTGCTCTGCTCTACTCTGCTCTACTCTACTCTATGCTACTATACTCTGCTCTACTCTGCTCTGCTCTACTCTACTCTACTCTACTCTACTCTGCTCTACTCTGCTCTGCTCTACTCTACCATGCTCTGCTCTACTCTATACTCTGCTCTACTCTACTCTAATTTACTCTACTCTGGTCTACTCTACCATGCTCTGGTCTACTCTACTATGCTCTGGTCTACTCTACTATGCTCTGCTCTACTCTATACTCTGCTCTACTCTACTCTAATTTACTCTACTGTGGTCTACTCTACTCTGCTCTACTCTATATTCTACTCTTCTCTACTCTGCTCTGTTCTACTTTGCTCTGCTCTACTCTACTCTGCTCTGTTCTACTTTGCTCTTGCTCTACTCTACTATACTCTTCTCTACTCGGCTCTACTCTACTATGTTCTTCTCTGCTCTGCTCTACTCTGCTCTACTCTACTATACTCTGCTCTACTCTACTCTGCTCTACTCTACCATACTCTGCTCTACTCTACTCTGCTCTACTCTACTATGCTCTGCTCTACTCTGCTCTGCTCTGCTCTACTCTACTCTGCTCTACTCTACTCTACTCTGCTCTACCATGCTCTACTCTACCATGCTCTGCTCTACTCTATACTCTGCTCTACTCTACTGTAATTTACTCTACTCTGGTCTACTCTACCATGCTCTGGTCTACTCTGCTCTGCTCTACTCTACTCTGCTCTACTCTATAATCTGGTCTGCTCTACGCTACTATACTCTGCTCTACTCTATACTCTGCTCTGCTCTACTCTACTCTGCTCTACTCTACTCTACGCTACTATACTCTGCTCTACTCTGCTCTGCTCTACTCTACTCTACTCTACTCTGCTCTGCTCTTCTCTACCATGCTCTGCTCTACTCTACTATACTCTGCTCTACTATACTATGCTCTTCTCTGCTCTACTCTGCTCTACTCTATAATCTGCTCTACTCAATTCTGCTCTGCTCTATGCTACTATATTCTGCTCTGCTCTACTATGCTCTGCTCTACTATACTATACTCTGCTCTACTTTGCTCTACTCTACTATACTCTGCTCTACTCTGCTCTACTCTGCTCTGTTCTACTTTGCTCTTGCTCTACTCTACTATACTCTGCTCTGCTCTACTCTGCTCTACTCTTCTTCCATCATAAGGCATACATTTGAGGAAATATGATGCAACCTTAAAAACACAATAATGGTCACTACGGAAACAGGACAGACACTACCAAAACAGTGCAGTTACTATTTATAAAAAATAAAGTAGTAGTTATCAACTAAAGTATTATGATGCTAATCAGTTACATTTATGTTCTGTTTCATCAATTATTAACTCTGAAATAAATCTGATCAGCATTATGCATTTTACAAAGAAAGATTGCATTTAGATTTTGAAGAATTCTATAATTTGGACCTCGAAATTTGTTAAATTATTCATTTTTATAGATCTAATTGTGAAAACCTTCAGTAAAAATGTGTAAAAATGTAAATCTTTAGACAAGGGAAGGAACAAGCATAACAGGTTGATATATACACTACTGTTCAAAAGTTTGGGGTCACTTAGAAATGTCCTTATTTTTTAAATAAAAGCACTGTTTTTTTCAATGAAGATAACATTAAACTAATCAGAAATACATTCTACACATTGTTAATGTGGTAAATGACTGTATGACTGTTCTTGCTGCAAATGTCTGGTTGTTAATATAATATCTACATTGGTGTCTCGAGGCCCATTTCCGGCAACCATCACTCCAGTGTTCAAATGGTACATGTGTTTGCTAATTGTGTTAGAAGGCAAATGGATGATTAGAAAACCCTTGTGCAATCACGTTAGCACAGCTGAAAACAGTTTTGCTTGTCAGAGAAGCTATAAAACTGACCTTCCTTTGAGCTAGTTGAGAATCTCGAGCATCACAGTGGTGGGTTTGATTGAACCCTCAAAATGGCCAGAAAAAGAGAACTGTCATGTGAAACCCGACAGTCTATTTTTGTTCTTAGAAATGAAGGCTATTCCATCCGAGAAATTGCCAAGAAGCTGAAGATTTCCTACAATGGTGTGTACTACTCCCTTCAGAGAAGAGCACAAACAGGCTCTAACCAGAGTAGAAAGAGAAGTGGGAGGCCCCGCTGCACAACTAAACAAGAAGACAAATATATTAGAGTCTCTAGTTTGAGAAATAGACGCCTCACAGGTCCTCAACTGGCAGCTTCATTAGACAGTACCCGCGAAACGCCAGTGTCAACATCAACAGTGGAGAGGCGACTCCGGGATGCTGGCCTTCATGGCAGAGTGGCAAAGAAAAAGCCATGTCTGAGACTGGCCAATAAAAGGAAAAGATTAAAATGGGCAAAAGAACACAGACATTGGACAGAGGAAGACTGGAAAAAAGTGTTATGGACAGACGAATCGAAGTTTGAGGTGTTTGGATCACACAGAAGAACATTTGTGAGACGCAGTACAGCTGAAAAGATGCTGGAGGAGTGCCAAACGCCATCTGTCAAGCATGGTGGAGGTAATGTGATGGTCTGGGGTTGCTTTGGTGCCGGTAAAGTGGGAGATTTGTGCAAAGTAAAAGGGATTTTGAATAAGGAAGGCTATCACTCCATTTTGCAACGCCATGCCATACCCTGTGGACAGCACTTGATTGGAGCCAATTTCCTCCTACAACAGGACAATGACCCAAAGCACACCTCCAAATTATGCAAGAACTATTTAGAGAAGAAGCAGGCAGCTGGTATTCTAACTGTAATGGAGTGGCCACCGCAGTCACCAGATCTCAACCCCATTGAGCTGTTGTGGGAGCATCTTGACCGCATGGTACGTAAGAAGTGCCCATCAAGCCAATCCAACTTGTGGGAGGGGCTTCTGGAAGCGTGGAATGAAATTTCTCCAGATTACCTCAACAAATTAACAGCTAGAATGCCAAAGGTCTGCAAAGCTGTAATTTCTGCAAATGGAGCATTCTTTGACAAAAGCAAAGTGTGAAGGAGAAAATTATTATTTCAAATAAAAATCATTATTTCTAACCTTGTTAATGTCTTGACTATATTTTCTATTCATTTTGCAACTCATTTGATAAATAAATGTGTGAGTTTTCATGGAAAACACAAAATTGTCTGGGTGACCCCAAACTTTTGAACGGTAGCGTATATAATTTGTATAATATACTACTATATGTTTCTGTAGTGACAAATTTCAGGAGAGGAAAAACATTCCAAAACAGTCTGAAAATACAATAAAAGAATTTACAGTCATTTTACTAGATATGTGACCTTTACATATGGTACAATGTATATAGGGACAAAGTTTTGTAAATAAAACATACAACATTTCAAAATATTTCCAGCCTAACTTTGCACACATTCGATAGAATGCCCATATTACTTCAGCTGCGAAACATAAAACTGAGGGTCTGGTACTTGCCAATGTGCACATCTAAAATGGCAACTCTCTGGCTCTGTGGGGGCATATTTCTTATTTGTACCAGTAGAGTGCAGTGCCACATTCACACAATCATGCAAACCTCACACAGAAAGGAAAGCTCATACCAAACACCTTCCTACTGTGAGGCGACAGTGCTAACCACTGCCCATTATGAAAAGAATTCAGAGTAAGGTTTAATGCAATAAGACAGGATTTTATAACCCTGGAAAGTAATCGTGACAATAATCATTTTATCTTTGGCTGTGACGATAGTAGTAATACAACGCTAAGCCAGGCACATCGATTGTTTGTTTTTTTTGAAGGCCATGCATGTTTTAGTAATGACCTCATTCAATTCCTTTTTTTCTGGAGAGGAGATTTGCTGTGTTTGAGAGGCATTTGTCCAAGCTTGTAGTTCAGCATGGTGTGCTTTTTTTTACCCTTGTGGCATACAGGTGCCCTGTTACAACTGATTTATTTTACATTGTTGCATTTTCGTACCTGACGAAAGCCACTTTTCATTTGCCATACTCTGCTTCACTGATCACATTTCCCCTCAAACATGGGATGAGACTTAAATCTGTAGTCCCACAGAGAAAGAGAGAGCAAGGAAAGGAAAGGTGCTCCCCCAATCCCTCTCTCTATTGTCCTCCAGGCTACTGTGTCTGTCCTTCTAATGAGGACTCTCTGTGTGTGTGTGTGTGTGTGTGTGTGTGTGTGTGTGTGTGTGTGTGTGTGTGTGTGTGTGTGTGTGTGTGTGTGTGTGTGTGTGTGTGTGTGTGTGTGTGTTGCAGGAAAGGTCATGTCTCCCTCAAGGCCTGTGCAGTAATCAGGCTGTTTCCAACAGATAATAAAACAACAGCAGTGTGGAACCCAAAACTGCACATTGTCCACCTGGAGGGACATTTAGAGGACGGACAGGGACCTCTGGGGTTCACCCCTGACTGTCAGCCTCCTCAGCACCCCCCACCCTGCACTTACATCCAGCAACGCAGGTCCCTGCTTTGAGCCCCGAGTCATCTAAACTCTCCACAGCAGAGGCTTATGTGTTAACATTTTTTGAAACAAGCTTCCTGTCAGTCAGTACTTTTCACAGCTACATTCAGGGAAGGCAAATAAAACATACTAGTCACTTCAGCCTGAATGAAATGATATGAATACAAGAACTACTAAACTATCACAAGTCAGCTCAGAGTGGAGTGTATCCAGTTTCTTTCAGTTTCTTCCAAAAACAACTGCGTTTTGTGGCAATATGTCAGTAGGAAACACGGCAATGTCTCTGTAAAACCACCTAACGTTAATTCAATTTCAATTCAATCAATTTTATTTATAAAGCCCAATATCACAAATCACAATTTGCCTCACAGGGCTTCACAGCATACAACATCCCTCTGTCCTTTAGACCCTCACAGCAGATAAGGAATCCACAGGAAAAAAGCAAACGCATATTTTCTTTTAGTACAGGTTTAAATTATAATGACTTATTGCAGTACCTAGTAGGAAGTGGGCCTCTTGAAATGGACACCTAGAAGAAATACGCAATTTGCCAAAGCCAAATTTGCACATTACACACTCACAATTGTTAGCTAACGTTAATACACCTGCTATAATGGCACTGTCGGCTCCAGCTCCATCTCCGTTGTTAGCAACACCAGCAGCCTCAGCCCATCAACCAACACTGCGGCCAAAGAGGTTGGTTATTTTGGAGCACTTTGCTGCCTCTTTTTGTAAAGATTTAAGTTTTTTTATTCAAGTTTTTTCCGCGCCAATCTTTCTTTTTTGACCGGCTTTATCCACTTGCCTGGTCTGCCATGAGTAATGACTGATGACTGCGGCTGGGCCAATCAGATTTCAAGAAATCTTATCTCCTTCTTCAAGCATCAAAACACAAGATTGACACCTACGTTCCCTCTGAACATCTCACAGCAAACAAACAACATTGGAGGGACGTGCATTGCAGTACTGACAGCTAGCAACTAGCTTGACATTCACTAGTCTCACCAGGCCAGCCCCACCGGCCCACTTGGTGACCGGCCCATCGGGATTTGTCCTGAACGTCCCGATGGCCAATCCGCCATTGGACGAGACTGACAACTTCTCTCACGAAATGCCCGCGCACATATGTTCGCTACGTCTTCTTTCTGTGGCTTCGCTCCACAGACATGACTGTATTGCATTTTGTACCTCTTCTGTAGAGAAATTTGCATTCAGCAACATACTACCTTTATCAGCTTTATTTCAGACTCCATTGATTCTTAGTCATTATTTCCTTCAAAAAACATTATTAAATAAATTGTTGCAACCAGGGAACAAATTTGCAAAATCTTGTCCCATCTTTGTAATACAATGCCTAAATTAGAACTCCACTCACCAGTTTTTAGTTTCACCTTCCCTGATACTGGCCAGAAAATAGTCCCAATTGATAGCAAAGTCTGACGTAATGTGGAGATGTTTAAAATTATTGAAATAGTTTAACATAACACATGCATACTTTTTTGTAGCTTAAAACCTTTTGGTCACGTGTCCCCCTTATATCTTCAGAACTACTTTTTCTCTGGTAAGCTACGGGCCATTTCTCAGAGCAGGAGGCTCGTGGACAGTAGTGACACCGTCACATCAGAGCTACAGATGGTCAGCGTTTCACACAATTTCATGTCCAAAAAGCCGAACTATCACTTTAACTAGAAAACCCACTCCTCCATATCCTTTAGCTGCCTTTATGTGAGTTGTTCTGCATGTCCAAAGCTTGTCAGCCTCCCACTGCAGGTTAGAAAATACACCTTTCCACTGAGAAGAGTTCTAAAGTCCAGGCTGATCAGGCTCTCTGTGTGTGACTTGGCGGAGTGAATGAAAACAAGTCCAAATCTTTCGTTATCCCTCAAACTCTGTTTATGATGAAGCACAGTCACTTTATCCTGCTGGGTCCGCAACTCCACTTTAGTCACACCTGGCCCCTGCCCTCTTGGCCTCATCTGCTCAACATTAACAATCACTGGTACAGGATTATAGTGTAACCCTACAATAAGGCCTACAATATGATGGATATGGACTCTCAAGATGTTGCACTGTACAATCCAAAAGTTTTTTGAAGGAGGTATGCACCCCATTGATCTGTTATTTGAGTGAAGCACTCTGTGACTGAAGTGTCTTAAAATCAAAATTAAGTGTCATTTGCACTTGTTCTCCAGGCCACGTCAAAAGGTACCTGTCACCTGGCCTAATAGCTTTGTTGGGGAAATTCCTGCCTTGAATTAAGTTGCACATTTTGTGAGTGAAAATGTGGTAAGCTGGCATTTTTTTCAAACCCAAGTCTTTGATGTTATGATAACCAAGAGGAGTTAGAGAGGAGGAGATGGAGAGAGAATGGGAGATAATTCATATCTTGATTGTTGGGCTATCCTTGTTTGTGTGATTAGATGACCAACTCATCAAACAAGTGCTGTTCTTTTTTATTATTTTTGCACTGGCCTGTACAGAGAGTACCTTGTACTTTGGGTCATTTATTAACCAGGTACTTTCATTGTTGTTAGTATTATTATTATTATCATTATTATTATTATTATTATTTACTTGTATTTGCATAGTTTTCTCAAATGGTAATTTTCACTTCTATAGATTTTCAGTACTCTACCCACTAATCCCAATGTGATATTCAGTAAAGTTCATCCTTGATAACATGTGAATAATAATATCACATTTGTTGTTCAGTGCTGGATAAAGCTTGGCTACTATTCATTTCCACACAGACCATTAACAGACACACCACTTTTTTTTTCTTTCTAAAAAGTGGAAATCAAATCAAAGTCATTTATCAGGGTGATTTTTGACATGATAAAACTCCTTACAAGTAATCTGCATGACAAGTGGACTGACCAATATGGGTAAAATGAGGATATTATGTGTACTGTAAAACAGGAGCTTAGGTGTGAGTGTGTGCACAGTGAAAAAAATAAAACAATTCCTCAAAATGATTTCGGCCTGATTCTGATGAGAGTCTAAAACCTCTCTGCCCTTTCTCTCTTTGCCAAAAACCTCTTTGTTGTCATGGCAACCAGCAGCCTGCCCCCTGTTTTCACACTGAACTATTTTGGTGAGTTTACTCTCTATTTGTACTCTGTAGTGCTGCTGGTTAAATATATTTATTTAACTACATTTTACCTGTTGAGTGCTGCCATGAATATATCATACACATCCAGAGGTATCAGTCTGGTGTAAATGTGCAGCTGCATGGCATATGGACAGGAATAACTGAGGGGGGACTACCTTTACCTCTACATGTTAATGTTCATTTCCCCTCAGCAAGCCCTTTTGTTTTGGTTGCTGCCACTTATGTATGGGGAGTTTGTCCCTGTCCATTCTTTATAGACAGGGACATAGAGTTATTATGGTCCCAAAAGATTAAATCATAGTAACTTTTGTAATCTGACTTGACATATTTGGGAGAAGTTTGACTTCAGAACATGTTTACAACAGCTTTCTTCTCTTCTGCCAATGTTTTCTTGCAGGTTAAAGATTACTATGTGGTTCCAATCTGCGTCATCAGCCTCCTCATAACTGACCTCGTTCAGCTCTGTTGCATGATTGCTGAGGTGGCACGGCCTGAGCATGGCAAAATAATTGATACATTTACTTACAGTCATGTCTGTTGTCTGGTGGCCAGTGTGTGCATCATGATGTGCATCACCCTGGAAAGGTCTATCCTGTGTGTGTGGCGCTACTTCTGTGTCTGAACATCTTATTTCTGTAGAATTCTGAAGCTGTGTCTTCCAGGTATTTGGAATCAAGATCTCTGTCCAGGTCTGTGTCATGGTCTGGGTTCTTCCCTCTGTCTATTTTTTCCTGTTCTTTTTCTTGTGGTCAAACGAACCATCTTTGCCATCCTCCTCATCGTTCCTGTCTCACTGTTCAGTTGGTCCCTAAAAATGGAAGATGGACCTATTTCAGAAAGCAGGGTAAGTGAATACTCTGATGTATGTTGTTGAGTTTTCCGTTTCACACAGCCAGTTCAGCGAAACCCTGAGTCAGTTACTATGGCAACTTACTCCGTGAAACAAACCTACTGGCTCGCAGGTATCAAAACACATATATCAAACATCACACATCGTGGATTTGCATTATCGCAATATAGCAAATTTTTATGCATTGCCCTTCAATTCTTTGCCAATGGCAGTTTTCTTTTTAACATCGGAGACAGTGAACACATCAGTAAGGCAATGGTTTGTCAGGCTGTCAGGAAAGTGATGCTGGCTCTGAAAGGATTTTTGCAAGGCTTTTGTGGTTTTTCTTGGGCATAAATCTGAACGGATCAGAAATTAGTCTACATGATGCAATTATTCACGAGTACTTTGACTATATTTAAGGATTTCCCAGCGTAATTGGCTGCGTTGATGGGACTCACATCCCCATCATTGCTCCAACCGAAAATGAAGGAGACTCTGTGAATCGTAAATCAACACACAGCATCAATGTGCAGGTAAGACACGGCGGTTTCACTTCATGATTAAAAATGCCATTTCAGACTCAGGCTCCAGATACATTTCACATTTCAGTTAATAAATTACATGCAAAAGCACAATAACAGATCATGAATTAAAAGAGAAAATCTACATTTTATTCTCATGTATGAGATTAAGATACATTTGTCCTGTAAGAACATGTTTTTGACTTTCACATTTGGGCAAATGTACCCATGTCTCTCCAGTGCGTTGACAAGCCAGCAAACACATTAATCCATGATATTCCCTGGAGGAGTGTTTTTTTGTTAAAGTAATGACTGCAGCCACAAACATTTGACTTGCTCTATATGATATCTTGAAATCCCTACAAGCTTCCTTTTGCATGACAATCAACAATCAACCAATGTTGGGAGCAACACATTACAGAGCAACCTTTTTCAGTATTTTACTACTTTTGGTAGTAACTACAAATATAGCTAATTACTTTTTCATTAAATAATGCAATCACAATTACTGAAATTAAGACCCTTTTTGACCTGATTATAGCATACAAATGCAGCGTTTTCCCGCATTTTTTCCCCATCTTGCAGCAGTGGCATAACCTGGAAATCCAGATGCCCTGCCCCCACCAAATTCGAATTTGCACTGCAGAGAATCTGGCCCCGATGAGCAGAGCCCGCTGAATCACAAATCGGACCAATCAAATCAGTCTATCTGACAGAGGTGGGCTCCGGGCGGGCGTAACATGATGAGGACAGCACTGTGCCGTAGCAGTCGAAAAGTAAACAGTCAAGATGGCAGCTGCCTAAGGACCGCATCCATTCAGTTTAGCTTTGGAAGAAACACTAAGCCAACTACACTTTTTCCTTGAGGAAGGAACAGAAGACTGCCCTAGAAGCCTTCGGTTCCAGGAAGGACGTTTTTGCTGTTTTGCTGACAGGATACAGCAAAAGCATAATATATCAATTAGACCCACTGGTCGGCAAACAAATGGGGCTTAGTGCAATGAATATGTCACCTTGTTTTTTGCTCTGGTTGACCATCGTACTATCCAATTGCGTGTGGTGGCATTTGAGATGCCTCAGTTAGTGCCGCCCCTTGGGTAGGAAGGGTGTATCGGTGAGGGCCAGACTCAAAATCTTTCTAGATTTGAGTCTGGATTTCCAGGCTAGCAGCAGCAGCAGCGGCAGCTAACAGTTTCCAATTCTTACACTGTATTTTCAGATTTTCACATTACTTTTCAGAGGAGTAACTCTCACTGATTACTGATTTTCAGTAACTTGCAAAACACTGGTTATAACTAATGTATATCTATTCAAGGCTGTTTATTTTGTTTCTATTTTTTGTACAGATAATAAACTACTACATACTACTGTTTGTCTTTATTTATAGTTTTTCTTCATGGTATGCACACAAACAAAGGGAATTATGCACACAACAACAGGACTCCAGACTGCTCAACCCTGAGCACACCTCCATTCTTTTCACCCAAAAAGAAATTTTGAATTACATTTTTGCAAAACTCCAAGCACAAAAAGCATCATTTTGCATATTTTGATCACCTGGAAAACCGTGGCCTTCAATATGCCACGCACTAATTATCAAGGTTTTGGGTTCTGATTAAAACAACATTCTCACGGTGTAAGGACTATTTTACATTGAGGGTGGTAATACTGTATATTTGATGTCATTTTGAACAGTCAGGTGAAAGTTTCAGGGGTTGAAGTAGTTTGACACAAATGTACAGTACACACCTTCAGAGGAGGAGATATGTAACCTGATGACTTTTGATATGACTTGATTCTGACAGCCTGTCACACAGTCAACTTCCACCCTCCTCTGGTGCTGACACCGCCAAGATCTGAGAGCATCACACACACACACACACACAGACACACACACACACACACACACACACACACACACAGAAGACCATCAGACATCCATATGTGTGTTATGTCTGGTGCACGCTTGAGAATTTTCAAATTTTACCTGATTTTACAAACATGGGGGACCACAGACACAAGACAGATTTTCCAGATTTTTAATATTATAATTGTAAAAAGGCACACACCATTCATATGATTCAGTCAAGATGCACAACCTCACACTCAGCATCCATACAATGATGTTGGAGTGCCATTTCCAACAACTTAGGATCTCAGAAAGTCTCATGATCAGAGGTGACTTCAGAAAAAACGTGCTGCCTTTTCCCCCTTGGTGTAATACATCCCAGTATGCAGAGTCAACTGAGGTAAGTTCTAGTTAAAACGGCAGGCCTGAGCCTCAGATGCATATTTACACTTCCAGGATTCTGAGAAATCAACATGCACGACTGTGTTTTCATTGCAAGTTTTAATGGCATCTCTATATGTATTTGCTTGATTGCGAACCAGGCGCACATGTGTTCTGCCCTACAAAGAAAAAAGGCAGTAACTTGCCAGGGTGAAGAACTGAGAAAAATTAGACTAAACACTAAAGTTTTCTTGTTGTCCAGCCAACATAGTTGCAGGCAGACCATTGGCTTTGTGGCCTTTTTTTTTTAGCTTTTTATTGGGTTATTCTTCCTACATATTAATCTTGATCTCTGATTTGACCTTTGACTCTTATTTGGCAGTTACTGTAATCTTCCTTTGCATAGCTTACCAAAATATACTAGTTCAAACCAAAGCAAAAGGCAGTAACTTCTGTTTTATCTTGTAATTGTAGCTTTTAAAAGCAGTAGGCCTATAATGATCAATATGGTAAAATCTTTTCTCTGATGATGATGATATACAATGAAACAGCATATTTTTCTGTTATTCTTTACAGAATTGTTATAATCAATATTATTTATTTGTATCATTTATTATTATATTATTACATGAAGGTACACCTGTGATGGGTCAAAGTAACTTTTCTAATCAAATTATTTCAACGGATTTGATATGTTGCTGAGCATTTGAAGGTAATAATATTTATGTATTGTTAAAAGTGGTAATTTAATTTTGAATACAAAAGTGGCAACATGCTACATGCAACATGCTGATGATACAGTTGTGGGCAACCAAGTTTACCTGAGTGTAGGGCTGGACGATTAATCAAATTTTGATTTTGATTACAATTTTGGGTTCTCATAATCATCAAAACATTATAATCAAAGAAAAATGATTAATGTGCAGCACGGCACGGAGTGTTTGCAAGTTCCTGCGCTGCAGAAGCACTGTGAATGCACCTGTCTTTCATGCAAATGGGACGGTGGCAGACAAAGAGTAGCGATCAATCTTGATTAACACATACATTGATAACCCATGATATTGCATGGACTATAACCAGTGTTGGGGAAGTTACTTTTAAAAAGTAGTGTTTGCTCGTTACTCGTTACTTCTTAAAAAAAAGTAACCCTTTACTTAGTTACCCTCTGTGAAAAGTAACTTTTTACGTTACTTGTTACTTTTACGTTACTTTTATGGTGCTTGACGTTGGGTAGAACCCCATCTCAAATGTGAAAAAATCAGAGTTTCCCACTGGTATTTACCACTTTGGTGATAAAATAAAGATTCAAGAGTGAGAGTTAACTAGGCTACATGAATTTGTTACATGACAGATTACTACTACTAATAGCCTATTTGCCAGACCTGCTGCATCACTGAATGAGGAAAATATTAATATTCACAGATGATATCTTTGAAAAAATAGTGTCATATTCATGAATAAATCATTTTCTGTTCTGTTATTACGTGTGTAACTGTGAGACTGTGTTTGTGTAGCAGACTCATACTTTGCAGTAAGCTACAGACCTGCATGAAAAAATTAATTCATGTTCTCTTCTAGTATGGTATGGTGTGGTAGGTACTTTATTAACCCCTCGGGGGGAAAGTTCAATGTCACAGCAGCAATTTAAAATGCACAAAATAGGAGGTGCTGCAACAGGCTGCCGTTCACACAGCGCCAGGAAGGTAGGCAGGTTATGACTGTTCTGTTTTCTGTTAACACAAAGCTGCATTTTAACGATGTTTTGGGGGTCGTTTTGATTTCCTTTGAGGCCGTTCCCGGTTCCGGGTCGTATGTTGCCCATGTCTGAGGTCTGACTAGCGAGGTTAACGTTACATTAAACAACACTTACCCAGCCATACAAGTGCAGTTCGCTGTCAGTGTATATAGTTGGTCTACTTGTTCAGAATCGCCCAGGTCTTGTACATTAGTTAACGTTACTGTCTTGTGTCCTTGTCGCTGGCTCTGCAGTACTTCGGTCCGTAGAGCACAAAAACCATCAGATAAATCCCGGTATTCAGTATCTTGGACATGACCACAAAGTACAAAATTATACACATCAAGGAATTTATATGCCTTAAATTTTTCATGCGTATAAATGCTGGGTTTCTCCACAAGATATAAAAAAATGTCCGGCCACTGTAGCTTCGGCCATTTTGTTGGGTCGGTGACCCACTGACCCGACATTAAGTACGGGTCAGGAAACCTCACTCCGTTGCAAATTGTTAGCTTATTACAATAAGCTAACCTGTCTTCGATTGACAAACCGTTAAAATAATCCGAGGAGGCGTGTGTATCTTCCATATTCCTCATACGATTCTTGATTTTGGCGCTCCTGTCTGTACTGTTGACATGGGAACTGTCACAATTCCTGCCTGAGTGCGCAGCTGAGGCAGACAGGCAGTGTCACCGTCAAATCCGTCCCCGGGAAAAGTAACGTTGTGCCCAACTGACTAAGTAACTACGTTCCGTTACCATATTTTCAGTAGTAACGTGTTAGACTACTTTTTACCCAATAAAAGTAGTTACGTTACTGTAACGCGTTAACGCGTTACACACAACACTGACTATAACATTCTATGAGTCCTTACTACAGTTGAGGTATGTATAGGTGAGTATGCATTCATAATGCATTAGACACCCTATTAGTCAACCTATAGTCAAGAGTATCCATAAGACACTTGACAGTAATAATTAATTAAAAGTCACATCTAAAATGTTTTATGACTGTTGATATCGTGCATCAAGAGGCATTATGTTTGTTTATGAGTGTAGTCGTAGAGCAAAATAAATGCATTTTATTTCACAATGACTGGCCTTATATTGTATTATAGCTGTGGTCTTCATATAAAGTGTTTCTGAGAACTGAGATGCTGTTGCTGTTGTTGTTGTCTTGTATGTGACAAAGACTGGATGAGGAGAGGCTCATTGATGAGGTTGAGAAATATCCCGAGCTAAACAAGTCTCAATCCTGTCATTAAATGGTCAAAAGATAATTCCTGGCAAGTTAAAGCCTCTAAGCTAATGCAGAGGTGAAAGAGATACAGATCTTTTAGTAGCAATGACTTTGTGTGGTCGTTTGTTAATGAGCCGCAGTGTGATGTGTCCGTGTGTCATGTGACGCTGTATGCGTGTCACATGACGAATTGCAGTGTATTAGCTTTAAGGTGTCAAGTTTTGACAAGGAAGAAAAATGCGTGGAATAAGAAGGCTGACATCAATGGTTTCTTCTCATATTTTGTTAATTTCAAGTGCATTATAGCCCGTCTACTATGTTTCAGGATGTGGTATATTTCACCTGACTGACCGAAGGCTTTACGTGTTCCTCTACATTAGGAATCTGGACGTGTAAAATTAGTGATATCCACTACCACTGACTGATTCGTAGGGTTGTAGGCTGTACACCGTATGATAACCGTCAACTTTTATATCAGGGTACCTTGAAACTGGTATATTGCTGTAACCCTATTAATTTGTAATGGTTTCATTTAAACTTTAGTCATCTGTGGTTTTAATGGTCAAAAATTACCATCTGTAGGAAATGTGACTATATTATGTTCAACCAGCGGTTGGAAAACTTCCGCCACCTTCACACACCAACCAACCCTCCCTCCACCCATCCCACCAATACTAAGCCCTACCTCCTCCAGACACAGACGCACTCAGACTACAGGGGCCTTTGCTCTTGCACACAAACACACCTGAGCTTGAGCTGTAACTCTGACCCAGACTCAACCTTTCTCTCATTTTTGAGCACCCCCTTTCTCTCCTCACCACGCCACAGGAACCACACCTTCCAGACAAAAGACACATCATTTTCTTACAGACCTCATAAGTAAAGCTTCCCTAATCCCCACAAAAAGACAGAAGCATTCCAGCTCTGTGCTAGCCTACATTTGTAAGGCACACGCCAAAAATGATTACACATTGCCTCCAATGCTCCTGAATACAGATTTGTATCTGTCATTTGTCTTGTCTTTTGGCCAGGTTTTCTGTGGTTGCTTGCTCAGCCTTCTGTTTCTTTCTTAACATTCTTTCTTGTTTGACCACTTGACCTCTCTTGGCTACTCCTCAGAAAGGTTGGAAGTGAAACTACATCCTTTTAGTGTATAACACACTGACCACATCTCGACGCATCACATCTTTATCAGTTGACACAAAGCGTACATGATGCACCATACAGACAGAACACAGTCAGGGTACAGTATCTGACATGTGCTGATCCAAAGAGGGACTCTGATTAAACTGCTGCTTTTCAGGTGAGTTTAGTGGTGTCAAGACGCCATTGGTATGGGCTTTAGTTACTTCCAATTTTTTGACAAATTTCCAAAAGAGCTAACCACTGTGACAAAAAATTCAAAACACTGCACTCACAACTATGTTCTCTCTTTGCAAAACCAATTCTTTACATCAAAATGATAGGCCTACATACAGCTAACATATGAGTATCTGGTGTGATAAAGTCAAAACATTTCCATCAAACGGTGGTTATGTGGTTTGACTTATATTCAAATGTATAAAAATACAAACACGTTATTCTGTTTCCTGGGGCATCAGTGGCTTAGTGGTAGAGCAGGTGCCCCATGTACAAGGCTGTTGCCACAGCGGCCCGGGTTCGAATCCAGCCTGTGGCCCGTTACTGCATGTTGTCCCCTCTCTCTATCTCCCCCTTTCACACTTGTCTGTCCTATCAATTAAAGGCTTAAAAATGCCCCAAAAAATATCGTTAAACCCCCCCCCAACATTTTTCCATTTCCTTTTTTGTCCCAAAAAAGGCTGCATTTTTTTTTACAATACTGTGAGTATATCAATCAGTGGTTCCCAACTGGTAGGGCACAGTCTAAAAGTGGGACGTGGGTACATTCTGAATGGACCACAAAAGACTTGGTGAGCATGTCAAGTTTGTAAAAAAAACAACTTTATTTAGAGGTACAGTGAATTTACAGCTCAGCTTTTATTTTGAAGTTTTGTTTAATGCTGTAGTGTGAGTGACAAAAGTCAAAACACCCCCGTTGTTGATAGAAAGTTGAACTCGCCCACCCTCACGCTCAGCGTCACGGTGACGCAGATCTGTCTGTTTCTGAAAGCTGGAACCATTTCCCTCAGTGGAAACAAAGCTTGTATTTACTTGTATGTCACAGATAAGAAACAATAAATTGTGAAGACAGTAAAGCCTCCACTAAAATAGCATTTTAAGTCTTGTGTGTGATTTATCCTTCAGAGATTTATACTTCAGGATTTATCCTGGCTTCATATGAGCAGAGGAACCGCTAGGCTAATCTATACAATGTAAAATGCCATAGGCTGGCACTAATAACATTAGCATGTTGTATTTGCTTGGAAAATGTGTTTAGTATGAGACAGTTGTTTTGTCTGTGAATGTTGTTTAGTATTCACCTTATTTTTCAAGGAAACACAGGCAAAACAGAACGCAGCCAGGTTCCGTGTTTTTTGTGCGACACTTCCGGTCCAGCACTCTTGACCACTGTGGAAATGGGAATCGCCTTGTTGTTTACCTTGTTGAGTTTAGCTATATATATACATTTTTCACATCACTATATCACCGTTTAGACTAATCTGATGTTTGTAAAGTCTATAAACACAATGATTGAACAAACATTAATCATTGGTCATATTCTTCATAAAATTGATTTTGGAACCAGTGTTTTATTTCAATCAAGAAACTGTTTTACACTTAATGTCCGTAAGAAACTTGCCTCTCAACTTATTCTACCATTTTTTGACTATGCCGATGTTGTTTATCAAAATGCATCCAAAACTAATCTTCTGCCACTCATCACTGCATACAATAATCTCTGTAGATTTGCTCTTGGTTGTTCATATTATACTGTGATGTGTACAATTTACTCAAATGGCCCACACTCAATATAAGAAGACACAGTCATTGCTTACAACTCATTTATAAATGTATACATTTCAATTATCCTTAGTAACTACAAGATACTGTCAAAAGATCAATTGGAAAAAAAAGCATTTTTGTTTAAAGCCCCTTCAGACTGGAATAATTTACCATTAATTCTTGACACCATTTCACATGTTTAAATATGGTTTGTCTTCTTACTTTGAGCTAAATTGCACATGTTTCAGATGACACTGTATCACTGTATTTTCTATATTCTTTACCAAATTATTTATCCTTTCTAATAGTTTTGCTAGGCATGCATCTCCTTAATTGTCAATGGCTTATTGCTGGCCACCTAGTGGTTGTGTTTAGTTTTGTTCCATATTCGTCTCTCTGATGTTTATGTGTTGATGTGTGTTGTATTAGTTGTTGTTTGTATGTAAATCTACTTTTGATCGTTGTTCTGTTTTGTTCATGTATTGTATGTTAGGGCCCCCTCGAAAACGAATGATTCACCTCAAGGAGTTTATCCTAATAAATTAAACTTAATCACATTACTATTTCTGTGTGCACGTTTTGTAATTAATAACATGGTTATTGTAGATTAGCTGGGATAGCCATTTAGCCGTTAGCGGTGTCTGTAATAACTCAAAAACTCAATAAACGGTCCGTGAAAATTTTTTTTTCCAGTGGATGTCTTAGTTACAACATGATTGAGCTAACTGTAGTGACAACGGGAGGCTTTTAACAGATGACGTCCTGATGTTAGCTTTGCTGCTAGTGTTAGCTGTCCCTGTTAGCTGCAGCCACTGATGCTTTCTAGACATTGTGATTTCCCAAAACTGAATAAATACCACACATAGCAACACAAAACTGCTTTGCTAGCTCAATCATGTTGTAACGGCTGGATGGTTGATGCGTACATGCTGATTCCGGTGCTATCAGAGCCGATCCGCGCATCACTATGGCTTAATGATCAACTCAGTCAATAAAAACAACCCGTCCTGTGTTAGGAGTGCATGTCGCTGGCAGAAAGAAAGAAAAGGAAAAAAAGATAGAGAAGCAGCGTACACCTCACATATTTATTTCTCACAGTTGCGCACACGTTCGGCTGGCATGCAGAAGCACCGTCTGTGTGTCTGTGTGTCGAGGGTGCGAGCCGCAGCTTCAGCTGCTCAGGTAGAGAGGCTGTGTAGCCCGGTGTGTTTTTCCGCTGATTCGGTTCTGCAGGTTCTCTGCTGGTACACTGGAGACGGGGATCAAGCAGTTTGTCTCATTCAGGATGGATTGTGCTTTTTTGGTTCATAGTTTTTGATTGACGTGCAATTTATTCGCGTTTAAAGGAATTATTTTTACCAGCGATTACCGGATAATGGAAACATGGGCACAGTTATCTATAGACAGACTAACTAACTAACTAACTGATTGACTAACATAAACAATTGAAAATTGAAAAAAAATTAGCTTGCATCGTTAGCTCTGGAAAGGGAAAGTGGCTGACTGGAAGTCATGCATAAAAACACGGAAGTTGATCACTATTTACTTCTGTGTTTGAAAATAAGGTGGATAAGACCATTGTTTTGTCGGTGAATGTTGTGAGTTGTAATGGAGCCAAATTATGTACCGTTACCTTTGTTAGATGTTGCTGTTGTCCCTGGTTTTATTCACAAGTTTCTTCAGAAGCCTATGGGCGCTGCCATGACGGGCGAGCACGAAAGCAACAGTTTAGCTATCGATAAACTAGCACCATAATTTGTATTTTATTGGAAACATGGGTTCAGGTTCAACTTGCGCTGTTGTCGGCTGCCACAACAACTCAAAAAAGCTCAAGATTTTGTCAGAAACCGTCTGATTTGAACACAAGAAACTTCACAAGACATGTCTGTGCCCTGCACCCTACGCCTTACACACCATGCAAAGCAAGGAGGAGCGCCGGCTAACTTAGCTCGCGGCATTGAAACAATAATATCCTCCAAAGAATGTTTATGTTTGCTCTTTTCATTTCGTCGATAAAAAGCCCACGGACCTGCACCCCGATCCATGGCGAAAAGCCGGCGTTTACGGTGGCTTTCACCGCTAGCTCAACCGTAAACACTGTTCAACCGGAAGTGTTTAGCCGGTTTCCGGTTTGAAACAGGAAGTCAGGAATCAAGTCAGGAAAAAGGTGGATAGGAGAAGAGGAAAAGATTGCTAGATGCTAGGTTAATTTATACAATGTAAAATACCATAGACTTGTGCTAATACCGTTAGCATGTTGTATTGGTGGGAGAAATGTGTCCAGATAAAGACAAGTGTTTGTCTGTCAGTTCTGCGAATTATAGTGAAGCTGATTTACGTACTTGTGTTTGAAATTGTCTCTATTAAGCCATACTTAATGTGTGTTTTGAATCAACTATATAAATAAAGTTTGATTTGAACTCAACTTTACAGCACTTAACAGAATCCTCCACTGCTGACTAGCGTTAAAATATTAATTTGTTACTTTTGAACAGTCAAATGTTCAGCTGACTGAACTGACTGCAAAAGAAATGTTTCTTTTAAGGCCTCTCTGTTCTCCATGCTGCTCTGACACATGATTGAACTGTTTGGCCAGTTGATTTTGAACAGGTAAAATGTGAGTCAAACTGATAATTAGTGTGTGGTATTTTGAAGGTGTTTTCCAGGTGACTAAAGTGCGCTAAATTATGCGATTTTTTTTTTTTGAGTTTCACAAAAAAAAAAAAAAAAGATTTAAAATTAGTTTTTGGGTGAAAACAATGAAGGGATGTGTATCTGGATTGGATAGTTTTTAGATTGTATATCTTGATTATTTATTTATCTTACCTTGGTGCATTTACTGTGCTGTTTTCAAACCATTTCAGTTTCTGGTTCAGTGTGGTAGAAATAGCTCTGTTTTCACTTGAGTTGGGGAAGTTTTGTACTCTTATATATTTTCTTCCTTCATGTATTTCTTGTGTAGTGATGGCTGCTGCAGATCGAATTTCCTTTGGGATAATAATAAATATAAAGTTGAAGTAAAAAGTATAATGTCTCAGAGTTATTTAAAGCTTTTAATGGGTTAATTAGATTCTGGAGTTGTGGTTGCAGTATTTGCGCAGGATTTGCATGGCCCATGGTGGCGGGGTCTGTCACAGCCTGGCTCTTAGGATGGACAAAAAGAGGGAGACATACGGGTAAAATTAATAAATAAAGTGATTCCTTAACTAAAAGTAATGACAATAAATCAAACAAGTTGCACCAAATGGGTAGGAGAAATCTGTAGAGTCAGTAGTGTAGGATTGGAAATGCGCTGTCGAGGTGTTGTGCTGTAAAAATAAAGAAGACGGAAACAAAGGCGTGGTAAGGAGGTCTGCCAAGAACTATTGGTATTGTTCTGTCTTATGTGCATGGAACACACCAAGCTCAGGTGTATCCCATGACACTGATTGCACTCATCAAGTCTGCTGCCCTGGAATGAGAAAGCAAACAGCACAAGCAGAGGAATCTAGCAGGGGGGCCGCCACAGGCCCACTGTGATATCTTTTCATGGGCCCCAAAATCCCTGACAGTGTCCCTGCCTCTATTTTTTATGTTTAAGGCCAGTACAACATGACCCCTCCAACCCAGCACCATGCATTGTTTAAATGCACATTTTCAGTCCAAACCCGCGTTTAACTGCTACAACAGAGCCACTCTCTGGCCGCCAACTCCGGACTGTGGATGCACAGGTAAACTCCTGGTGCTCAGCAGGAAAGTCTGTGGTTTTACTGAACAGGTCACACTTGTGAATGTGTAAAAGTGTGTTAATGTGAAGCAGCTGCTGCTAAAAATTTAAAAAGTGAAGCTCAGTCATGGTTTCCTTGATAAGTAAATGTTGAAAAATGAATAGATTTTAATAAATTTTATGGTCTTTACCCTCAATAAACGGAGCACAGGTGTAGCTGGGAGGATATCAGACTCTGCTCCAGTTCAAAGAGCAAAGACTAGACTGCCTGAGGTGTTTAATCACTCAAGTATTTTGAATAGTATCTTTAAATTCACTCTGGCAGAGAGACAAATTTTATTTGATACTACATGTGTCTTTTTCTCCAGTGATATTGTGTCTTTGCTGAGGATTTGTTGAATGTTTGTCAATATTTTTACCACTCCATATTTGTAGTGGTACCCAACAAATATGGTAAGGGAGCAGGGGGGATCTTTAGATGATACAGAATATTTACCCAGATATCATCATACTTTACTAACAGTACAACTGAAGAAGGATTAGGTGTCAGAGGTGCAGAATGGATGTGGGAATTCTCCTGCACTGAAAATAAAAATGTCCCATAGACCATTGTGGGTAAAAGCTTGCAAGTCCTGAGAGGATAATGATAATAATAATAATAACCCATATTTATAAAGCACCTTTCAGAAGAAAGTTACAAAGTGCTGTATGTGGTTAAAACAGGAACAAAAAACATTTCAGGACTGCAATAAATAAATTAGTAATAAAATGAGCTAATTACAATTCATCCTTTCATGGTACATGCCCTACTGGTGAGCTATCAGGGCACCCCAAAATACCAAAAGTTAATATGACAGATAGACGATAATACCATTACAAAGATAAGACATGATGGAAATAATGCTGCAGCCTCAGATCTTCAGGCAGGAAGTTCCAGAGCTGAGAGCAAAGCCTTGCTTGAAGATCTGAGACTGCACTTTGGCTAATATGGAAGCACCAATTCAACAATGTAACTAAAAGCTAAACCACTGAGCGCTGATAAATATAGTCAGTAAAATTTTAAAATCAGTAATCACTACAGTTACCTCCTTGCGGTTGTATGTCTTCGCGAACCATCATGTTGCACTTATAGTTCACATTCATGTCTGTGAAAACATGGATGCTTCACACATATTGTCGACCTGGCAGCACAGAAGATCTATACAGTAAACACAGTTTCAAGGTGGACACCCAAGATTAGTGTCACCCTTCTGTTACTGTGTTATGGCATTGAATAAAGGCTAGAAGAATGGTTTGTAGAACATAATGATGTCACAGTGGAGTTGACCTTTGACCTTTTGGATATAAAATGTTATTACTGTATCATTTTATCCTGTAAGATGTTTGTGTAAATTTTGTCAAAATTAGCATATTCATTCTTGAGTTATAGCCAAAAACATATTTTGTGAGGTCACAGTGACCTTGACCTTTGACCTTCAACGACCAAACTCTAATCAATTCATTCATCAGTCCAAGTGGACATGTGTGCCAAATTTGAGGAAATTCCCTGAGGTCTTTCTTGAGATACAGTGTTTATCAAATGAGATGGATGCAAGGTCACAGTGATCTTGACCTTTGACCCTTGATCAACAAATTCCCATCAATTCATCCCTGATTCAAAGTTGAAGTTGTGTGAAATTTGAAAGAATCCAAGGTGTGTTGTTTGTGTTTTAATTGCAAGACAATACAAAACACTTAAACAAGAACAGTGTATATAAAAGTGAATATGTTACACTTATAAGAATGACACGGTGGCCGATTCCTTGTGTGGCATATTAACTTTTTTTATTCTTGTAGGAACAGTAAATAGCACAATATCAGTCCTTTGGTGCCTGTGTTCTCTGCACTACAACAACGATGTGACATCTCACTCTACTAGTGGCAGGCGTCTTTCAACGCATATTACGCACAAAACCAAACACATCAAAAACATTCAAATGACAGTAATACACAAGAATTTATATTCCATGAATTTATTTTAATCTCTGTTTATTACCACATGAACTGTCTCACTTTTTAACCCTTTAACGTATTACTGCAGGGCAGGAATTATACCACGGCCAAATGGCCAGTGCCATGGATGCCCCGGAGTGTGGCTGTAATGCCCTTCCTACCCATACAGCCAGTGTAGCATGCACTGTTTTGAACTGGCCGTTTTGCCCTTAAAATAAAGTTTTCTCATTAATGCACATTAGTTTCACAGAAAAGATTAAGAAATACCACCAAGCATCAACACACTGCTAACTGTAGCCTCAGTTTGTGCCTCATACAGATCTGCTGGTAAAGTTAACTAAGCGTTAGCAAGCGTGATAAATAATGTGCAAATATATATATATATATATATATATAATATGCCACCTGTACATATTAATATTACAAGTCTATAAAGACTGTTGTGTCATATGTAACCTGTTTCTGTTTCTGTTAATGATGTAACCCCTATTCCCTCTATCTCTCACACCACAATATACCACAGCGGTTCATCAGGTGCACCTTCTCCCCCTTGAATCCAGGTCCGCTCCCTGGCTCTGTGTGGGGTCACGGGGTTGGGCGGTTTCCCCTGGGGGCGGGTGCGTCTGGACTGCTCGTCCTGTGTGCGCGGAGGCGGCGGGGTCTCCTCGTGCTCCCTGGGCCGGGGGCGGCGTGGCCGGTCCCCCTTGGGGGGCTGTTTCCGCCCCGGGTGGTGCGGGGTGGGTGGGCTCCCCCCTTCGCTCCGCTCCCGCCCTTCCCCCTCCCTCCTTCCTCCCACCTCTCCCCGTCCCTCCCTGCACCTCTCCCGGCCTTGGGCGGGCCCGGGGTCCTCCCCCGGGCTGGGGGCCTGGCGCGGGGGCTGGGTGCTGCCTGCGGGGGGTGTTCTGGTGCTGTGCAGTGTGGGCCTGCCCGTTGGTGTGCGGCCGGTGGTGGGGGGGGGCGGGTCGGATGGGCTGGGGGCCCGGCTCTGGGTCTGTGGTGGTCTGGGGGGGTACTGGCGGGGTTGCGGGTTGGCCTGTGCTCCTGCGCTTCGGGGTTTGGGGGGCCTGGGTGGGGCTCGTCTTCCGTGCTCCCTGGTGGCGCGTCTCATCCTTCTGCTGGGGGTCGATTTGCTGCGGGCGGTGTGACCCAGGTCGGGACCATTGCGGGGGCCTGGCGCTGCAGTTGCTTGGGGGGCGGGGTTGGGTGGGGGCCTGTTGGGTTTCCTTGGGGCCCGCCTGGCCCGCTGTTCATGGGCACTGGGGGCCATCCACATTTTGTTCACTCTCCACACACATTCCACAGTTTTTAACGCACCACATACACTCACTCTTGGAGGCGCAGACCATGGATGGATTGGGGAGCTTCATGATGGGGCAGGCTATGGGACAGTGGTGTCCGGTAGCCCTCCATGCTGCCCCCCGGCCCATCCTTTTCTGTCCTCTAATTTTAAAGCACCACATACACCTACATTGTGGGGGACAAATGGGAACAGGTTCCAGGTGCCTTATGGCTGCACGGGCTGCAGGACAGCAGTGTGCTGTAGCCATCAGCCTTGGCCACACCTGTCTCCTATGTCCCTCAATTTTAATGCATCACATCACACTTATGGGCACTCACATGCACATTCACGGTGTAGGGTTAATGATTCTCCGTCAGGGATCGGAGAATCATAGTAAGAGGGGGGGTGGTGGGTTAACATACACTGTAGATATGCATGGCATGGCTCGTGGGGCCCGGCCCTCCTGGGTTGGGGGTTGGAGCCAGGGAGCCCATTTACATCATGGTGGAGTTGCTGGGTTCCCGGTGTCTGGGGGGTCCCGTGGCCCTGTGGCGGGTGGGCCGGATGGCGCCTGGGGGCTCTGTGGGTTCCTGCCGGGGTTCTGCCTCCTGACCGGCTGTGGTTTTTGGGCCCTCTGCCGGGGGGTCCCGATGGGGGATTCAGTGCTCGTGGTGGGCCGCTCTCTCCTGTGTGTTGGTGGTGGCTCGTCCTGGGGGGTTCGAGCGGGTGGCCCCTCTTGGTCTCCGGGTTTCCCGATGCGCGGGGGACATCTCCTGTCCCGCCTGTCTGGGGTGTGTCTGGCTCTCTGGGGGGGCTGGCCATTGCCGCCCCGGGTCCTGGGGCCTGCGGGGTGTCCTGCCGCCTCTGTGACTCTCTGGTCGTGGGGTCTGGGCGCTCCTGTGGTCTTGGGGTGGCGGGCCGCCCCCCTTCCCCCACAAGGCCGGCCCTGGACCCTGGTGATGGTTTTCATAAACACATTGGAAGGGTTCAAATACACGCATGCATGTTCGATACTTCAGCCCCGTGACACATCGCAAAGAACCGATGGGTTCACTTCAAAGGGGCCCACTTGCTTCTCAAACCTTCCACACTGCGCTCTCTCTCTTCTCTACAGTCGGGCTTTCCCCCTCCACCAAGACTCTCACATTTTTGGTGTTCACTATAGACTTCTCTTTTGTTTCTGTTTCTCAGTACAGTATAGTAGACATGTATATGTTTATTTCTGATAATCTGCATGGAGCACAACCACCTCAAGGCCACAATACATCAGCTACACTGCCTGTTTATCCTTTTTTTTTGTTTGTTTGTTTGTTTGTTTGTTTTCCCTCCTTCTCCTCCACATGCACTATCACTATATAACTCAGGACTTAAGCACCTGCCCCCTCCCCCTTGCTTGTTCCTTACTTTCCCCTGAACACACCTTGGTGTATCACGGCCCTCTCTGGCTCATATTTGGAAGCTTTTCCAATAAAGGCTGATAGGCTAGTCTCCAGGGAGGGTGGGTGACGGTCACAACCACGCATTATTGGTATAAAATACTTGACTGCAAGATTAACAGTGCATCAATCTTCACAAGAAGCTTGCACCCTTTTGTATCGCTAAGCTATGAAGACCAATGCAGACAAGTAGGAAAAAAAAAAAAAAAAGGTAAATAATGTGCAAATAAATCAAAGATTTATCAATTTTCTGTAGCAGTAAACACATGGGCCGATAACAAATGTGTTAACTAACTATGCTAAAGCTTTACAAGCTATTCAGGGCTGCTGACGATAACATTAACATGACAAACAGATAGCAACGCTACAGCAAGTTAACGTACTGACACTCCTAAGACAGACAGACAGACAGACAGACAGACACACACACACACACACACACACACACACACACACATACATACCGGACAGCCTCTCAGTCCTTAGCCGCTAATGTTAGCTCATCTACAACACAGGTACCACACAGAAACTTTTACAAAGGGTCATAATGTGCTTCTAGTGAAAAATCGCCAGCTAAAGTTGTTTACACTGCGGACACGGAGAGCAGCTGTTGGTGCCTGCTCTCATGGGACAAAGATCCTTTGAGAAGAAAGACGGTTCACTCTGCTCTGCCGCCAGGAACAAATTGGGAGGCAAAGATCCTCTCTGAGGAAGAGGGTTCACTTTGCTGCAGGGTTCACCAAAATGTTTTTGTTTTTTTGTTTTTTCTTTTAATAAATTGAACACACATTAAAGAACATACAAGATCCTGTAGAGAATTAATACATATAATACAATACAATAAATATTGTCTAATTAAATGAAGGAAGAGGATTTTGTTTTTAAAAGGCAAATAAGATATTGTGGATTTATGTAAAACTATACATAGACACATATAAATACTTGTGTAATTAAAGCTATGTAGGCTATGTTAGGTGAATACTCCTGTCAAATGCATGGTGTTGAAATGTTTAATTTTGATCTTCCTTAATCCATTTAGACTTTATTTTATCATAACAATAACAATGAATATTATGAATTGTTCACATTTTAATTTAATTTTATATATTATATAATAACATTTTTCACACAGCATTTTGTGGAAAAGTCAAATGTTCACTTTACAGTTTTAATAAACTCAGTAATGTTTTTCAACACATACATTGTTTTGTCTTCATTCAGTGTAATTAGCACATTGTTATTGCACCATTGGTTTTGGCCTTGCCCCAATAAATTTGTATTTATCAAAGGCCAAAGTGAACTTGCCCTAAAAATGACTTAATTCCAGGCCTGCTACTGTCTTTAAATCATCAGTATTTATTATTCACTCTAACTCAGTGGTCACCAAAAATATGAATGAGCTTCCATACTGAAATCATGGCATTCATGTAAACTCTTATTTTGTAACCAGAGATAATGTCCTTTCTTCCTGGCCTGCAATTAGTTAGAGCCGCAGTCAAAGTGGGCTTTTACTGTTAGCTGTTAGCATCTGTGTGCTACAGTAACTAGCATGGTCAGAGGGTGTCTCACAAATCAATGTACAATGTTTCACAAATATGTGAACAACTCTGACAGCATAACAGCATTGTTCCAAATGTCAGTGCAGCCAGTGTTTAGGGTCCTAAAACAAAGAAAGACAGAACATTAGTTACAATGACATGCTGTTGTCTTTATTTTTTTTTCATACTGTATACAGATAGCCTACACATAAACATAGTGTATGATACACTAACCCTGGATTTGTGAAACATTGTACATTGATTTGTGAGACGCCCTCCGACCCGAGCCGATCTAACAGTAATTTCTTATGTTTCTTATGCATTTCTCTTCTTTTAAGCCATTTTATTATTAGCCGCTAGCTTAATGCTAACTTAAGAGAAAGCTAATCCGAACCAAGCCGATCTCGTAAATGTTTGCCGCTTGTCAGGTTAATGACAAGGGGACAAGGTTTTTCCTGTGTATGTTTGTGTCTGTGTAATAATAATAATAATACATTTTATTTAAGGGCGCCTTTCATGGCACTCAAGGTCACCTTACAAAAATACAAAAGTGCATAAAAACAGGAATAACAACAGACAATAAAATTCAATGGACAGTGCAAAGATCAGACGGAGTATGAAAGTTTGAACAGATGGGTTTTCAATCTGATTTTAAAGAGGGGTAAGGAGTCCGTGTTGCGGAGGTCACGGGGGAGGGAGTTCCAAAACAGGGGAGCCGAGCGGCTGAATGCTCGGCCCCCCATGGTGATGAGGCGAGCAGAGGGAACAGAGAGATGGATAGAGGAAGAGGATCGGAGGGTACGGGTAGGTACAGAGATATTAATCAGGTCAGAAAGGTATAGAGGGGCAAGACTGTGGATGGCTCTGTATGTATAAAGTAGGATTTTGTATTGAATGCGGTATGTGATGGGGAGCCAGTGGAGCTGCTGCAGGATGGGTGTGATGTGGTGAGTGGATGGTGTTCTTGAAATGATGCGAGCTGCTGAATTCTGTACCAGTTGAAGTTTATGGAGGGTTTTCTGAGGGAGACCAAACAGAAGGGAATTGCAATAGTCAAGTCTGGAGGTGACTAAACTGTGAACCAGAATGGCGGTGGTAGGAGGGGTAAGAGAGGGGCGGAGGCGGTTGATGTTTCTGGGGTGGAAGTAGGCAGACCGGGTTATGTTATTAATGTGTGCTGTGAAGGAGAGTGTGCTGTCGAGGATGACACCCAGACTCTTTACCTGAGGGGAAGGGGAGATGGCGGAGTGGTCGAATGGGATGGTGAAGTTATTGGATTTGTTGAGAGTGGATTTAGAGCCAATTATTAACATTTCTGTTTTATCACTGTTTAATTTGAGAAAATTGAATGTGAACCAGGACTTTATTTCAAGGAGACAGTTGGTGAGGGAGGAAGGTGGGAGGATGGAGTCCGGCTTGGAGGAGATGTAGAGCTGGGTGTCATCCGCGTAGCAATGGAAGTGTATATTGTGCTTACGGAGGATGTGACCAAGTGGGAGGATGTAAATGAGGAAGAGCAGGGGCCCCAGGACCGAGCCCTGGGGCACACCTGTGGTGACTGGGAGGGGGTGAGAAGTAAATGATTTGAGCTGAATGAACTGAGTGCGGCCAGAAAGGTATGACTTAAACCAGGTGAGGGGGGTGTGGGTGATGCCAATAGTGCAGAGTCTGTGTGTATATATTCTACATTCTGAACAATTACAATTAGGTTTACAAGGTGATTAATAGAGTATTATCAATAACAATTAGAATTTGGCAAAAGCAGAGTGTGCAGCATCCATGCCTTTGTCCAGGTAGTTCTTATCACGCTGATGTATGTTTAAGTGTTTGTTTTTCTGATAAGGTTGGTTATACCTTGTAATTTGATGTTTAAAAATGGGGGACGGAAGACAGATTGACAGCTATGTGAGCGAACTGATATGAATGGCGCTGCTTGCGAAGACCGCTGCTACACAGACTCTGGTGCCAAACGATGTTACCAATGCTAGATGGCAGCAACCATATCTGGATACTTTGGCTCTATGGTTGTCCCTTGTCCCGAACTTGAAACTAAACTGGACGTGTCTTTTAGGTTGTTGCTCATAACCACTGGAGCTCCTTCCCTTTGGACTTCAGATCTGTGAAAACTGTGGATGCCTTTAAAAAGTAGCTCAAGATTGACCTGTTTGGACTTTCCTTGGTGTAATTCTTTACAAGGTTCATTTATTGTCCTTCTACAAGCTCCAGCCCTCGTCCTTCCCCATGGAAAGATCCCAGGTGGCACACATCATCTGATTACTCAGGGGCAGAGCCAAGGACTGTGGAACCGCTGAGTGGGTGAAACAATCTCTCATCTGCTCTTTGTTGAAGTTGTTTTCTGCTGAGCTCCAGGAGGTGTTCAATCATTCAACTCCCGATAGAGAGGCACCTCTAGGCCTATTTAACCTGACTCACGGAGTAAGGATGGCAGCAGACTACTCCTTTAAATGTTGCACCATAGTGGTAGAAAGTAACTGAAATGCTTCTTCTCTTTTTGATGTATTCTACAATGGACTTTCTAATATCGTTAAGGCAAGCTGGCAGCTCAGGACCTTCCTGCTGACTTGGATACTGTCAATGCCCTCACCTCCTGTATCAATGGCCTTCTCTGTGTGTGGAGGAGGGGCTGTTGACTAACGTCCGTCTTACCAGCCATCCTTTTCTCTGGTGTCCACTCCAGGACCCCATAGTAAACTTACCTTTATTTTGACTATGGTTGCTCTCTGTGTCTATGGGGTGCCGTTTGTAAAGTGGCTCACACTGAAAATAACATCAACATTTTGCCACATTTAACTTAAAACAATGTTTAAAAAAGTGTTGTGAATTTTTTAACGTCACCTTTTACCACATTTACAGCAATATTTGTTAACTTAGAAATATATTAAATAGTTAAATCTAAATATTAAATCTAAATCTAAATATTAAATCTAAATGCTAAATGCTAAATATAAATATAAATATAAATATAAATATAAATGCTAAATATAAATATAAATGTTAAATCTAAATGCTAAATATAAATATAAATGTTAAATGTTAAATCTAAATGATCATGGTGAAACTAAATATTTAGCTAATATGCAAATTCACACTGCCGGTTACCGGAAGTACCAAAATAGGCAAGGCAAGGCAAGGCAAGTTTATTTGTAGAGCACAATTCGTACACAAAGTAATTCAAAGTGCTTTACAGAAGAAGAAAATGCATTAAAATCACAATACAAAATAAAAACATAAATAATCATTATAAAATTAACTTTAAAAGAGAAGAGTGCAGATAAGATCCTTTCAGTCATATGCACAGTGAAATAGAGCTGTTTTGAGCCTAGATTTGAACATTGTCAGAGTAGAGGCCTGTCTCACATCTTCAGAAAGAGTGTTCCAGATTTTAGCTGCATAAAACTGGAACCCTGATTCCCCATGTTTAGTCCTGACTCTGGGCACCAGCAGGAGGCTGGAGATGGTCAGACTGTGTTTATAGAATCAAATAACGAATTAAAACCAACTTATTGGGGGAAATGGACACTTGAACATACATAAGCGTGATAATAACCTAAAATAACAAGAAACGTGTATGGAGAAATTTTATTTGATGTGTACTTTGAGTTGTTAGTGTCCCTTCGGAGGGAATCACCTGTTGTTTACAAATACTTCCGGGTAGAAAACCAGCGGAGTTTAGCTACATATATATGCATATCTCACATTTTTCATGTCACTATATCCCCGTTTAGACTAATCTGGTGTTTGTAAAGTCTATAAATACTATGATTGAACAAACATTACTATCACTTTCTGAAATTAATAACATGGTTATCGTAGATTAGCGGGGCTAACCGTTAGCTGTTAGCCCCGTTAGCGGAGTCTGTAATGACTTGTCTTAGTTACAACATGATTGAGCTAACTGGAGTAGTTTCATGTCGTATCCGACAACAGGAGGCTTTTAACAGATGACATCCTGATGTTAGCTTTGCTGCTGCTGCAGCCACTGATGCTTTCTAGACATCGTGATTTCCCAAAACTGAATAAATACCACACATCGCAACACAAAACTGCTTTGCTAGCTCAATCATGTTGTAACTAAGACATCTGCTGGAAAAAAATATTTTTTTCACGAACCGTTTAAGAGTTAATGAGTCATTACAGACACTGCTAACGGTGCTAAGAGCTAACGGTTGTTAGCTTAGCTTAGGTTGTTAGTCCCTGACTGATCAATAAACTGATAAAAATCCAAGACGGTGAAGGCCAAAATGCCTGAGACTTCAAAACGAAATCCACAAACCAGTGATTGGTCTATGTCCATTGTTTTACACATTCTTGGTATTTATTCCAGAGACATCACACAAAAATGTTGGTGGACAACTGAAAGTACTGTCAGTCAAAGTTTGATCAAAGCAGGAGCTTGATATGCAAACTGTGATGGCTGGGATGTTCACAATGTTTGACAAATCTCTCCCAAAGGGTTAACTGGCTTTTTAGTGTTACAATAACCGATGTTTTAAAACATAAACATCTCAGAAAAAAACTTGCTGAATACAGTGTTATTCTTACCAATAGGAATGATGGCCAAAACTCTGAAAATAAGACCCAGGTGATAATAAAACAGAATTTTCTGTTAAGCCTCGGTTGAACAGACAGGTAGAGATCTACTCGATTTAAAAGAATTGGATTGTATGAATATTTTTCATTCCATTTCATGTATGTATTTAAAAATGATCTTTTAGCATTTTACCCTAACAGACAATTTTCCTGGGAGACTGTGAAGACTGGATAAAGAAGAAGAGAAATAGTCTGTATTTAGTGATATGAAGTATTTCCCTGTGTCATCACTTCTCCTTCTCTTCTAAAAACCCACTGCGCCCGCATCTGAATTTCTTCTACATTTAGACGCTGACAGAAGTTTGGAATGTGTGTCCTGAGCAGCCCTCCTGCAGGCTATCAGCCTCCTACATCACACACCATGCAAAACTGAAGCATACATCTTCCGTGCCGTGGATATTCTTCAACGAGAGATGAAGAGGGAAAACACAGAGAGACAGGCTGAAATGGACTGAGGCAACAGCTCGTCTCAGAACGCTCTGATCTTGATGCCGAGTCCAAATCAGAAAGCGCAAAAGATTTTCCACATCACCTTTGAAATACTTTAGAGAAAAACTGAGCTCAAACTTTATGAAGCCACACAGAGGTACACTGACTTCTTCAGGCAAGCATTTCACTGCTGTCAGGTGAAAACCTCATATCTCCACAAACTTGTTTTAGCTGTAGGACAGTGCATTTATGATATTATCCAGTAAATTTTAAAAGGGTCTCATGAGAAGCCAAGTATTCGGCGTCTGACTTCGGGCAGACGGCGATACAGCCTCTGGGGGCACCCCCCCGATTTTTTGGCATTCCAAGTAAATATGCAGAACCATTGCAATGGATTCAGAGTTTGCAGCGACGGCAATTATGTTCCGCCTCGTTATTTAACCACACGGACCGTTTAACCTGACAACAACTGCAGTTGGCTCAAACGTGATTGATCAATATCACGCGGACTACAAACAGCCTAGCACTGGAAACCAGGGCTCTTCTGCTCTTCTCCTGGAGGCAAGATCTCTGGGGTTTGCCTACAGACTCTACATTCACTGAATGTAGAGTCTGTATAGAGACTAGTTTGAGAGCATGAAATATACAAGGAGATACAAGGTTTTGACCTGACAGTGATGATTTGACCTCTTTTACAACACCATTTTGTGGACCTGCCAATAAAAGATGTGTGCGTATTCAAGCTTTTTTTCCCTAATGCATAAACTCCTACAGACCCACAGTGTTGTATTATTTACACTGTGACACTGAGAAAATGCAGCTGAGAGATAACATAATCTGCTCCTAATAAAAGATACAGTAGGCAGTGCAAGGTGAAGAAGATCCATGAGTGTGAGTGTGTGTGTAGGTGTGTGTCTGCCCTTCCTCCCACTAAGCTGATATTTGGCTATTGATTTATGACTGGAGCATCTGTCCTGTTTACTGTAATAGCAGAGTGCCGCCTGGACACTAGGCCATAGAAACAGCCTTCAAATGATTAAATATCAGCTCGATTGTTGTGTGTGTGTGTGTGTGTGTGTGTGTGTGTTTGTGTGTGTGTGTGTGTGTGTGCTTGGCATTCATATAGTATATCCAAGTTGAATCTGTTCAGTGTCAGCTAGGCTGTGTGCGCCAGTGTGTGTGTTTCTTCTATCAGTATTTCCTTCCCCTCTGCTGCTCCCATGATGCAGCTGATAATAAAGATGGAGGTTACCAGAGTTAGTGCCATGCCCCCTTCACTGCCTACCCCAGAGATCTATTGGGCCCACTGCACCAAATGTGATAGGGCTGTCCCCATGCCCTGTGTGTGTGTGTGTGTGTGTGTGTGTGTGTGTGTGTGTGTGTGTGTGTGTGTGTAAACAGACAGTGGTTATCCCCCACTGCACATGGCGGTGATTTGTTTGCATGTATTCTATGTCAGGTTTGATGTATGTTATTATAGCTGGGCCCCTGCAGCCGACAAGGCTATTATGAAATAGAAAGTGCACATACACACAAACACACATACACACACTTCATCCCTCCTGGAAATTCAAAAGTTGACACAGCTGACAACTAATATAAACTAATGTATTTGCAGTTCATGGAGCTGCTCTGACCTGTGCCATCTGTCTCTAACTCTCTCACTCTCTCTCTCTCTCTCTCATATCACATTTGTTCTATTATACTCCAATATTACGGAGTGGTTGTTTTTGTTTTATCTCATGCATTTGTCTCAAAAGCTGCATTCTAGGGTTGTAATCAACCATAGACAATCTTGGTCGACTGAAATTCTACCTACTCTTTAACCGGTTCATTGGTTACTGGGGAAAGAAATTCTGCACTTTATCTATCACCACAGTGCACTGAGTGCACTCTACCTGGTAGCATTGTGTGTCCACCAAAGCATTCTTTTTCCCGTCACAGAGCTTGACATTAACACAAGGCCAGGGCAGCTTAACTCTGTGTTTGGGTAAGTGTGATGCCTCAAGTGAAAAATAAATGTGAAGTCCACTCTAATATTATTCAAAAATAAACTGTATTACAGTGAGCATCCAGCTGAGCTGCATGCGCCAATCTACTCACCACTAAGCCTTGAATAGGACTGATGAGACTGATGAGATTGTTAAATGTTGTTGTTGAATAGAATAGAATAGAATAGAATAGAATAGAATAGAATAGAACTTTATTCATCCCCGAAGGGGGCTTCTGTGTACACCGTGCCCACAGAGAGGCAGATAGAGCTACAGGCTACAATGAGGCTAAAAACAGAGTTCAAATGAAGTTTTTCCAAACAACTTTTTATGTCGGGGCTTCAGGACACTTGGATCACGACGGACGAGCAGTATGGAGATATTTTGTGGTTTCAATTATGTGTTTTTTGGACGTTTGAATATGGGATGCCCAGCCTGCATTAGGTGGAGCTGTGTTGCGACCCCCTCTCCCCTGGGAAAAAACTTCACCTGAGCCTCCCTCGGCATATGGGTGAGTAGATAATGGTTGAATTTTCATTTTTGGGTGCACTATCCCTTTAAAACAATGTTGGTGGAACACTATTGTTAAGTTAAAAACTGCCAAAACTTTAGATTTGTAAATGGTTTGTAAGGCAGGAGATAACCTACTTCCCCAGTACCTTCCACATTGGTTTGTTGTGTGATGGCAGCATTACTGTAAAGGAGTAGAATTGAACTTATAATCAGATTGTACTTGTTCATCTTCACACTACAAGAAAGGCAAAACATTTGGAAATGTTATTATGTATAGGTTATTAAGCAATGGTTTTATTGGTCCGGCCCACTTGAGATTAAAAGTGGGCTGTATGTGGCCCCTGAACCAAAATGAGTTTGCTTCTCCTCCAAAACTAAATTTGGTCAGAGTCATGTCAGATCATCTGGCTGAAATCAGGTCAGGTCATCTACACTACACTACTAGACCATGTTTACATCCTTTAACAGTAAAGAAACATTGTATTTTCTTTTGGACAGGAGCTGAGATCACTGTATAGAGGATTCATAACCCAGATATTGACATTGATTCATTATTGATAAGCGTGTTGACAAATTAATAAGTGACTTACGGAGTTATTAACTTGATTAGTCGCTTCCCTCATTAGGAGGGTGGTGCCCCAAAATTTATTACAAGCGCAAATATTCTCAAAGATATATTTCCCCTTTAAAGTAGCGCGAGCAGGCTGGGGCAGCACAGGCGGCCACTGACCCTTAATTCATCCTTGCACACACACAATTAAAGGTACATTATGTAATGTTAGAATGCAGACTAGACCATGAATTATTTCGGGAAATCCTGCGGGTCACGGGACTCCCACGGGAGTCCCGCGGGATGGGAGTCAAAATTTTATTTACTCTGTGATTGGGACGGTACGGGAATAATAATCAACGGGAGCGGGCGGGATCGGGAACACATAAATAGATGATGATTTTCACCCGTGTTAAACAACCTAGAGGACCGAAGTGTCCATTTTTGTAGTTTTATTTTCGTGGGCCAACCTATCTTGACTTGCGTTGGCACGTCAAAAGAAATACACATTCCAATATCCCAACGCTTCGACTTCCGGCTACTACCGGAACTTAAAGCAGCGGAGAGTGGACTGAAGACAGACGAACACACAACAACATGGCGAGCGGTGGAGGAGATGAAGATATAAAGAGTGAGCTACAGAGAAAAGTGCGCAATAACCACTTTAACCCTTCTAACTCCACGGGTGCGTGGGCGCTCCCACGCGACAGGGTCGGTACTTTGCAGAATATCTCGGGAACCACACAACGAAACTTAATGGGGAAAATTGCTATCACAAGCATACTCTTTGGGTGATCTATGGTGAGCTCGGGGCAATTCTAACCTTTCGAGAAGGTTTTCAATCCAGCCGTTAAGTGCGGCGTTTTTTCCGGGAACTTCGCACGTGAATTCCACCGTGATAACTCCGTGATAAGTTCATTATTCATTACATTTTGTGATAAAAACGTGTAAATTATGACTTCCGGTCGGTCTCTTGACCAATGAGATGCTCCGATTTCTTCTTCTTTTGTTTTTATGACGGTGACATCCAATCCCAGCAGCCAAAGATCAGTGTGAGGTGAAATAGTTATCTTCCAGTATCGAAAACAAAGGAATAATAATCTCCCATGGCCAAAACAAAGATAAATAAACATTTACTAACAACTTTTGATGTGTGATGTAGCCCTCTGTCTTGTTCCAGACAGAAACTGTTTCAAGGAGTGGCACAAGTGACTGAGGAAGTGAGGGAAAAGAACGAGTGGAGAAAAAATGTAAATATTTTTTGTTGTGTTTGTGTTAGAATGTTGGGATCTTTTTCTCCTGATAGCCAAGGCCTGAGAGAAACATATTTGAAAATGAAAAAGCTTGTACATTGTTGATCTGTGTCTTTTTTTAATTAGATTCTGTGACATTCAATTTCCGTTTTGCTTTTTCTTTTGTTTTTATACTCATATAACTATTGATCCATTCATGTGGCATCATTTTAGCATACATATTATTATTGCCCAGGTTGTCCTGAAAAAAAAGATGTTCATTACTTGACTGTGCATTAAAGGGTTGAGATTATACATGCATTAATAGACAGAGGGGCCAGGCAGACAAAAATAGCAATAAATGGCTTGGTTTTACCTATATGCACTTTTTTTTATTTATGTTTACACCAAACTCAAGTATGTGAATTTAAAGGCATGACTTAGGCCGAAGTTTCTGGAGAGACTAATATGCCAATTTTATTTGTTATATTGTCCATGTCCATTTCTTTGCACTAAGTTCATTGAGGACGTTTACTTGTGTGCAGTCAGTGCAAGCCTACTACTGTACCTTAAAGGTTAAACCTTTAAATGTTGTTTAAAAGAAAACAAGTTCTTAAATAAAATGCATCATTTTTGAAAAATATTTGGGTTTATTCATCCAAGAATCAATCAGGACGATGATCAGGCAATGAGATATTTGTGTTGGGCCTTTGTTTGAAATGGATTATGGCAACATACAGTATATTCCTCATTTTATATTTTTACAGATAACTGTTCATGGTGTCATAATTTGATTTTAAACTGCATGAAACACGGTAATCTAAAAAGAACAATCCATTGACTTTCCTAATGACCAACTTAAAGGTGTAAGTAAAAAAAAAAAAAAAACGGGAGTGGGATGGGAGTGGGAGCAATTTTGACTGGGAGCGGGATGGGATCGGGAGTCATTTTACAGGAGTGGGACGGGATGGGATTTACTTTTTGACTCTGGCCCGGGATTGGGATGGGATTGGGAATTTTTCTCTGGGAGCGGGAGGGAACGGGAGTGAAAATCCACTCCCGATTCATGCTCTAATGCAGACAATGCAGAATCAGCTGAAATACAGTGACATTTATATGGACGTGAGCTGATTTATGAAATGAGTGCATTTTTAAATCATAATCTATGTGACTGTTTTTATTATTATTATTATCAGTATGATTATTATTATTATTTTACATTGTGCACAACTCATTCTTGAAAACTAACTAAAACTAGTGTAACCATTTGAAAATGGTCCTCCCGCACAAAGCAGCAGCAGATTGTTTCTGCATGATTCTGTTTACAAAGATCTAAAATATGAACGATAATAGATAGGGCTTTCATTCTGTTTGTAGCAGAAAGCTATGGCTTCTGTCTTCCGTGTCATCAAGTTGTAAGCTCCTAATGATCAAAAAACATGTCCAATTTTTCTGAAATACACTATTTAAATACTTTTAACATTTTTATGGTTTATTGACCTACAAAACTTTTTGGCTTAGGTTGCACGGATTTTAGGATTGTGAGGCATTTGAAGATACTCCAAGAAATTACATCACAATAAGTAAATATACCAATGTTAGGGGTCGTGGGGGGGGCTGGAGCCTATCCTAGCTGACACTGGGATACACCCTGGACAGGTCACCAGACTACCACAGGGCTGACACATAGAGACACACATTCACACTCACACCTATTACCAATTTAAGTTAACCTAACCGCCTAACCTAGCACGTCTTTGGACTGTGGGAGGAGAACATGCAAACTCCACACAGAGGGGCTCCCTCACCCTGAGGTTCAAGCCCCCCATG
The DNA here is from genome assembly GCA_035609425.1 of Epinephelus awoara. Classification (NCBI taxonomy): domain Eukaryota; kingdom Metazoa; phylum Chordata; class Actinopteri; order Perciformes; family Serranidae; genus Epinephelus; species Epinephelus awoara. The sequence continues at coordinate 5,250,479 of CM069299.1, read as the reverse complement.
CTGTGTTTGAACCAGGAACCCTCTTGTTGTGAGGCAACAATGCTAAACACTGCACCACCGCAACTGCACCGCCCTCTTGCAGAGTTCAGAGGGTTAATTTTGCAAATAAATTAGTGATTAGAGTTTGTTTCGACCCTTTGTACTGATTTGGGCAAAGCTGTACCTACCAAAGAAATAATAAATGATAAAAATAATAAATAAATAAAGAATAAACAAACAAAAATAAATTAATACATTGTGTTTATTTGTCTGCAGTGATAGCCTCCTATATTGGTGATCTCTTAAAAAAACAACTGATGATGTCTGAAAATTCATGAAGTAGCCTATCTGTTTGGTAATTTGAAAATACACAAGATTTAAAGAGTCAGGAGAAAATTTCAGTTTGACTTTAATGCACTTTTGTAAATGTGGTTTCTTTTAAGGTGCCACATAAATCAAACTGCTCTTTGATCTGTGTTTTGTCTGTTTCAGTCTGAGACTCTTTTTCTTTTACATTGCCTGTGATTGTGCATAATATCCACATCAGTCCCTCAGTTTGTGCGCTGAAGCAGAGCTCTGTGTGGCTCAACAGGGATCTTCACCTCGCCTGAGGGTGGATGATCCCCGCAATCCAGCTCTTCCTCTGTGGATCAGTCCCAAAGCTCCTACTCAAAAGACCAAATATCCTCCTGGCTCCCGCTTAGCCCCGTCCAGCACAGCAAAAAAAAAAAAAATCCTGAATATATGGCTCGGCCTCTCTGTCACATTTGCTATGGGTCTGAGGGTGATCATACGGTTGGATTCATAAGCTTCCATTCAGTTATTTATAAGCTTTAGCAGGGTTCCAGTGTACATGGTCACTGGTCATCAAAATATCAAAAGCCACTTGACCAAAGACTGATGACAAAAAACATTGTTCGATCAGTGTAATAACTTGTAATTGTAGGTCAATTTCGGGTAAAAGTCTTTGTTCTCAATCATATCCAACAAGTCTGACAGTAAAGTTTAAAAGCACCACAAAAGAAGAGGACATTTTTCTTTTCCAGTATGCTTTTTGGCACTGACTGGCACTGGCAAAAAAAAAAAAATGTTTTTAAGCACATCAACCCATGTGGTCCATGTGATCATACAATTATTTAATTCATTTTCTAAACAAAACAAAAAAACAAACAAAACAAAAAAGTCATTTCTTTTTTTTCCAGATTTTGTAGACCTTAATTCAGATGTTAGCTAACTTCCCCCTTCGCTTCCGTCATAATTATTTTGGCCATGTGAATTTGCCAGTTGACAATAAATGTAAACAGCCATTTAATGTCCTGATAATGGCCTTCTCAACCTAATAGCAGGTTGGCAGCCACTCCTAACCTCTGTCTATGACATCTAGAACCACTGATAACAGCCATTTAATGGACGGCTTTCTTTAAAAAGGAACACAACTAAGTGTTTTCTTGTTTTCTTGAAATGGATTATGTGACACACAACACACAAAAAAACAAATCTTTTTTTCTGTTATTTTGTTGTACTGTTTCTCTACAGGTACAGCCTGGTGTACAGCATGCACTTAACCTTGTGGGAGGACACAGATTGAAAGAAAAAGTTTGTAAAGCATATTTTAAATTGAAAATTAAGATAAGGCAATTCATTTAAAATGTTCTAATGATCTGCTCAACCATTTGGTTTAGCACATTTTAAGTCACTATATATTGAAGATTGTGTTGAAAGTTAATTCAAACCGACTGAGCTATCTCTAACCAATCGGTTTCATTAAGCAGGCTAATGCTAAAAAAATCCCTAGCTTTGGACTGTGGGAGGAAGCCGGAGTACTGCAGAAAACCCATGCTGACACAGGAAGAAATGCAAACTCTGCACAGAAGGACTCCTTCCTGGGATCGAACCAGGAAACCTCTTGCCGTGAGGCGACAGTGCTAACCACCACACCACCATGCCGCCGTTATCTGACATGAATATGCTAAAACAATTTCATAAGTATGATTTTTTTACTGTGTAAAGCCATGCTCAACCAAACAATTTAATTGTCCTTTTATGGTTAAGGTAGCTAAGGTATCTGTGAAGGTAATAAATTTACAATGTCTATGGAATAAAGAAATTATAAATATTATATATAGATTGTTGTTATACCATAGAATTAATGTTATTACATTATATATGTATTTGATGAAAAAAAATTATCAGTATGATTTTCTAACCATTTCTTAGATATTTTCAATGCACTGTACTGTTAAATATGTAGAATTAATATGTGGAAATAATACTATTTCTGGCAATACTACTAATTTCATGACAAATTACAGGCATTATAAAAGAACATGGTCTATAATTCTGTTGTATTTTTTCTTCCTGTTTTACACACACTATGAAGTGACATCTCAACTGGTGGCACGGTGGTGTAGTGGTTAGCACTGTCGCCACATAGCCCTTATGTGCGGAGCCCGCATTTTCTCCCCATGTCAGGGTGGGTTTTCTCTTTGTAGGCCGGCTTCCTCCCACAATCCAAAGACATGCTGGTTAGGTTACTGCCAGATGGGGTGAATGTGAGTGTTAATGGTTGTCTGTCTCTATGTGTAATTGGACCTGCATTTGTATAGCACCTTTCTAGTCATTCGACCACTCAAAGCGCTTTTTACACTATGAGTCACATTCACCTCTTCACACACACATTCATACACTGGTGGCCGAGGCTACCATACAAGGTGCCACCTGCTACTCAGTTTTTAACACACTCACACACTGATGGAAGCATCATCGGGAGCACTTTGGGGTTCAGTATTTTGCTCAAGGATACTTTGTGAATTTGCTTACCTAACAACGTCACAATGACAAAAAGACTCACAGCAGGGTAGCTGTTTTCCCTTTTACAGTCTCTGTGACATATGTGAGAGTTATATTGATCTTCTCAACTTATCAAATTATTGAACTATTTCATTATATTAAATATTTAGTCTAGCTTTAAAAAAATCCTGCAGTATGTTCATTCATGTAAAGTGGTAGGCATATAGGAAATGAAATTTATAAGTTGCTTGTCACAGTTTTCTTGTTCTAACTACATTTCTCTTATGGTTCATCCATATTTGTAACAGACTTGCAAACTTTTAAACCCATGTATCATCATAAAGTCTGGAGTCAGTTGCCCTGAAGCTGACAGGCTCTTGAGATTTCCCACTCAACATCCATCTTTTGATTGCACTTCAATGACAAAAAAAAGTGAATGTCAGAAAAGAAAAATTGTAGAGTAAAGTAATGTGGGGTGATGATTCTAAATGTCATCCAGTACCCTCTTGACTTTCATGCTTTTTTTTATGTAAATGTGATGTTGTGGTTGTTTCTCGTCCTTAGCAGGACATCTCTTTAGCCTGGGGTAAGCAACGACACAGTGATGTATTGTCTTTCCTGGTTCAGCCTCATCAACTCTCCTAGTGCCTTGTGGGAATTGGTGTCCAAACAACACTTATCACTGTCATGTGTGAGTTATACTGTATGGATGACTGATGGGTTAGAGACTTATTTGTGTGTGATCTGTAATACAAGGCATGACTGCGGCGTGTTGTAAGTCATTAGTTAGAATAACAGATGGAGGTAATGTACAGTGAGAGTATTATGGAGGCCTTCATTATTCACAAAAAGCAGATTAATGCCACTGTGTTGGTAGGCCTAATGAACAGTGGGTGGAGAGGCGTTCAAATCCTAAAACAATGAAGATTCAGCCCGAGGAGCAAGAATGAATTAACAAAAGGGAGGGAGAGAGAAAGATGCCAAAGAATCCTATCAGCCGCCCTCACTGATTTCCCCGAAACACATCATTGAAAGAACGGGGGGCCTCCTCCGATTTCTCAGCCAAAAAGTCAGAAACAATTACAAACCCAGGATCAGAGGCAGAGCGCTCCTCAAAGCTTCATTCTTTTTTCTTTTTCTTTTTTACTTTCAACTCGTCCCATTCTCTGTGCCTGCTTTGATTTTTGAACCAATTAAATTGAGACAAGAGCAAGCTTTGCAGAGCGCCGTTCAGGGGAGAGAAACGACAGCAGTCATTGGGCAAATATTGAAATCGGCGGATCACATCAAAACTTGATCAAACTTGTCTGATGTCTTGGTGGCGGTGCATCAGTCACTGGGGGAATCCAATCAGCCAAACAAAATGAGCCTGGAGTGTGTTTTTTTTCTCCTTTCGTGTTAGATTGCCTCAGAGCAGCAGACTTGTTCTACAAGCAGCAGCCCACACAGTGAAACTGATACAGACTGAGAAAACATCTGCACATTGTTCATCATAACACAGCAAATTCCCCACGCAATATGTTGAAAGCAAAGCAGGCCTTATTCCCTCCTGCTCGCTCAAGTAATTGTCTCCCATTTCCGCCCGCAGTTGCCATGGTGACACAAATTTGCTTTTATGAGATGAGAAATATCAGATGTTTCGATGAGTTTCTCCTTTATAGCTTTTATTTTTTTCCACTTAAGATTTTATTTACACACAAGAAAAAATCTTACAAACAAAAGAAAACAAACAGTGACACAGTAAGGAGGGGTTAGAGGAGGCTCACACAGCACAGTACAGTTCCTAGGAAATGAGCAAACCAGAGGACCTCAATGGAAATTAGACTTTAAGCTTAACATCCCCACCGATGATTTGTATTTATGTAATGACCGCAGCACAGTGTTAAATGTGTTTTTAATCAGAAAATAAAATCAATCAGCCACTCTAAATTTCTTGTCCATTGCAGGTACACTTGCACTTCTGGGCATTCTAAAGTCGTCAAACACCGGTGCTTGGGCAGGGACTTCCACATCAGACACCGACGAAAATGTCATCCTTTCACATCGGCATGACACACAGCTGGGCACCATCAGTGTGTAACAGCACCTGACTTCATCAGGGGAAAACAGGGCTGGACAACAATGTAAGTTAAAGAGTAACTAAACCCTAAAACCATTTTTCAGCTGATAATCATTGTTTCTGGTTGTATAGTAGTGTTACTGACTGATCCCGCTCAAAATTTTGACAGTTTAGTGCAAACTGTTGAAAATCTACATTTTATTTGAAAAATGTTTTAAAAATCTGGTTACTACATTTGAATTTACATTGGAGGCGAATGACTCTTTCGAGGTGAATGACGTCACTAACCGTCCACGCTAAAGCCTGCCCTCCTCCCTTTACTCCTCCCCTTACTATAAAACCATTCTGTCTGCAGTTATCAAACTGATAGCGAGTAGGTTGGATCAGAGCAGAGAGAGTAGTAGAGCAGAGAGAATAGCTAGTCATTTGTCGAATTGTATTCAATCAATCAATCAATCAATCAATCTTATTTATAAAGCCCAATATCACAAATACAATTTGCCTCACAGGGCTTTACAGCATACGACATCCCTCTGTCCTTTAGACCCTCACAGCGGATAAGGAAAAACTCCCCAAAAAAAACCCTTTACCGGGGAAAAAAAATGGTAGAAACCTCAGGAAGATCAACTGAGGAGGGATCCCTCTTCCAGGACGGACAGACGTGCAGTAGATGTCGTACAGAACAGATCAGCATAACAAATTAACAGTAATCTTTAGCATATTAGCATATTGTTAGCATAGTGTATTTTAGTGTAGATTTGTCAAGTTAGTTGGTCAAGGAGACGTGCCGAGGCTCGGGAGTATATGTGCGGGGCGGCGAGGGAGGGAGGTGGGGCGGTGACGGAGGGACCAGCTGAGCTCTGGCCGCCTTCCCTTCTGCCCGTGTGACACAGTTAGGGGGGATTTTCCAAGCCACCATCGGCACTATGAAAGCCCTCTCTCCTCTCCCCGCAGCGAGGGACAATCTTCACTCCGCCCCCTTCCTCAGCCGCTTGCCCCCCCCCCCCCCCAGCTCCGCCTATCTTTTCTGAATTTTTTTTAAATCAAGCTGTGGGCGGAGTAATTCCCAGAGAGGGGGGGTTAGTTCCCCTTGAAGGGGGCAAAAAGTCCATGTAGGGTGGGCTGGTGGATGGGTCTAGCAACCTCTAACTTTCACCTGGGAGACCGGTATTTGCCTCCTGTATGAATGTTGAAAAGACTCCCTGAACCAGGTGCTTTCTCAGTTCATTTTCTTTCCAAATAAATACAAATAAATATGGTGAATCTGCCAAAGTGAACCCAGCAGATACCTGCCACCTGACCACGCCCACCCTACCTGCCGGGTAAGGGGCGGAGCCTATAAATTGTTTGTTCACCCCTCATTTCATCCTTTGCACTCCCTGCCAGCACTCATCTTTTTGATTGTTTCATTTGTATGCCTTTTGTGGTGGCTTTACTGACATGTTCTCTACTACCCTAATCTCTTTGTTCCATGTGCCAGGAGCCATGTAAGATTGTTTGTTGCTTGACCATTTTACTGTTTAGTTGTGGATTGTATATTCACACATACTTATTTGTTGTTTATTGTTTGATTGACCACTCCGTTGTTTGACTGTAATTATATTGTCTCTTTGTTTATCTCTTTTCTGATGCAGCACACGAAAATAAGCAGTGACAAAGACAGATAAAGATCAAATCAAAGATCAATAAAAGCTACTGGTGTTGCATCGAAACCTGCCTTCTCCCTTGTCTAATTCTATCACTCCACTCCTTGCCATTGACATCTTCTGACCAAGACTCTGTTTGCTCACCACACACTCACTCTCCCCAAACCACATCACCCCTACAGTTCCTTCAATGGTCCTTTGAGCCAGAGACTGAGTGAGTGATCCTATGGCAGGCAACGGTAAGGAGTCAAGAGACTTGGACTTGGAAGAGAAGGCTCTCCAAGCTGAAACCAGTAGTGAGGAGACTGTATCCAGGCCTCAACGAGAGAGGCGTCCACCTGACCGTTATGGCTTCCTGTATCCTGACACAAGAAAAATCTCCAGTAAGCCCAACAGCCTCCCTTATCACAGTCAAGCAGCCTCCACCACCAGATGCTGCTGATGTCCAGGTGGATGACTGGGAAGACCCTGATCAACCGCTCGAAGAGAAAGAGGACACGGCCACTGAAGAGGGAGAAGTGGAGGAGAAAGAGGAGATGGCAGCCGAGGAGGTAGAAGTGGAGGAAGAAGTCACCCACAAAAATGTCCGGCCCGAATCAGCAGTGGGAGAGCAACCAGCTCTACAGCCCACTCTGCAGCCCGCTCTGCAGCCAGCTCTGCAGCCAGCTCTACAACCAGCTCCACGACCAGCTCCAATGTCAGCATCTGCTCCACCCCACCTGGGAGAGATGAGACCCAGCAGATCTAGAGGCAAGAGCGACAAGCATGAGCCGTTACCAAGGTCAAAGAAGGCCCTCTCATCTACCTACACTTATGCCAGTGGCAGTTCCCGAAGCTCACGCAGGAGCCAGCAAGTGGAGCTCACCCCTCTACAGGCGGCCATGATTGAGGAGAAGAGGAAACTTGGAGAACTGCAGGAGATACAGAGTCATATCCAGGAGGAACAAGCTCTAGATTAACGGGCACAAGAACTGGATAGGTGAGCACAAGAAGCTTTAAAGGAGCGAGAGAGGTTGACCCGGTGTCTTACTCTACAGCAAAGTCCAAAGAGAATTGGAAGAGACTCGATTAATAACATCATTCACAGGGGATGTAGGAATGACCACAGAAAATCCACCCGCTCCGCCGGCTATGTCCAGAGTGAATAACCCACCTCAAGTGCTGGCTCCTTTCTCCATGAGCTCCAGAGTTCTGGATTCAGCTGAACCTGTTGACTTGTTCTCTGAGCAGCAAGCTCCCCTTGCGGGTTGTCAGATCTGCCTCCTATCCAGTTCCAGTGAATCAACGAACCCCTTCTTTGTTCCAACACTTACCTTCAGCTGTAAGTCTACCCGTAGATCAGCCAAACAGATCTCCCCATGTGATGTTGAAGGTTGTCCCAGTTTTCTTAATCAATGGCCGGCACAGGCTGAGGACATATCCCAGAGAGCGGTATGCAAACTGTACATTTAAAAAAACATCATGGTTTGGCTTAAAATTCATACAGGAAATGGACATCTGGCTCTCATCTCAAAATCTGGAGGTTGTTTGATATCCTCTCATAATCCTGGAGATGATATCCTCACTCTCTAGACCCTCCCCCAGCCCCATCAGTTTTAGGTTATTAACATTAACTTTGATTCTCAAGAATATCAAGCCTTCCCAGTACTTTTCTATTATCTTAGGAGGACGTCTTAGTTTTCTCGTATAGCTTTTAGACAATGTTATTTTTGTCCTCAACTGTTTAAGGTATTGTTCAGCAAAGTAAATGCAAATGAAACAAAGCAGCTCCATGGGGACAGTTGCTGTGAGCAAAGTATGACAGTGATTAGGGTCTAATACAGGTTAATGTGTTCTCAGTCTTTGATAACCTGTCATTGTGACCCCATTGAATGTGATTACAGATATGTGAATTTCTGTCAAAACTAAACCAACACGATTTTGGACTGCAGCCAAGAGAGCTATTTGCCTTTCCTCAAGACAAAGGGAAGTTTGCGTAGTGGAGGATGTCTGGACATGATGATGTGCTGTATCCTTGGCTATAATAACACACTGGGCAGGTTGTTTTGTTAGGAATGCAGTCACATTGTACAAAGGTCATTCATACCTGTTCAGAGTTCCAGGAGATGTTTTGTGATTAAGTCTTGTATATACACATTTGATATCTCCTTCAGACCAATCTGTCATGTATAATTTTCCTCAATAAGGGATTTCCCTTTGTTCTCAGAATGCATTTAACTACCAGAAATTAATTAGAATGAGCAGGGCAGCCATAAATATGATCCTTTTCAATGATGGTGCTCAATCCAGGCTGATCAGTAATATAAGACTTTGCTTTGATATTTCATTCTGTCACCCAGTATTTCTATATTTTTAAATGATGGAAACACAACAGATGTGGTTATGGCAACTGGGCAAGTTCCAATTGCTGCAGAGCACAACAGGTACAAAGGGTTGGTAAAAGCAAGAAGGTTAACTCTGATTAAGAATAGATTTGAGAATATTTTAAGTATGTGTTCCAAAGATCAGAATTAATCTCAACACTCACAAGAGTGAGATGGTTAGCCTAGCTTAGCATAAAGACTGGAAGCTAGCTTGGCTCTATCCAAAGTTGAAAAAGATACCTCTAAAGCTCACTGATTAACATGTTTGTTTAATTAACCTAAGCACAAATGTGAATATAAAAACTATAATTTTGCAATTGTTGTGTCTTGCATATATTAAACTGTTATTTATTTATTAATTCTCACCCCTTTTATTAGTCCTTGAAATAAGAGCTGGATGTTTCTTTAGCCATGGTAGCAGTGTGGCTCAAAGGATGGCAGTCATTGTCAGTAGATTGGTCAGTTCTTCCGGCTTGTCAAGACTGAAATGTTTCTGCAACTCTTAGATGAACTGAAATTTGACACATATTCGTGGTTCTCACATGATGAATTTTACTGACTTGCACTGATGCACTGACTTTCCCTCACCAATTGGTTGACATTTTTGGTTTGGGTGAAAATGTCTGAACAACAATGGGATGCTTTACAGCGGCATTTATGGCATTTGGACATACATAGGTGATAAATGTTTAATCCTCTGACTCACCCAGCATCAGTTTTAAAGTTAAAATTCATATTTGACCTTATGCATGAAAGTAGGGTGGCTATTTAGACAATAGCTCAATGTGGTGTGTGTGAATAGTGAGTGTTAAGTCAAGCAAAAGAGAGACAGCAATGGTGATGCTGCACCCAGAGCAAGTAAGTGTTGGTGATATGAGCAGAGCAAGGCTGGCAGGAAGAGGTAAACACAGCAGTGAAGTGAGTTCCTGTGTTTTCATTGTCAACTGCTGAAGAAAGTAAATGAGGTTTGGCCCAAAGGGCTCCTTTTCCCCCTATAGTCTCCCCCCTCAGTCTGAAGGCTGAGGTGGAGACAGTTAACATTTAGTTTATGACTAAATGCAAAAGCAAAATGACATTTACATCAGCATCAGCTGTGCTTTGTTTCTAGTACTGATAAGTTGACTAACGGATGTTAGTATGCTAATATGTTTGCTAAAATAGTGAGGATGGAAAAAATTACCTGTTAAACATCCTCATGCAGATAGTACAACGTAGGGTTTCTGTAGACTCTTAAAGAGCAACTACAGGGATTCCAACCCATTCTCATTCTGAAGTCATCATATATTGCCAGTTTGTAGTCACCTTTCACGTCTATATATTACTGCTAGGAATCCTTCTGAGTCTGCTGTTTATGTTCCAGGATGCCAAAACCAACCCCAGAATATCAGCAGAAGTGCGCCGCACTCACTCTTCGCCGACATCCCAACACTATGGATTGAGAAGAAAAAACCACCAACCTGCACCACCCAATCACTGCTATCCTCCCAGAGTGGACAGTAGTAGTCTTGCAAGTAAAAAATCCTAAGTAAAATATGAGGGAAAATATAAATAAATATATTGTCCAGTTGACACTCCATCAAACTTTGTATGATAAGACCAGCGCACTTCACCTTTGCGCACCCAGACAACTGTAGCCTAATTATGCATGCATGACAGGGCAGTAGTCACCATATACATCGAGGGGGACCAATACAAATAAATAGCAACAGCAAACAGATTAGCAAAACTTAAACACATGAATCCTCTCTGCTGCAACTAGAATAAAACCTCTCCACTGATTTAAAATGAGCCAACGAAAAATTTCAGACCTCAAAATAAAATAATCAGGCCAGGCCTACCTCAGTCCTCTCTGGGACAGCTTGTCTGGTTTGTATTAAAACGTAACAATGTGTCAACATGCTCCAGCCTTCTATAAAAATTTCTTGGCTAAATTAAATTTGTGATGTCTTGATTGGAATATTAACATTTATTTTCCAGATTTATTCGTTTCTGATCCCTATACTTGTGACAGGAAGTTATTGATAGACAGCAGAATAGACAGAACAGCACAGAAGAGGCACATGAATAGCCACTCAGAGCCAGGCCAGGCCAGAGCCAGGCCAACAGCACAGCCAATGAAGGGGCAGGTCAACCAGGACCCGAACCTCAGGTAGGAAAATTGAGAAAATAAATTAGAAAGGAGTATACATTTAATTGGTCCTGTGACTAGCAGTGAGACTCATAATCAATTAATTTATTGGAATATGTTTTGTTTCTGGTTTTTCACACATGAAATGGTAAGAGACCTCATATTCTTTGTTTTTCAAACACCCAAGTGAGACCTGTCATCAGTTTGATTGGACAGTGCCTTTACAGTGACATGCCCCTCTGTGATGTCACCAAGCAAGCTTCAAGAAAAGTCGTGCTCTCTCACACAGTCTGTCCTCTTTCCTCCTGGGACTTTGACAAGCCCAGACAGACACTCTCTCCTAACTGTCAAACATGCTCTTGCTCCTAGGCCCTTGACCAGAGTCTTGCATAGAACTAAACATCCTCTGTACTAATCCATACCCCTTGCAACACATATCACATTCACATAGACTTGCCTACAAATTGGCTTTCGACGTAGCCACACCCAAAGAGGCAGCTAAAAGTTCCAACTTCTTTTCCTTTGTTTTTGTCCGGACCACATGGTCAGACAAACCCTCCCCCAATCTGAAGCCAGCTTTGATTTGGCCATCTTGTAGTTCTCTGTTGTCAGCCATTTTGTTTTGTTGGCCAAACGGCCCTTTGTTTCACACGCCCGTCTCTCTCTCTCTCTCTCTCTCTCTCTCTCTCTCTCTCTCTCTGTCTCAAACACACGCACACACACACACACACACCTATGTGTGTATATACTGTAGTTAGTTAGGATGTGTGTGTTTTGTTTTGATGCTTTCCTTCCTTTATGAATAAACATAATTTTGAAATCATACCTGCTGTCTGTCCATTATTGCACAAGAGTGAATGAATATTCAACCTCTGCTTTCTCAAGAACTCTGAAACCCTTCAGGCTTTACTTTTAATGTGGTTATGGGTATTAATTTAATTATTAATCAAAATTCCAAATTGACAGTTTAGTGAACTTTATGAAACTGATATCACTAATTGGCTATCATTTTTCCCTTCTGGGAATGGTGCCCCTCAAGGTGATTTAATGTACATCAAGTCACAGTATTTAACATATTTGCTGATTATTATTAATAATTATTAATTATTTCAGATTGCCAATTTGATACTTTAATTAGAGATCTATTACCAAGTCAGGCGTAAGTTAAGGCTTGAGTCCCAACAAATGGTGTAATGTAAAACATAGCACTCATGCCTAGATCACAACATTTTGTGAGTGTTTGTAATACCCAGTAGACTCCAAACACTGGACAGTGCTATTAAACCAGGTGACTCTTTTTCTATATGCTGATCTGACAGAGCAGAGGACTCTGGTGAGAGGAGAGGAGAGGAGAGGAGGCATGTGCTTTATAGTGAATAAGGACTGGAGTGACAGTGGTAATGTGAGATGCTGTCCTGTTCCTGCTGTGGATCACTGCTATAATATCATGGTATGCAGAAACGGCTGCTCGAGTGGCGTGCCAGTGGAGCGACCAAATGGCCATTGAGGTCGGGAGTTGTGGACAGTTAAATCACTCCAAAATCAGAAACCATGGATTACAAGAACCATCCAGAAACATGGACAATTATAAAGCGGTAGCCAACAATGAGTTATACCTTGTTGAATTCCATGTGACAAATAAAAAATTAACGTTTTTAAAGTGAGGTCATCTGAGTTTGTCATTTGGATGTGGAGGGGATGGTGGATGGTGTGACACCTAAGCAAGACTCCACTGTTTGAGACCAACAAAACCAGTCGTGTGTTGCCAAGTTATCGCTGTGTTTCTAGTGGCTTATAGAAACCAAATGTGGGTGTTTTGTAGCGGCCTGTCACTAACTTTCCTGTGGGGATAATGTAACAAAACGTTGCTGCATTTCCATCCAGGATTGAGCCAACCAGGCATTTTAAGTCAAAACATGATCTTTTCCTAACTGTAACCAAGTGGTTTTTATGCCCAAACCATGGCACCACCAAACATGTTATCCACAGCGCTGCTGAAACATTAATGCTTCAGCGCATCTGCTGGTTTGCAAAAATATACAATGCCAACATTTTTTTCTGGCAATTGGGTTGAGTGAGTGTGGTGTACAAATTTGATCTTTTTTTTTTCCTAAATTTAATTTATTTATTTCTTGTCTGTTTTAAATACAAATCAAAAGTGATGATCCACATACAGTTCTTACTTTTACAAGAACAAAACGTACTTTTTGTGTTATTGCTAAGTGGATATTTTTGTAATTTTCTGTTTTTGTCTGTGTGTGCGTGTGTGTGCCTGTGTGTGTGTGTGTGTGTGTGTGTGTGTACTCACCAACATATATAACAGTGGACTTGAGCGTCGTTACACAGTCACTAACAGTGGACTTGACGGCCAACAGGGGACATTTTTTAAGTCCCCTATTGGTTATGCTTTAAATCGTGATAAAATCATGTCTAAACTCCTCTGGTAATTTTTTTTTAACTTTTGCCAAGTGGGGACCTGAAGGTGTGTGAGTGTTTAAGTGCATACTCAGCAGTGCCTCTGCTGGCTGGAGCCAGGATTTTAATGCCTCAGTCACACACATCGCTTTTTAACACTCCCCATAGTGTGAATGGCTTGCAGCCACAGAAAGTCTATTGGTATGTAAATGTTCTATTAAACTGCCAACTTGGTGAAGCAACTAGTCCCCTGACACATGATTTTTTTACATTATGTTTTTGTAACAAAATATGAAGGCTAAGCTTTGATGGAATTTTTATGCTCAACACTACAAAAATAAAGGGCTACCCAAAAGGCAGCACAGTATTTATGAATCTAATAAGGATGAAAAATAGAAAAAACTAAACAGAACAAAAAAAACAAAAACAATTATGTAATCATTTCCTTTCACTTTTAATGAATAACTAAAAACTAATTTGATATCACACTTTGACTAAACCTGTGAAGTTAAGTCCAAAAATACTCACCTGACCGTATTTTCACAGGCACTCAATGTCAATAATATTTTCAATACACTTGTACACCACTTTACATTACTTTCAATAATTACTAACTATTCAGTGGTAGAAAACTAAAAACTTAAAAAGAATATAATGTAATTTTGTGCTCACTCTACACACATAGGATTATACTTTATGAAACAACACAAGTCCACTGTTTGCTGGCACAGAATGACACAAGTTCCCTCTTGGATAGCATAGAGCGATAATCACACTCCAGCACGGATGAATTAAAGAAATTAGTCAAATTAGCAATGCTTATGAGAAAAATATAAAAATTTCTACATTATAGCCTCTTGAACCATGATATGTTTTGTTTTTGTGACAAATCATGAAGGCCCAACTTTGAATTTGTTTACCAACTACTCAATGTCAATAATATTTTCAATACACTTGTACACCACTTTACATTACTTTCAATAATTACAAACTATTCAGTGGTAGAAAACTAAAAACTAAAAAAGAATGTAATGTAATTTTGTGCTCACTCTACACACATAGGATCATACATTATGAAACAACACAAGTCCACTGTTTGCTGGCAAAGAATGACACAAGTCCACTCTTGGATAGCATAGAGCGATAATCACACTCCAGCATGGATGAATTAAAGAAATTAGTCAAATTAGCAATACTTATGAGAAAGATATAAAAACCTCTACATTATATGATGTGTTTTATTTTTGTAACAAATCGTGAAGGCCCAACTTTGGTGAATATCCTTTACTAGCTAATTTCAAGATTTAGACTAAGGGCCATCCAGAGAGCAGCAGAATAATAAACAGAATAAAGAAAACAACTAGTATAACTTTTATCAGACTTTAAGTGGACATCAGAGTGGACCTAAAAAACTTGTTAGTCAAAAAGGAAAACCTTCCTCTTCCTACTTTTCACAAGCACTGGATGTCAATTAAGTAACTTTTTGAAAGTGACTTTGTGCTTAACCCAAACCTATAGGATAACAGAATGAGTACTTAAAAATCTGAAGGAAGGAAGACTTTAAAAAAGCTGTATTTATAGGAATACACTTTGTTTTGTATTTGTATGAATTGTGTATAAATTAAAATTTCTGGAAAATACACATTATGTAGAAATTTCACATTGCATGAATCTATCTTGAAGAGAAAAAACAATATTTTTGGATATGAATCAGATACCATATTGTAGTCAAAAATGTGATATTTACACTAACTGCTAATGCCTCTCTTAGATCCATCATAAAAAAGACCTCATAGGGTGCTGAAATATTCAGTGTCTCGATGGAGTTAACCTTAATCCTCTCTCAGAATCAAACAACAGGATGCAGAACTTTAAAGAAGACTTCATGTATGGAGTCTTGTTTTGAAGTTTGACTCTATAACAAAAAAGATAGATTTTATATATTGACTCAAGTCCCCTTTTTGCTGGTCCCCGCTTGAATATGATGCAGCGACATACACACTCCTTCATGGGTGTGAATAAAGTGTCTGGCTCCTGTGAACAATACTGAAGTTAAAATGAATGATTCAAAATTTAAGATTTGCAGGAAATGTCACCCAAGCCTGCATGACTATGCAAATTCAAGTAGACCAGACACTACACCAAGTATCAACCTGGAAAACTTAGGTCTCTCATTTTGATAAAAGTCAACTCTTAAGCTCGAAATGACACTGACTTACAAAAATTACTGCTTAAAAGTTTTTATCTTACAATGTATCTAATACTAAGGATGGAAAAATATTATTGCAGCACGTCAGTACAATGTGATGCACTCACATCTTACACATTAAAGTCTGATGCATGAGTGAATCTTTACACTCTATTGACTTTGACTTACAGCAGTTATTTCTGATATCTTAGCGTATCTACTACCAAGGACAAGGAAATATTGTTGCTGTCTGTCATCATAAGAAACTCAGTTTTCTAAATTCAGGCACTGTGTAATTTAACTTGTCTTCTGTTATGGTAATGAGCATTGAAAGGTTCAGTGTCTGTCATGATGGAGTTAACCATTGTGTGTATGTGTGTGTGTGTATGTATGTAGATGTATATATATATATATATATATATTTATATACGCCGCTGTTGATTACTACTATGCTCCAAATTATCAGATATTTAAGTATATGTGTTTAATACCTAGCTGTCTACAGGTTTGATAGGCTACATTATGCTGTCAGAGAAAATGATATGTGTTGCCATGGGAACATGGAAAATGTTTGGTCTTGTTTGCTACAAGCAAAATTTGCTAAAGTTTTTTTCGTAATTAATCAATTAATTGATCATCAATGTTACCAGTGATCAATTGAGGAAAGTGCTTAAAATTGTCAACCCTAGTCAATACCCTGCTACAGTGCATTTATGCATGTAGATTCTTTATTATATATTTACATTTATGATTACACATTACTCGTCCAGTAACATTCACACACTGCTTTTTAGGAAGTTACACATGTTTAATTTCAGTTGATGATGTGAACATAAAACTGCCTCTGATGAGTGAATGGACTGAGGGGTGCCAGTCTGTGATACTGAATATCTGAATATCTGACAGTCAGTATCAGACCTGGATTGTCTGTGGTGTGGGGGATGGTCTCCTGTTGTGAACGATGGTCGTTAGGGTCTTTTCACCTTCAGGTTTGCTAGCCTCTCATAGACAAGATGATGTTTCTGATTCAGAGTGACAGAGGCATAGGTGATCAGGTGAATAATGTGTCTTAGTTTAAGATATTTTCTAGGTGCTGTGGAAATTGAAGTCTCCAAACTTTTAAGACTGGGCTGGCTTTGAAATGGTACAACTCATGTATGGAGCAGAAAAGAAACAACTAAAACAATCAAACAAACAAAAACCAATCACAGTTATTACATGGAAGCTTCAGGCCAAATCTAAAGTGTCTGTCCAAAAAAATTTTATACACAGAAGGTTTCTAATGCATATCCATATTAAATTCATCATTATATATTTGGTCCTCACCACTGAGATGAGAAAATATCCCTACTTCACACTTGTCTGTCCTATACATTAAAGGCTAAAAAGCCCCAAAAAATATCTTTAACAAAATATAAGAACAAGCTGCATAAATATGACAATAGATAATCAGAGAGGAACATTGGCATAGTGAGGGAAAGGCTACAGGAACTGCCAGGATGTATAGTGTTTTTTGTTTGTCATAGTTTTCAGTCACGTGACATGCATGGTGACCTGGAGGGCAAAACGATGGGCCAACATGGCGGCTCAAACTGTAGTCTCCATAGGCACGCAGCTCAAGCCAGTACAATTTCCTTATGTTTCAAGCCACAGATATTTGAAGAAGGGCTGTGGCATATCATACCATCCACTATAACCCTGGTATACATTTTTACGTCATAGAAAAGTGTCCAATATCACTGATGTAGCAATTGTTCCGTCGTGCGCACAGCAAAAACACAAGTCCAAACATGTTTTAAGGCCAAAGCGCCTTGAAGTATACCCATTGTTGAGCATCAAATGAAGACCAGAGCTGTTTTTCTGTACCCACATATGTGTTTGTGGAGAGCTAAATGGAATTTTAAAAAAGGCATGGACGTTGGGACAAAAAAAATCCCTCACCTTACACTGCTGCCAGGATGAAAGCGTATAAAAGTATGGACAGTCATATGTATTTTCCTGGATGGATCAATTGTGCTGCTGTTTGGGAGACAAAGGGCAAGAAATTCTTCAGTGTTAAAGCAAAGGAGAGTACTAATTACTTAATGTTAGCTATCTAACATTAATCCATGAATTATACTAAATTTTAGAGACAGCTGCCACTGTTTGCCCTCCAGAGACAACATGGTATGTTTAATGGCACATATCCACAAACTAGTCTTTCCTGAGTTTTCTTTGTCAGCCAGGATTCTGTAGAAACACTTTGAGACAGTTTCATAAGCAAATGAAAACTCCTTGTAGTTGTAAAATACCCATAAAGGTAGAAGTTTGCAAAATCAGTACTCAAGCTAGTTTTTAAAGCTTACATGCTCCCATAAATGCATTTAGTGATTTTTATGATACGTCAATATATATTATTACTATGTTTTAATTTTGCCGATCATTCAAGTTACACATATTTTAATTTCAGTTGATGATGTGAATATAAAACTGCCTCTGATGAGGGAATGGACTGGAGGGGTGCCATTCTGTGACACTGAAACTCTGACAGTCAGTATCAGACCTGGATTGTCTGTGGTGTGGGGGATGGTCTCCTGTTGTGAACGATGGTCGTTAGGGTCTTTTCACCTTCAGGTTTGCTAGCCTCTCATCGACAAGATGATGTTTCTGATTCAGAGTGACAGAGGCATAGGTGATCAGGTGAATAATGTGTCTTAGTTTAAGATATTTTCTAGGTGCTGTGGAAATTGAAGTCTCCAAACTTTTAAGACTGGGTTGGCTTTGAAATGGTACAACTCATGTATGGAGCAGAAAAGAAAAAACTAAAACAATCAAACAAACAAAAACCAATCACAGTTATTACATGGAAGCTTCAGGCCAAATCTACAGTGTCTGTCCAAAAAATTTTTATACACAGAAGGTTTCTAATGCATATCCATATTAAATTCATCATTATATATTTGGTCCTCACCACTGAGATGAGAAAATATCCCTACTTCACACTTGTCTGTCCTATACATTAAAGGCTAAAAAGCCCCAAAAAATATCTTTAACAAAATATAAGAACAAGCTGCATAAATATGACAATAGATAATCAGAGAGGAACATTGGCATAGTGAGGGAAAGGCTACAGGAACTGCCAGGATGTATAGTGTTTTTTGTTTGTCATAGTTTTCAGTCACGTGACATGCATGGTGACCTGGAGGGCAAAACGATGGGCCAACATGGCGGCTCAAACTGTAGTCTCCATAGGCACGCAGCTCAAGCCAGTACAATTTCCTTATGTTTCAAGCCACAGATATTTGAAGAAGGGCTGTGGCATATCATACCATCCACTATAACCCTGGTATAAATTTTTACGTCATAGAAAAGTGTCCAATATCAATGATGTAGCAATTGTTCCGTCGTGCGCACAGCAAAAACAGAAGTCCAAACATGTTTTAAGGCCAAAGCGCCTTGAAGTATACCCATTGTTGAGCATCAAATGAAGACCAGAGCTGTTTTCTGTACCCACATATGTGTTTGTGGAGAGCTAAATGGAATTTTAAAAAAGGCATGGACGTTGGGACAAAAAAAATCCCTCACCTTACACTGCTGCCAGGATGAAAGCGTATAAAAGTATGGACAGTCATATGTATTTTCCTGGATGGATCAATTGTGCTGCTGTTTGGGAGACAAAGGGCAAGAAATTCTTCAGTGTTAAAGCAGAGTACTAATTACTTAATGTTAGCTATCTAACATTAATCCATGAATTATACTAAATTTTAGAGACAGCTGCCACTGTTTGCCCTCCAGAGACAACATGGTATGTTTAATGGCACATATCCACAAACTAGTCTTTCCTGAGTTTTCTTTGTCAGCCAGGATTCTGTAGAAACACTTTGAGACAGTTTCATAAGCAAATGAAAACTCCTTGTAGTTGTAAAATACCCATAAAGGTAGAAGTTTGCAAAATCAGTACTCAAGCTAGTTTTAAAAGCTTACATGCTCCCATAAATGCATTTAGTGATTTTTATGATACGTCAATATATATTATTACTATGTTTTAATTTTGCCGATCATTCAAGTTACACATATTTTAATTTCAGTTGATGATGTGAATATAAAACTGCCTCTGATGAGGGAATGGACTGGAGGGGTGCCATTCTGTGACACTGAAACTCTGACAGTCAGTATCAGACCTGGATTGTCTGTGGTGTGGGGGATGGTCTCCTGTTGTGAACGATGGTCGTTAGGGTCTTTTCACCTTCAGGTTTGCTAGCCTCTCATCGACAAGATGATGTTTCTGATTCAGAGTGACAGAGGCATAGGCGATCAGGTGAATAATGTGTCTTAGTTTAAGATATTTTCTAGGTGCTGTGGAAATTGAAGTCTCCAAACTTTTAAGACTTGGTTGACTTTGAAATGGTACAACTCATGTATGGAGCAGAAAAGAAACAACTAAAACAATCAAACAAACAAAAACCAATCACAGTTATTACATGGAAGCTTCAGGCCAAATCTAAAGTGTCTGTCCAAAAAATTTTATACACAGAAAGTTTCTAGTGCATATCCATATTAAATTCATCATTATATATTTGGTCCTCACCACTGAGATGAGAAAATATATATATACTTAAACTTTAAAACACCATTGTTGTGAGGAATTGAAAATATGAAGAACATTACATTTGTTTAAACAAAGGTTTAAAACTAACATTATGCAAAAATATGACAATAGATAATCAGAGAGGAACATTGGCATTGTGAGGGAAAGGCTACAGGAACTGCCAGGATGTATAGTGTCTTTTGTTTGTCATAGTTTTCAGTCACGTGACATGCATGGTGACCTGGAGGGCAAAACGATGGGCCAACATGGCGGCTCAAACTGTAGTCTCCGTAGGCACACAGCTCAAGCCAGTACAATTTCCTTATGTTTCAAGCCACAGATATTTGAAGAAGGGCTGTGGCATATCATACCATCCACTATAACCCTGGTATAAATTTTTACGTCATAGAAAAGTGTCCAATATCACTGATGTAGCAGTTGTTCCGTCGTGCGCACAGCAAAAACACAAGTCCAAACATGTTTTGAGGCCAAAGCGCCTTGAAGTATACCCATTGTTGAGCATCAAATGAAGACCAGAGCTGTTTTTCTGTACCCACATATGTGTTTGTGGAGAGCTAAATGGAATTTTAAAAAAGGCATGGACGTTGGGACAAAAAAATCCCTCACCTTACACTGCTGCCAGGATGAAAGCGTACAAAAGTATGGACAGTCATATGTATTTTCCTGGATGGATCAATTGTGCTGCTGTTTGGGAGACAAAGGGCAAGAAATTCTTCAGTGTTAAAGCAAAGGAGAGTACTAATTACTTAATGTTAGCTATCTAACATTAATCCATGAATTATACTAAATTTCAGAGACAGCTGCCACTGTTTGCCCTCCAGAGACAACATGGTTTGTTTAATGGCACATATCCACAAACTAGTCTTTCCTGAGTTTTCTTTGTCAGCCAGGATTCTGTAGAAACACTTTGAGACAGTTTCATAAGCGAATGAAAACTCCTTGTAGTTGTAAAATACCCATAAAGGTAGAAGTTTGCAAAATCAGTACTCAAGCTAGTTTTAAAAGCTTACATGCTCCCATAAATGCATTTAGTGATTTTTATGATACGTCAATATATATTATTACTATGTTTTCATTTTGCCGATCATTCAAGTTACACATATTTAATTTCAGTTGATGATGTGAATATAAAACTGCCTCTGATGAGTGAGTGGACTGGAGGGGTGCCATTCTGTGACACTGAAACTCTGACAGTCAGTATCAGACCTGGATTGTCTGTGGTGTGGGGGATGGTCTCCTGTTGTGAACGATGGTCGTTAGGGTCTTTTCACCTTGGGCTTCAGGTTTGTTAGCTAAAATATTATTTATTCTCAATTCTCAAGTCATCATGTAAGAGTGTGAATATTATCCCTAAGACCCTAACGACCATCGTTCACAACAGGAGACCATCTCCCACACCGCAGACAATCCAGGTCTGATACTGACTGTCAGATATTCAGTATCACAGACTGGCACCCCTCAGTCCATTCACTCATCAGAGGCAGTTTTATGTTCACATCATCAACTGAAATTAAACATGTGTAACTTCCTAAAAAGCAGTGTGTGAATGTTACTGGACGAGTAATGTGTAATCATAAATGTAAATATATAATAAAGAATCTACATGCATAAATGCACTGTAGCAGGGTATTGACTAGGGTTGACAATTTTAAGCACTTTCCTCAATTGATCACTGGTAACATTGATGATCAATTAATTGATTAATTACGAAAAAACTTTAGCAAATTTTGCTTGTAGCAAACAAGACCAAACATTTTCCATATTCCCATGGCAACACATATCATTTTCTCTGACAGCATAATGTAGCCTATCAAACCTGTAGACAGCTAGGTATTAAACACATATACTTAAATATCTGATAATTTGGAGCACGTTCTTAAAATTATCTCCGTTATATTTCAGATCTACATCAATGAGGGAGTGTGAATATCGCTCGATAGTAATCAGCAGCGGACCTGTGTCGTATTGTTCAAACAAAGATTATACAAATTAATATATATATATATATATATAATCTACATACATACACACACACACACATACACACAATGGTTAACTCCATCATGACAGACACTGAGCCTTTCAATGCTCATTACCATAACACAAGACAAGTTAAATTACACAGTGCCTGAATTTAGAAAATTGAGTTTGAGTTTCTTATGATGACAGACAGCAACAATATTTCCTTGTCCTTGGTAGTAGATACGCTAAGATATCAGAAATAACTGTTGTAAGTCAATGTCAATAGAGTGTTCTTTAATTCATCCGTGCTGGAGTGTGATTATCGCTCTATGCTATCCAAGAGTGGACTTGTGTCATTCTTTGCCAGCAAACAGTGGACTTGTGTTGTTTCATAATGTATGATCCTATGTGTGTAGAGTGAGCACAAAATTACATTACATTCTTTTTTAGTTTTTAGTTTTCTACCACTGAATAGTTTGTAATTATTGAAAGTAATGTAAAGTGGTGTACAAGTGTATTGAAAAAATTATTGACATTGGGTAGTTGGTAAACAAATTCACCAAAGTTGGGACTTCATGATTTGTTACAAAAATAAAACACATCATACAATGTAGAGATTTTTATATCTTTCTTATAAGTATTGCTTATTTGACTAATTTCTTTAATTCATCCATGCTGGAGTGTGATTATCGCTCTATGCTATCCAAGAGGGAACTTGTGTCATTCTGTGCCAGCGAACAGTGGACTTGTGTTGTTTCATAAAGTATAATCCTATGTATGTAGAGTGAGCACAAAATTGCATTACATTCTTTTTTAGTTTTTAGTTTTCTATCACTGAATAGTTAGTAATTATTGAAAATAATGTAAAGTGGTGTACAAGTGTATTGGAAATATTATTGACATTGAGTAGCTGGTAAATAAATTCACCAAAGTTGGGCCTTCATGATTTGTTACAAAAATAAAACATATCATGGTTCAAGAGGCTATAATGTAGAGATTTTTATATCTTTCTTATAAGTATTGCTAATTTGACTAATTTCTTTAATTCATCCATGCTGGAGTGTGATTATCGCTCTATGCTATCCAAGAGGGGACTTGTGTCATTCTGTGCCAGCGAACAGTGGACTTGTGTTGTTTCATAAAGTATAATCCTATGTGTGTAGAGTGAGCACAAAATTACATTACATTCTTTTTTAGTTTTTAGTTTTCTACCACTGAATAGTTAGTAATTATTGAAAGTAATGTAAAGTGGTGTACAAGTCTATTGAAAAAATTATTGACATTGGGTAGTTGGTAAACAAATTCACCAAAGTTGGGACTTCATGATTTGTTACAAAAATAAAACACATCATACAATGTAGAGATTTTTATATCTTTCTTATAAGTATTGCTAATTTGACTAATTTCTTTAATTCATCCGTGCTGGAGTGTGATTATCGCTCTATGCTATCCAAGAGGGAACTTGTGTCATTCTGTGCCAGCGAACAGTGGACTTGTGTTGTTTCATAAAGTATAATCCTATGTATGTAGAGTGAGCACAAAATTGCATTACATTCTTTTTTAGTTTTTAGTTTTCTACCACTGAACAGTTAGTAATTATTGAAAATAATGTAAAGTGGTGTACAAGTGTATTGAAAATATTATTGACATTGAGTAGCTGGTAAATAAATTCACCAAAGTTGGGCCTTCATGATTTGTTACAAAAATAAAACATATCATGGTTCAAGAGGCTATAATGTAGAGATTTTTATATCTTTCTTATAAGTATTGCTAATTTGACTAATTTCTTTAATTCATCCATGCTGGAGTGTGATTATCGCTCTATGCTATCCAAGAGGGGACTTGTGTCATTCTGTGCCAGCGAACAGTGGACTTGTCTTGTTTCATAAAGTATAATCCTATGTGTGTAGAGTGAGCACAAAATTGCTTACATTCTTTTTTAGTTTTTAGTTTTCTATCACTGAATAGTTAGTAATTATTGAAAATAATGTAAAGTGGTGTACAAGTGTATTGAAAATATTATTGACATTGAGCAGCTGGTAAATAAATTCACCAAAGTTGGGCCTTCATGAGTTGTTACAAAAATAAAACATATCATATAATGTAGAGATTTTTATATCTTTCTTATAAGTATGGCTAATTTGACTAATTTCTTTAATTCATCCATGCTGGAGTGTGATTATCACTCTATGCTATCCAAGAGGGAACTTGTGTTGTTTCATAAAGTATAATCCTATGTGTGTAGAGTGAGCACAAAATTACATTACATTCTAATAAAAATAAAATAAAAATAGAATTTCATCCAACCTCATGAATGAGTCTAAAATGAATGCGTTGAAGATGCCTGAACAGCCACAGTAAAGTGCAGTAGATGCATGCTTCAAAACCTGTCTTAGATTGACAAATGTTTTTTCTCCACTTACATTATTAAAAGGATATACAAATAAGATATAAACCAACCATCTCTGTAATGCATACATCAGCATCACACACAGGTCATAAAAATGACCAGCAACACAGAAGAATATGAATTCCCCCAAGAAACGTTTAGAAATTGAAATTAAAAAATGTCTTCATGATTGTTTTAATATGTGTATCACAGAGAAATGTGTAAATATTGATATCATTAAAGTTAAATCTGTTTTTGAAAGAAACAAACAAAGTCTTTGCAGTAAACAAACACTGTGAAAGACTGAGTACAGACAGTTACAGTGAAGCATATGGAGGTCCCCTCTTTGATAGGTAGACATCGTTCAAGGTTCCAAGTCCCCTCTTGGCAATTTCTTTAAAAAAATTTAAAAAGCACATTTGCAGTAATATTATGGTAAAAGAGCTTAAAAGTTAATGTTCTATTCTATTTTTGTATTTTTAAAATGCCCAGAAACTGAAGTCCACTGTTGGCTAATGTAACCCGATAGTGCACTGTTGGTCAGGTATGCTTGTCTGTGTGTGTGTGTGTGTGTGTGTGTGTGTGTGTGTGTGTGTGTGTGTGTGTGTGTGTGTGTGTGGCAGTAATGATGGCAGTCTCTCTGGAGCCGGGCAGTGGTCACTTTGAATTAGTGGCTTTGTCTCATCAGCCATCCTCTCTACCTAGCTCCTGCATTGCTCACCAGACCTGAGTCACACACAAACACACACTCGCAGCACTGTGTCAGTCATTGTGTGTGTGTGTGTGTGTGTGTGTGTGTGTGTGTGTGTGTGTGTGTGTGTGTGTGTGTGTGTGTGTGTGTGTGTCAGTCAGTCTATCTGACAGCAGCAGCCTCAGGCCAATCAGCCTCCTCTCCTATTTACATGCAGAAACACACTGCTTCCAAAGTTCTTTAGAACGTACATCCATTCATCCATCTCTGTGCAGAAGAAGGTAACAATACACACACACACACACACACACACACAGTCATGTCACATCCATTTGGGCCATGAGTAAGCCTGTGGGTAGACCTTTCTTACCTGGGGGGGTCTGCTGCTTTCTGTTAATGGGTGCGACCCTGGAACCTCAAGGTCCACCACACACACTCACACACACACACACACACACACACACACACACACACACACACGCCCCATTAGTCACAGTTTGCCAGAGGAATCACCACCCCTCTGCTCACTGAGTTGAGTCACAGCCCCAGTATAGCAAACTTACACACACACACACACACACACACACATACACTTGCTTATGAAAACCATTATTCTTTATAGTTTTGACCTCCTCACTAACCTTTAACTAATTTCCTGTTAGAGGTGACCTCTGACCCTGCCCTCAGGCATTCCTTGCCAATGAATCCCTCAGTCTTAGCATCAGATTAGCTGTTTCCTCCTTACAGTACTTCCTTCTTTGCTGGTGGCTCCTCCCCTTTTGGCCTCATTGGACTTACACACAAAAGCACACTCCCATAAACACAGCAGAGTGTTTACATAGACTGAATGGAGAAGACAGATCTTCAGTTGTTCTGTACTGACATAATCAGATGCAGTGACGATGGAGCCAGTGTTTATCAAATACAAACAAAACACCAAGATATTATTGTATGATGACATACACTGATCAGCCAAAACATTAAAAACCTCAATGGCGGTGCCCCCCCCACCCCCCAGCAGGACAATGCACCATGTCACTGCAAAGACTACTCAAGAATGTCCTGGGGAACATGACAAAGAGCTCAAAGCATCGACCTGGCCATTCCCCAGATCCCAATCTGCTTAAGAATTTGTGGACACACTGGTACCCCACCTCACAATGACCGGTTTCAAAGGATCCAACACCAAGGGCTTGGTGCCAGACACCACAGGACATACCCAGAGGTCCTGTGTTCATGCATCAACAGGTCAAAACCAAATCCAATCCAAGGAGGATCCACCGTAGATCAGGGGCACCTCTAGGATACCAGCACATTCACAGATGCTCGATCAGATTGAGATATGCAAGTTTTGGAGGCCAGGTCAGTTCCAGGACAGGTTCCGAGAGTTTATGACATGACATGCAGAGGCAAAATATGGTCAAGAGGAGAAACTTCTCTGAGCTAGAAATGGAAACGCTGACATCCCATCAAAAGATGCCGACCTATGGCCTACACATATTAATAGTATAATATATATATCATATAATATAATTGGTATTGTTATAATAGCTTGTTCATATAAAAACTTATACTTTAGGAGCGTGGGCTGTGAGTATGGGGTTTGCTTCCATTTTGGGTATGACAAATGGCGGAGAAGCCACAGACACCACCTGTAGCAGAGCTGGACACTGGTAAAAATGTAATCACTTTGGCTACTAGTACTTAAATAATTATACAGTTGCAATGTTTATTTATTTCTTTTTAATAATGTTTCAATGATAAATGATCTGCACATACTTTGGTTTTGTCAGTAAATGAAAATAAATTGCTAAATTAGAGCCGGGCAGCAGTAGTGTTCATCCGTCGGCCAGCCTGCAGTCAGTCCCACAGAGCCAGGCATCTGTTGATAGAGAGTGTGCGTTCATGTGGCATCTTTACATTTTTCAGTGATTAATATGTGGCTGCAAATACTTAGATGTCAGTCAGAATATGATCTAATAATAATTTTCCAACTCAGCCAGATTTACTGCTTTGCCGCAGGTCCACGCTGACTCAAAATTGCGTACACGAGTTAAGACCTAATGTGAGATTTGATCAAAGCCTTCGCTCACATCCACATTGATAAATGACGGGCTTTGCATTGAATTGAGTGTACGCCCAGTTTTCTGTCGTACATTTGTTTCGTAAATGAAGGCCTTGATGTCTATGAAATGCATAAAACATTTGCAAACTTTAAATGGTTTCAACTGTGTTCTCAGCATCTTCAGCCCTGGCTGAAATAATATGATAAAAAAATAATTATACTCATGATCAGGGTTGGGGATAACATGTTACAGTAATATATTATGTTTTAGCAATAACATTGTAATACAACACATTACCAACAGGATTTTGGGTAATATTATTATATCTACAGTGTCACACAATGTGTTACCACCTGAACAGTTTATAGTTCATGTTCATTTTTCATTCATCCACGCTGATCCACACCGCTCCACTTCCACCAGTGCACCACCAGAAAAAATATCATCCAAAGGTTACTGTGTTTTGTCGTGTCATTATACACTACACTATAAATGGGTGCTGTATTGTGTGTTACCATGATCAGTGTGTCTCCATTAATACACCCACAACGTCTACAACGTATCCCATTCTGCTTTGGCATCCTAAGGCTGCCTGTAAGCAGATGGGATAAGGAGCTGGCCTATGGTTTGTTTTTCCTCGTTCCAATGATTGGAACATCTGGATGATGTTCGTAGCCTATGTGTTTGATATGTGTTTATTCACATCCCCTACAACTGCAGAGCAACGCAGGCACACAGTCCTGTTCTTATGCATAACTCTCTCTCCGGTGCTGCTGTAGCTGACCAGCACACAGGTGGGTCTTCCCTCCGGTGTATTAATTTGCACTCGTCATAGTGACGTAATCGCACACCATGTTGTTGTTGTGCTAACCTCAGTATTTGTTTATTGTGTTCCCTATCATAGGCCCAGAAATATTTATCTCATAATTATCAGACTTTGATCCTCTACCTGACCCTCCCTGTGTCCAAGGATTCATTTATTTCAAAAAGGTCTGGGCTATTTAAATGTTCTATACCATCATGCTATTGTTAATATAAGCAGGTGATTTTAATACAAAGTGGTAACCACTGTCTGTGAATGCATGAATGGGTCAGACCTGCGCAGCACTGGATTTGAAATGAACTGTAATAAACTGGAGCTTCTGTGCTTTGATTACCTGCTGTGAAACAACATGACCCTCATCCATTTAAAATCAACATTAGCTCCTCTGAGCTCAAATAACACATAAGTAGTGTCATAAGTAACTTATTACTCCACACAATGCCCCAAATAATACATGACTATCTCTTTTAGCCTTTTCCTCTGTTTCTATTGCTCTCTCTGTGTTTTCATTGTTGAATTAAAAAGAATCCATCTCTGGAACATTTACTAATCTTGGTTTGCGAGCCGCACCTGCACTAGTGAATCACACTCTTCTGACTGATGAAGGGAAGTTCCCTGTCTGACTGTAAATAATATACAGCAACTCAGTAATATGTTTTCTTGGAGTCCTCATGCATGTGTTTCGCATTGTTCTGTTCTCATAATGGTCATTTCAATAGGAACTGTCCTTCAGAATATGAAGCACTGCAGCACACCCATGTGTCTGCCCAGGGAACTGCATCCCAATGCGTGTCAACACAGGGAGACAGGAGAAAACGATGTGTGTTGTTGGATCATACAGTGAAAGGTCAGGAAGCCCTGGGGATGGATGTGCATACTGAGTGAGAAGAGGAGAAAACAACACAGGAGGAGAGGAGGGGGAGAAAGGAATGGAGATGAGGACAGGAGGAGAGGAGAGGAGAGGAGAGGAGAGGAGAGAGTAAGAGAGAAGGGGGAGGTGGAAGTGGATGTGGAAGGAGAGGGGATGAGAAAGGAAAAAAAGATGAGAGGGGTTGAGACAGGAAAAGAGAGGAGAGGAGGAGAAGTGGGGGAGGTGAGGATGAGACAATGAGAGGAAAAAGAGAGAAGAAAGAGAGAAGAGGAAGATGAGGATAGGGGTAAGACAGAGAACAAGAGGAGAAAGAGGAGAAGGAGGAATAAGAAGGAAGAGAAAAGAGAAGAGGAAGAGAAATGGAGGAGAGTAGGATGAGAGAATAAAGAGAGGATGGGAGAGGAAAGAGAGGAGGAGGAGGGGGCGCAGTGTAGTAAAGGAGGATGAGAGAAAAAGAGGAAGGAGGAGAGGAGAGGAGATGAGAACGATGAGAGAGGAAGAGAGAGGTTGACAGAAAAAGAGAGAGGAGAAGAGGAGGAGAGGAAGATAGGATGAGAAGTGGATGGGAGAGGAAGAATGAGGAGAAAAGGAGGATGAAACAGTAAGGCTGATTCTTGAATGAATGAATGGAACCTGCAAAAGTGCAGTTCAAATATACAAATACTCTGTCTGATGCAGCAGGTAGTTTACTACCAGTCACATGTGACAGTCAGATAAACTGCAGAGGGGTTTTTTGGAGTAACTCATAGATGAGAGAGATTAGTTGATGGCATCTTAGATCACACACACATATCATTTCTTGACATTTCCCATCATCAGCAGATGGATTTAATCAGCTTGTAGTTTAGCTTTAAGAATCATCTCTGTCTATTATGAGTCCTGTGATGGGTCTGCTTTGCTTCCACACTAAAAATGAACCGCACAAGAGTTCACTTGGAAGCACACTACGAACCTTAGTTTCAAGCATTTTCCATGTAGTTGTCCTGTCCGCATCAGAGTTTGATTGACAGTTTTCACACTGACCTAAAAAACTTTGAGAAACAAAATTTGCACACACACACACACACACACACACACACACACTCTAAATACTCATAACATTTTATTAGAATCTCTCAGAGATTTTTCAATTTGAATGACAGCCAGCCAATGACTACTGACCTACATGTGCTATGCAGTCAGAGCTTTTATGCAGAATATAGAAACATATAGGCTCAATATATTGCCTTAGGTCTTCAGTTAGTGCATACTCAAAATAAAAAATAACCCAACACTGACTTTTAGTTTCATATGGAACAGGAACAAAATCCTGTGTTTGTTAAACCCATCCACCAACCAACTTTCTCGCGCTTTATACAGCGTCTATTGCTCTAAATGTCTAACAGTTCATCTATGCTCAGTGTTAGATGCGGAGAAGGAAGAAGACAACAAGATAAAGTGCCACTGAAGTTAAGGTTTTTGGCTCAGAATATGAGAAAAGGATAACAGCCTTTTTACCATCTTTACCAAGAGTGTCTCTCCGTTAGTTTGGTGCTACAGTATTTACACTGAATCATTCAGCATAACGTTTGCCAACCTTTGTTATCTCTGCCATTACAGAGAAGTTAATGAAGCTAAGCTCCACGTTAGCTTAACTAGAGCCCTTTGGACAACAGCTAACAATGATGTACGATCACCAAAGTACAAAACTAGAACAAAATATGCTAATGAACTCCCAGCAAACATTAGCCTAACTTTAGCTAACGTTAGCTAGAGATGTTAAAGATAACTTTATATTTCTTTCCAGCAAAGTGACAATATGTTGCCTCAAACACAATATTGACTTACCTTAAAACAGATGTAGACATCATTGTTAATCTTATTCACGTTGAGTTGATACTGTGGTCTAACGTTAGCACACAACTTTATCCAAAGGAGACACTTTTCTCGGTTGAGATGTGGTTTAGGAAAGGGTAAAAAAATACAACCTGTCGCCCAGCCTCTCAGGATACCTTGTGTCAGAGTTGCATGTACCCCATGCACACCGTTTGACCATTTTTTAAACTTCAAATCTCCGAAAAAGCTCATAAAACTGAACAAACTGACTTTCTGTAATGCATTTCAATGAACATCCAGGCAGAGAATGTCCAAGTGTATGAGAATGGCTATACGCACTGTGATTGGCTCATCGCATTTGAGGGCGGGGCTTAGCCATGGGTCAATTTTTATCCAGACCTCCATGGAAAAAAGTCTGCAGCACTTCAGAGCTTTTACTGAGAAAACTAGCTTGGATGCTATCACACTATTCAGTCAGTTAATCATCATCGCTACTGAAAAGCTATTTGACTCAGAAAGTAGTGACTTTGTCACCACACTACTGAGAAATGTAGTTCAGTTAGTGATGTCGCTACTTGTAGTGATGCTACTGCTCAAAATTGATTTTAATGTCCACATGTCTAAAGATTTTTTTTAGCATTTTGTCTTTAATGGACAGGACAGTGTGAGAAATGGGGGAGAGAGAGAGCGTGGGGGGATGACATGCAGCAAAGGGTAGCAAGCGGGAGTCGAACTTGCAACCGCTGCAGTGAGGCTTCTATACATGGGGTGCATGCACTATCCACTACGCTACCGACACCCCATAATGTGTAATTCTAACCTGGTTAGACATTTAAAATATCGTCAACCATATTGATATCTGGTGCCAGCGGAGCAGGCTGCATTGTCTGTCTGCTTGTGTTTCCAGACCTGCCAGTTAGGGATGCACAATAGGCTATTTTTTGCCGATATCTGGTATGCCGATATATAACAAATTATTTGGCTGACAACCGACACTGATATTGACATATTCACTTTTTCTCCACCTAATTTTAGTGATCATTTAGTCTCTTCTGTAGTGGAACTAACATCATAGTATGCATGCATACTCTTATCGTGATGGCCAACCAGCAGATGCAGACATGAAATACAATACTTTTCAATGTATGTTATATTCATTCATTGTGCTAAATACGAAAAAGCATGGTGACTGATTCTGATAGATCATTTTAAGGCCAACATCAGCCAACACCGATGACATGCCAATATTATGGTACACACTACACGACATTTCTCTCCATTCCTGTAGTATGTCACATTACACGATTGTGGAGTCATACAATCGTGACGTGACTTGGCCGACTACTACCATTAATTCAGTCACTGTGTCTGCTCATGTGCCAGCTGAAATGTTGTTGTAGTATGTAAAAAAAGTGCCACCAGATGTCAGGAGCTACATTTTAAGAACCGTATGCAAACATGCAAGTCACTGAATCCTCCACAAGTTCCTGCAAATGTTTCACAATAAAAGCCTATTTAGAAAATGAGGGATTCTCTCAACCGAAGTTATAAGGGGCTTTTAATTTGAAAGCGATACAAGAAGTGTTGAGTTTTAAATGACGGCGTGATGCATTAACTTTATCAATGCAAATGAGCGAATAAAAAGTAAAAATATAAACATACAGAGGGAATAATAAATAATGACCCGTTTATTGTAGTCTGTTTCAAATGAAGCTGGTAGACTCTGCAGTCTGTAAAAGCCCCGCTGCTATTTTTTAATTTTCTTACTTTATGTCTGTCTATATCAAAAACCCTGGAGTGTTGTTGTCGCACAGTTGTCTACGGCAGCAGATAGTTCTGTGTTGCTATTGGTCAAAGTGATGGCTGTGACAGGAGCAGTCGTGAATGACAAAAAAAAAAATCAAACCTTGTCGTCTACTATGACACACTACACGAGATGAAACGATGGATTATCGTGTATGACACTCTGTCGTTCACAATCCATGCCGACACTGTACTTCACTGCGTTGAGCTAGAATTGGGCTGATATTGTGTAGTGTGTACCAGGCGTAAGTGTTCCTACTGCTGGTATTTTTACCCCCGCCAATGAGGTTATGTTTTCGCCAGTGTTGGTCTGTTTGTCTGTTTGTTTGTCTACCTGTCTGCGAAATAACTTGAAAAGTTCTGAATGGATTAGGAACAGATGATAAAATTTTGGTGGTGATCGGTTGAAGTGAAGTGGATAAAATAATAAAATGGCGGGAAATCCAAGCTGCTTGGCGGAGGTCTGCGCTCTCCGAGTGCTCTACTTAGTGATGTTACTGTGTTCACACATCTCTCCAACTGGAGTACAATATTACATTACAGATAAGCATGATGGCCAAAATTATAAATTAAGCTCCAAGTTGTATAAAAGCAGAATTACCCTTTAAACTGCTCCTTTTTTTTCTGCTTTTTGATGCTATGTGATGAGCACATTATCATTTGGGTGTGTGTGCTGTCTCAGTTGGATACCTTAGTCACCGCGCACATTTACTGTGAATGCAGGTCTGTGTGCTTCCTCTGATGCCCCCTCAGAATATAATTCAGCTCTTTTACTCTCTCTCTTTCCCTCTGTCTCTGCCTCTCTTGGCCTGCAGCCAGGACTCTGGCACAATTTTCACTTACATATGTGTGTTTGTATGTGTGTTTGTGAGAGAGAGAGAGAGAGAGAGAGAGAGAGAGAGAGAGAGAGAGAGAGACTTAGCCCTTGGTACTGTGCCAACTCCTGGCATTTTCTCTGTATCAGTACTAGTGTGTGTATGTGCATACATATGTGTTATCTCTTAGCTGGCAGCATGAATGTTCCTCAAGTTAACATAGTGTGGTAATACAGCCATTTCATCACACACACACACACACACACACACACATTCACGAATGTAGAAAAAGACACATGGGTAACACCTTATATACGCTTTAGTGTGTTAATTATCTCCTTCACGTTGGTCGGAGGTCAAATTGAAAAGGTCACACCTCTTGACAGTGAATCAGACAAAAACATCAAAGCCTTTATTTACACATTTCCCTGTATTTGCAGCTTTTTCATATAAAAAAGCAACATTACAGCATAAAAATAGTGTTGAAGCACTTATTTTTCTGGCTTTAATGAGTAGTTCAGATATGGCAATGTGTGGTTGGGAAATGAAGTGTGATGTTGTGTTGTATGCTCTTAGTGTGCTCATCCACTGGGAGCTCTTTTTTACAGTGCTGACTTCTTTTTGTTGTTGCTTTTAGCGGAGAGGATGCATTGTTGTGCGTTCCCTCCAGAATTTGGCTGAGCGTGGTTTTAGTTCTCCCAGTGCCAACTGCTACAAGTACAAAAATATGTCAACTCTGAGCTTTTAGGGGACCTGGGGGACCAAGTGGCCTACTGTAGCTATCACTTAGACTGGAGTTTGATGCCTGTTCCTCAAACTACTGTATTACAGCTTTAAAAGGCTGGCACTAGTACATATGTATTGGGCTATAGTTCCAATAGACAATATTTAATGCATGAGTTGGTTTGAGACAATAGTTATTTTCAACAGTAATGTAGTAATGTACTTTTTGGTCTCATATTTGGACTCTACGCACAAGGTCACCCAGCTCTCTATGTACACCACAATCAGTGCAATCTTTTCAAATCTATTCAAATATTAGACATCTTTTCATACAGTATAAATTCAAAGGGGTGTATTTTTCCTGAAATACTACTTTTTAATGTAGTATGTCTGCTCAGTTTATTATGTCCACTGAAAGTGTTTTGCCACTGACAGGCTCAGATTGTTATTCTAATGCTGATTCAGACTACACGATCAGCCCGTTTATAGCCCAACATGGCATTGTATGGTATCAGCTCAGATCGTGAACGTCAATGAGTGTCGTACGTGATGATGCGTCATTTTATCTTGTGTTGAGTGTCGTAGTAGATGATGACCAACGCCACATCTGGGACACCTCACAATGTCTCAACAGAATGTCTAGCATGTTTGATTTTCCTTTTGTTGTCAGCGACTTCTCCTGTCACAGCCATCACTTTGACCAATAGAAACACAGAGCAATCTGTTGCTATGGACGACTGTACAGCAACATCAACCCTGCCTATTTGATATTTCCTCTAGGGACATGACCACGACAGAGTTAAAAAGGAAAAATGATGGTGTGAAACAGTAGAGGCCGGTGAGTACTGCCATTAGCATCAAGCTAGCAAAGAATGATGTTTCTTCATAATGGAGAAAGATAAAAAGGATTAACGTTCACAAATAGTGGAAGGGATTTGACCCACCACAACTGCAAAGGGTACCCGCTTCATTTGAAATAGACTACATCAGAAACGGGTCGTTATTTATTATTCTCTCTGTGTTTATCTGTTTTTACTTTTAATCTGCTCCCTCCTTTCAAATTTTCTGCATTGCACCATCATTTCAAACTCAACACTTTCTGTATCCATTTTGATTTAAAGGCCCCTTTATTTTTCAGCTGAGAGAACCCCTTTATTTTCTTAAAAGGCTTTTATTATGAAACATTTGCAGGAAGTTGTTGTGGAGGATTCAGTGACTTGTGAAGTTTGTATGTGGTATTTCAAATGTAGCACCTGCCATCTGATGGTGCTTTTAAAGTTACTAAAATAACCTGAACAGCAACAGTAACTGAAAAAATAGTAATAATGACAAAATAGGACAAGAATAACACAATGACATTGTGCACGTTGTGAAAGATGACCAGGGATGCTTGGTTGTGGATTTTATGACTCCACAATCCCCTACTCTGATGTAGCGACTGTCAGAACAGACAAAAATGTCATGTAGTTTGAACCCAGCATAATTGGCTGATATCTTTATGGAAACAGCTCTGAACTCACTATTGACAAAGCCACCCGACTCCATTTGAATGACAGGCTGCAATGTAACCACTTGTTACATGTAACTTTCTGTTGACCACTGACGCTAACGCTTAAACCATCACATGATTAATCCTGTTACTTGTATTCCTATGATACCTTGCACTAGAGCATGTGTCAAATGCATGGCTTTGTGATATGGCATTAAAGAAAAATGAACCGAATAATCATCGCGCATCAAAGTTATCTCCCGTGCTTAGCCTCCTGCGGTGTGCCGCTTTTACAGTGATCATCACTCAGCCGCAACTGGGGTCAAAAATGACCCTAGGGGTTCTTTTTCTTCAATATCTATGAAATTAAAAGTTTTTATCATTTCATTCTTCAGGTATTCCTCATAAAACATGTGTTTGACATGAGGCCATTTGCATTCTTTTTTAAAATTATATACATTTTAAGAAATTTTTGTTTTTGTATCACTATCCCACTCTTCCATAAGTGGGGTCAACAATGACCCCAAGCATTTCCTATGGAATATCAAGGGTTAGATCTAGGAATCTTTGATTCTTATCAACTGTCACTGTAAGGTATACATTTACTGTCGCACTTACACATCTAATGCCAGCAGTCTCATCACCCAGGAGGATTTTTATACAGCAACATACATGTTAGTATTATAATCGTTTTATATCTGGGAATACATATGATGTTATAAAATTTGAACTTATTTTCCACATCCATGACTTTTGCGTGATAAAGTATAGTATTATTGTCATCAAATTAGCCTACTTTGTAGATAGCTAACAGCTAGTGTTAGCAAACTATAATGTAGGTACTAGTTAGCTAACTACTATGTAATGTTAGTACTGTAATGTTAGCTAGCTATGTTAGGTAACCTATTATGCTATTATTGATTATTCAATGATGTCATTAGTAAGTGTGTAGCTTACTAAGCTAGCTTAGTAAGCAAGCTAACATTACTGCATTTGTTATGTAGAGATAAGCAGACTCACTATGATATGTACAGCTTCCTTGTAATAAAATCTAACCCGTTAGGTAGCCTGTTATACTATTATTGATTTTTCAATGATGTCATTAGTTGTTAAAATGTTAATACAAAGTGATAATGAACATGTCAAACATGAAATCATTCTTTTGTTGACCAAAATATAATACAAATCATCATCTTTAACCAAAATGAAAGATATTGCTTAAGTTTATCACATAAAACACATTGATTCTAATTGGGGTCATTTTTGACCCCACTTATGGAAGAGTGTAGGTATTGGTAGGTCATGCATCTAAGGGTTAAACAAGAAACAGCCCCAAAATTGACATTGCCAAACCCACCAGACTCAGTTTCGTCATTTTTCCCTGTATAGAGCCTGCATGTTTTCAAATCGAACTGGATATATTGAGGGTTTATTTCAACCAAACCAGAGTGAATGTTGAAACGGTGGAAAGACAAATCAAGACAGTTTTTGTTTAGTTTTCTTTTGTTTCCGCTGACTTTGAATTGAGTGTGAGTCACAATGAAAAAATTACGCTTTATATAAATTGAGTCTGGTGGTTTTGGAATTTGGCTTTTTCAGGGAAAGGATAGCTTAAGCATGACCAGACCTACTCTGCCTCCTATTGGCTTTACCTGACATTTTTTACCATAAACCTAACCAATCTCACTCCTCTTGCCAAAATCTAACCAACCGAACCGACAAGGGCAACAAGTATTAGCCAATGAGAGGAAGAGTCGGGCTTGTTATGCCTTTGCTTCCTAGAAAAATATGCCTCACCATCACACACACACACACACACACACACACACACACACACACACACACACACACACACACTGATGTGTAATACTGGTTTCCATCAAAGGCTCTGTTTCTGATTGACCAGGATAAAGGCACTCTCTTGTCTCTGCTTTGCTGTGTTTAAGATGACCTGAAACATTAGGGTCTTTGAGTAATGATTAGATATAGAAACTGCTTAAAGGGTTGTTACCACTTTTATATTTATATTTTACAACAGTCCTTTGAAGGATTTACTAATTCACCTGCAAAATGTCACTCAAATTAATACATCTAGGAACATCTTCATTTTCTTAACAATCAGGAAGAGACTCAGAATGACCACGAAGTAGGTTCCTGCACATGTCCATCTTTTTAAAACCCGCACCAGCCCATACCCGTAAAGTTAAGTCCAAGAACTGACCTATTACCCGTCATTATGTCTGATTCAAAACCGCACCTGCCCACACCCATTCATAAAAGTCCAATGACCGTACCTGCGCCCATGATTAAACACACACATGCTAGTCACTCACATTAAGCTGGGTTCTCCGTTCTTGAATTAAATCCAGCCTGTGAATTTATATTTATATTTATACCTATTCTTACCCGTTAAAAAGCTTTTTCCATCATTTGTCTAAATCTTCCATTTGTGTCC
Source organism: Epinephelus awoara (assembly GCA_035609425.1). NCBI lineage: Eukaryota > Metazoa > Chordata > Actinopteri > Perciformes > Serranidae > Epinephelus > Epinephelus awoara. Next base: position 5,212,421 of record CM069299.1, on the reverse strand, counting down.
ATAATGATAGAAGAGTCTCTTGTATCTCTGTCTTGATCATGATTTAATTTATGATGGCTCTTTTCTTTAACCTCACTCTATCTAGCATTTAAAGGTAGTCTATAAATGGATTATAACACACTAAAATATTGTTGTCAGCTTTAAGGATGTTTAAATGAATAGAGTATATAAAATGAAGTATTACCCTACTCACTGTGGTGATAGAGAGGGGGCTTGACATGCAAAAAGGGGCTGCATCTGAGGTGACCCCTGCTTTTATTCCCATGTGTGGCTATTTTTGATGGGAGTGGATGCCTGGAAAAAGTAGTCCTTTTTACACAGAGATTGCGCCATAGGGCCATTACAAAGTCCCCTCTTCAGAACCAAACAACTGGTGTGACATATAACATACACATTGGTAGCACAATGGAAACAATAACAATGGTATTGACATGGCAATAATAATCATTTATCATTTCTGTTATCTAGCGGCTGATCTCATGGGGGAGCTCCCTGATCTCATTGTTTTCCTAATTTACAGACATTTTTCAGTCGCTAAACTTCTTTTTTGAGTTAGCTGCTAACTGCTATCAGCTGCTTTTTAAATCTCCTATGGCGGGTCACATGTATAACACACCGTCAAAACGTCACACCCGTGCTGCTGTCGTGTTTATACAGACATCGTTTCAGCACTGGTATTACCTCTGATGCTGGCCTAAAGGTGAGACAACTCTATCCCCCATTCTGCAATTGTACCTTTTACACAGTACAGCCACGAGGACTAAGGGCATGGATTTCCTGCCTTGAAGAGGCAGGTTAAAAGGGAGCAGGACATGGACACTTTGACTAAAACAGAAGAAGGCAAAGCTGCAGCATCATAGCCTGAACAACCAGCTTTTTCATCACATATCTCGCATTTCCATTTAAACTTTTTACATGTGTTTGAAATGCACAGAAAATGTGATCCTGTAATCTATGTTATAAATGCCCATCTGAATGTCCTCTAGGATAATGCAGACTTCGAAGTTGATACTTTATTCGCATTGTGTTTTGAGTGTCCTTAGTAACACAGAGTATACGTGACTGTGAAGGGCTTGGTGTAAAGCATTATGAAATAGGTTTGCCCTTCATGTGATAATTAAGGCTCATGTGAAGTCATTTAAATAAACGTTAAAGTAACACTCCAACCTGAGCAGTGACAGCCTATGAAAAAGGTTCATATGCCTGCGGTGTGAGCACAGCTAGCTCTATTCTCACAAAGGCTAATGCTAGCTGAGTTTAAGCCAGCTTTTTTATGGCTCAGCGCTAAAGTGGAAGCTCCCGGGCATTTTGTCTCCATCCTGCCATCCTCTCATCAGCAGTAAAAGCCCTCCATTTACAGTGCTGAGAGGGAATGCAGTGTGCCACAGGGCAGCGGTTACACAGACAGATTACCTGCAAATCCCACCCGGGAGGAATGGAGAGCAGCCACATCAGCAGACTGCACCCCCCCACACATACACACACACACACCCCTCGGAGTAAGACTATAACCACACCAAGCCACATAGGGCCAAGCCACTTCATTCCTGATGCAGGAGGGAAGAGGGTGGTGGTGCTGCTCTCTGACTGGCTAATGTGAAATGTGAGTGGACTACCAGGGGAGCAAAGAGTCCCCATAAGGTTGGAGGTGATGGAAAGTCATAATAATGACTGAATCAAATGGCAAAGGTTGTAATGTTAGGGCTGGAACATCTGCATGCTGCAAACTGGGTGTGAGAGACACAACAATCTGATATAACACATGGACTCTTCTTACTGAACTCTGAGAGGAAATTATCGTGTCTGTTTTAGCACCTGTGTGGTCTTGTGATGTTACAAACTAAATTTCCATCAGACAACTTGTTAAAGCTGCACTGTGTTTTTATATTACAAATAGATGTAATGACACGTGTAATGTTAAGGGTGTTGCTTGTGGTGATAAACTCACAAAGAAGTATCACCATCTCTACTGTTTCCTTCAGCTTGATTGACCATTTTAGTCAACACATTCTCAACCCAACCTTGTCACATATTGATGTTTAGTCATGGACTTTCCACATTGAGATATGATGTGCAAGGTACCCTGGGTGCATTGGTTGTTGATATTGTGGGATGCTGCGTCAAATTCAGCCTGTTACATGCCTTGTCTGTCCCCAAAATACACTTGTTTTCACAGGAAATTTAAAGTTTGCATACAGTCTCTTTAAAAAAAAATGCACTACATTGGTACAACACTGGAAACTGACGTTTTTTTCCTTTAAAGACCAACGCACATGATTAAGTTTGCCAACACACACGGTTGAGTTTAGGCAGCATGTGGTTGGGTTTTGGAGAAAAGAACAGGGTTTGGCTTTACAATCACACGGGAAGTGAACACCAGCCTCCCGGGTGAAAGTTGGTGGTTGCTGGACCCCTCCTGCCTGCCCTAGTCAGACTTCTCACCCCTTTACTTTAGACACCTTGGATACGTTGCCAGGCTATCACAGGGCTGACACATAGAAACAGACAACCAGTCACGCTTACATTCACACCTATGGGAAATCTAGAGTCAGAGATTGTGGGAGGAAGCTGGAGCACCCACAGAAAACCCACACTGACATGGGGAGAACATGCAAACTCCACACAGAACCAGAATCCCTCTTGCTTTGAGGCGACAATGTTAACCACTCATACGTGCTATATCGTAGGCAACTGGACTTGCTTGCGTTTCTTGAAGATGTTACACCTCTCATCCAAGAGGCTTCTTCAATTCTAAATGACTGGTACGGAGCCACAGGCTTTGAACTCTGTGTGGGTGTGAACCCTTACAGAGTCGTTGACGTCACATGTGAGATCTGTGTTTCACAGCTGTTAAGGCCCTGACACACCAAGCCAACGGTTGGCCCTCATCCAAAGTTGGGCCGTCAGTGAGCGGCTGTTGCCCTAGCGAGTGAATCTGCCTGTAGTGAAACCGCGGCTAACAGGTGCTTCCTCCTCAGGCTCCACTTCACTCGGCTGCCCGACAGACCTGCTGCTTCTTCCCACTTTAACCTGATAACAAACTGGAGCTATCTGGGAGTGGCTAGCAGAGCCTTAGCCACAGCATGACCAGAGGGAAGCACAGCCAGTTAGCCTCCGCTAGTTTCTGAGCTAGCCCCAGCTCTCCGTTTGAATCTAACCGGAGAGCTAGGGCTAGCTGGGAGCAGCTAGCAGAGCGTTAACTGCAGCATGACGGAGGGACGCACAGCCAGTTAGCATCCGCTAGTTTCTGAGCTAACACCAGCTCTCCGTTTGGATCCAACCAGAGCACCGGCCCTGGTTTGTTATTCAGGTTAAAGTGGGAAGAAGCAGCGGGTTTATCGTGCAGCTGAGTGAAGTGGAGCCTGCAGAGAAAACACCGGGACTGTCTGGGTGCAACAGTTCGTGGAGGTGCTGCGGTGCTTGGCTGCACAGATAGGAAACCCCTCGGCTGACAGGATGTACGCTCTCTCTCACGCACGCACAGAATGTACGTGCTACTTGGCCGTCGGATGTAGTCTGTGTAGTGTGTTCAAATGCAACTGACACAGGGCGACGTGTCGCGTCGCGACATGAGGCGACATAGGCGCAACAGTTGGCTTTCGTCACCGCTATTTCTTTGATGTTGGTTTGGTGTATCCGCACCTTTAAGGTCACAATGTGAGTCGCTGACCCATCTGGCCATCAAGTGTGTCATTAGGGTCAGGTGGGACCAAGTGTTAACTCTTTTGGGAAGGGATCCCAAGACTGCATGGTAGGTGGGTGATAAGTGGGTCGCCTCCTCTGTTTAACAATAGTCGTTCCAGTTTGATGCAGATGGCTTCTTTCATGCCTCTTTCAAACCATCTTTCTTCCCTGACCAAGATGTGCACATTGCTGTCCTTGATTGTGTCCCTTCTCCTGTAGATCTAATTGGACAGCTGAGTCTTGATCTGAGGAAGTGGTTCTCCTATGCCATGTACCATGCACTTGTGGAGTGGCTGCTTTGCTTCACCAATGTAAAGATCTGTGCATTCCTGGCTGCACTGAACTGCATACACTACATTACTCTGCTTATGTCTGGGTGTTTTGTCCTCGGGGTGGACAAGTTTCTGTCTCAGTGTGTTGCTGGGTTTAAAGTGCACAGGGATGTTGTGTTTGTTGAAAATCCTCCTGAGTTTCTCAGACACTCCTGCGACATAAGGAATGAAGATGTTGTTTCGTTTTTGTGTTTCGTCCTCTCTGTCTGCTCTGGGTCTTTTTGAGGTTTTTGCAAAGGCTCAGTTGGGGTAGGCAGAAGATGACTCCCAGCTTGTGCTCCGGTGGGTGGTGAGAGTCAAACAGCAGGTATTGGTAATTGTGTGTAGGTTTTCTGTACACCGTGTAGATTTCTGTCCTCTTCAATGTGCACTGCACGGTCTTAGAAGGTAGACTGTTTCCTCTGACGTCCTCCCGTGTGAATTTGATGGTGGGGTCCACTGCATTAATGTGTTCCGTGAAGGTTTCCACTTCCTTAGTTTTGATATGAAACCAGGTGTCATCCACATATCTGAACCAGTGGCTAGGAGCCTGCAACTCCATACAAGTCATTTAGAACTCAAGAGGCTTCTTGGATGAGAGGCGAAACGTCTTCAAGAAATGCAAGCAAGTCCAGTTGCCTACGATATAGCACTTAGATTATCATGACCTGGATGTCTGATAATCTTCACCGACAAAATGCTAACCACTGCACCACCGTGCCGCCAGCAGTTCCAACAGCTTACCATTATATGATCAGGCCATAATTATAATTCATTCATCTACTCTGAGGCATATTCATTGAATTTCTCTTATTGTTCACACTGATTCTTCTGTTGTTTGTAAACAAAAGGACACAGCTAAGTATGCAGGATGATGCAGATGACCTCCAGGTGCAACTCTCTCTCTCTCTCCCCCCTCTGTCTGGATTGCCATCATCCTGCAAATGCATCCTAAAATATCCAGAATATCCCCAAAATATCACTAGCCTTTTTCTTTTCTTTTTTTTATTTATTCTTTTTTTTTTTTACAAGAAAAGTTTATTTGTAACCTGAAAATATCTGGCAAAAACCAGAAAAACATCTTGGTATAACAAGAAACTTTTCACATTATTACCTGACACTGATTTTTATTTGCTGCTGTGGCAGCAACACACTTCTGTATTTAGCAATAAAAGCAGATGGCACAAATCTGATGCCAAGTGGGGTTGATTGCAAAATCAATTTGACTGGCTATTTGCCAAATATTGTTGTTCTCATTTGTCCTTGGCTGTTTTCACAAACAACTTTGAGCTATTGTAAGGTACGTCCTCACCATGTCTCTTTTCCTAAACCTAATCACAGTAACTTTTATTGTCCAAACCTAACCTCTATAACGTAAAGTTACGTAACTGTATGTTAAGGACATAACGTCATTTGTGGGGTGCTAATTTGTAGGATATCATATGGACTATTCTATGACAATACATTGTTTGTTCATGTTGGCAGAAGTAAGTATTTCTCCTATAGGTATGTTCACTCTGAATAATGTGGATTATCCTCTACTGCAAGTTTGAAATTCTGTCTTTTTAAGAAAAACCAAACATCTGGTAGAAATAATAACTTGGTGTGGTTCTCCAGGAAAAAAAGGTTAACTGCTAGCTTGAAAACAATTTATTTGTATCCTTGTGTTTTATTGGTAGGAGCCTGTCCCTGGTCAAGACCTGTGCCTGTAAGGATGTGAGGCATCTTTCTGAGAGGATTACCAAACATGAAAGAAACAGGACAGCAAGATGAAATTGGGCTTGGCCAGCGGAGCAAATGTAGCTACCCAAACTGACAGTGCATACAGACGAGGAACTAAGCAGTGTGACAGCAAGTTGAGGAGAACAGGTATATTCAAAATGTTTCACAAACTGTATGGAAAATGTGAAACGGTGAATTATGTCAAAATATAAATCTGAATAGTTATCTAGTTTTGCATCAGTGAAAAGTAGTTTTTGCCCCACCAGTTTTTAACAACTTAAAAAAGTCACTTTGTTCCGCTGATATACTGTAGTCTGCCAGATACTGTCATCTACCTGCCACAGAGAGCAGTTTTCAGAGATATATAAAATTGAGAAGCCTGCTAATGTTATCTGAATGATGTGCACATTGCAAATTTAAAAAAAGGCAAGGACTTACTAGGGTTTAGGTTTGTTAGCCATAGAGCAAATTTTGGTATTTTCAACCAGCAACTAGATCCAAATCTGCACTAACTGTCAAAGCCTTTACACACACAGGTATTATTACTAACATGCAGTGTTGGGTAAGGGTTACTTTAAAAGTAATCAAAGTACATTACTGCATTACTTTTTTTTTTTTTTAAAAGTAACCAGTTACTTTACTGCGTTACTCCCTGAGTAAAGTAACTCAGTTACTTTAAAAGTACTTCCAACGTTACTCCCTGAGAAAAGTAACTCAAGCACTTTTAAAGTACTTTTGAGTATTCTACATTTCCTATTGGGCAATGGATAGAGTTGTACTGAAACTGATACCAGTATCAGAAATGCCTCAGATACTGTCTAAAATGTGGTATCGGCAAGTACAGCCAATGACCAATCCGATACCACGTAATACCTCATGTCGAAACAAAACGGAAACAGAGCGGAGTTTGAAAAGCATTCTACTGTAGCCTTTAAAATGTCTTTTTTTTTTTTTACCAAATTGTGTGGCTGCACCTTAACTTGTGTCTTGATCTGTGTCAGCACTGGATAATAATGATAAAAAAGTTTTATGGCATTCATTCTACTATTATGTATGTATTTCTTAATATTTTACATAGAGTTATAGGAGCTGAGACATACAACAGTTCATATCACATCCATTTTTACTTTAATCGCTGGTATCAAATCGGTACTCAGTATTGGCAGATACCAAAGGTTTAGGGTTCAAATTAAAAGCCCCTTATAACCACAGCTGAGAATCCCTCCATTTTCTAAATAGGCTTTTATTCTGAAACATTTGTCAAAACTTCCTGTGGGAGATACAGTAGGTCAACAGTTTACGTGTGGCGCTTCAAATGTAGCTCCTGCCATCTGCTGACGTTTTTAGGAGACTACAACAACATGTCGGCTGGCACATGAACACACACAGTGACTCAAATAATAGTCAAAGTAATAAAAATAGGACAAGAATAACCCGATGACATCACACACACCGTGAAAGACGACTGGGGATAATTGGTGAGTAGCAGCGTGTCGCGTGTACCAGGCATAATGCAAGTCCTGAGTCTGAAATATGTCCGTCAGCGAGTCCTACTCCACCTATTTAGACTCCACCGTAGACAACGGCAGCATTTCTCCGACCACGTAGCGAGCCACAAGCTCCGTGGCTTCTTTCAGACTGATAGATTTAACGTTATCTCCGTTATTAGAACCAAACGACAGCTGTTGCTGTTTCGGAGCCGAAGGACCACTGTTCTAAAAGTAACGGAAGTAACCGTTGTCTTGTTTGAAAATATACTTAAGTATTTGAATACTCAAACAACAAACTAACGCAAAAAGTAATGAAAGTACCCAACTCTGCTAACATGTCATTACTATGCTGTTTTGTGTCAGTGGAGCACCTACTTCTAGGCATGAATCCTAAAGTCTAGCCTTTTATCATTTATGCCTCTGTGCTGGCAAGCTCCGAGCCATGGGTGGAGGAATTATGTTTTCAGGTTGTCCGTTCTTCCCATTGTCATAAAAGTGATATTTCAAGAAGGCCTGGGGGAATTTTTTTCCCCATATGCTAACTATGAAAATATTTCACATAAATGTCTAACACAATATAGCCTAATGCTAAAGTGCTGATATTTTATATCTGAATGTCAAAAGTCAACTTCACTGTGACATCTGTTCTTGCAAAATATGTGTCTTGCCATTATTCAACATCATATCTCAGGAAGAGAAGGGGAAACATTTGGTCAGATACTGAATCTGTGACACTCATCTTGGGTGTCCACCTTGAAACAGTGCTGATTGTGTAGATATTCTGTGCTGTTGGGGGGAAGGTGTGTGTGAAGCACCCATATTTTCACAGACATGGATGTAAACTGTAACTGCAACTTGATAGATTTGCTGAGGCGTTTTTTGATATTAAAACCACCACAAACAAATGAACTAAGCTCCATAAATAACACATCTGAGTCTGTGGTTGCTTAGACTTCAAGGAAACTGTAAAAAACATGGGACAAACCTTTCTACAAAAAATCAGACAATAAAATCACATTAGTCCAGACAATGTTTGTATCATGTGCAGTGACCTGCTCTGTTCAGACATAGTTTGTGTGGGTCGAGGGGAAAATGGTGACCAGATGTCCATTTACTGTTACATAATCATAATGAAACATAAAACATAATATTAAACATGACACATACTATATAAATTCACTTTCAACATAAATTGTTATTCTTAATAAAATGCATTATATAAAGTCCGATTCAGCGGAGACATTTATAACATTAAATCTTTGTACTACAAGAGTTTTGGATGGTACAACAGCAGTTTTACTCTCTTGGGTAGAGTTCAGCTCAGTATTCACTCTAAGTAGATGATGTAGTGGTTGTGAGCTGTTATTGCTCGACAGGGACAACTAACAGGAGGATCTGCAAGGTTCTGTTGAAGGAATCTGGGGACACAAAAAATCACACAATGACGTCATCTCTCATGTCATATACAGTCATGGAAAAAATTATTAGACCACCCTTGTTTTCTTCAATTTCTTGTTAATTTTAATGCCTGGCTCAACTAAAGGTACATTTGTTTGGACAATTATAATGATAACAACAAAAATAGCTCATGAGAGTTTAATTTAAGAACTAAGAACTATTCATTTTCCATGGTTTTCTTGATAATAACCAAAATTACTTAAATTCTTACATCAATAGCTATGGCATTGTACCGCCAAAAACACTACTTTTAAGCATTCCATGTTTTCTTTTCTGTTTGCTTTAAACACATGATACACACAAGAGTTAATACTTGATTGCATAACCATTGTTTTTGATGACTGCAGCCATGCGTCTTGGCATGCTCTCCACCAGCTTCTGACATTGTTCTGCTGTCACAGCAGCCCATTCCTGTTGGACAAATTCAAACAAATTTTCTTTGTTTTTGGGCTTGTGGTTCTCCATTTTGAGTTTGATGATTTTCCACAGGTTTTCAATTGGATTAAGATCTGGTGATCGAGCAGGCCAAGGCATGGTGCGAATGTTGTGGTTCTCCATCCAGGCTTTAACTGACCTTGCCGTGTGGCAAGGGGCATTGTCTTGTTGGAAAATCCAGTCATTCGAGGCAGGAAAGAGTTTTCCAGCTGATGAAAGAAGACTGTTTTCAAGGGTAGTCCTGTACATGACCTGGTTCATTCGGCCTTCACACAATTGCATTTGCCCTGTTCCACTCAGACTGAAACAACCCCAGATCATGACTGATCCACCCCCATGTTTTACTGTAGGGGCAAGACAGTCTGGGTTGTAAGCTTCTCCAGGCTTCCTCCTAACCAGTAAGTTGGCTGGAGTGGGCATCAATTCAAAATTGGATTCATCACTGAAGAGAACCTTAGCCCAATCATCAACAGTCCAATCCTTGTGGTCTCGAGCAAAGAGTAACCGGGCCTTCCTCTGCCTTTCATTGATGAAGGGCTTCTTGCGTGCTCTGTGTGACTTCAAACCAGCTTCAACAAGTCGGTTTCGAACTGTCCTTGCCGAACAAGTCACATTTCTCGACAGTGCCCACTCATTTTTAAGGTCCCTGGAGGTCTGACGACGATTCCTGACACAGGAACGGATGAGTGCACAGTCATCTCGTGGGGTAGAAAGACGTTTCCTGCCACGGCCAGGTAGCAATTTGGTAGTGCCATGTTCAGCTTGTTTTTTTGTTGTTGTAATGAACGGCTGTCTTGGAGATCTTCAGTTTTTTCGCTACCTGTCTCTCACTCATACCAATTTCCAGCAGTGCCAAGATGGCTGCCTTTGTGGCTTCACATAATTCTTTTGTTTTAGGCATTATGTGAGAGCTGACAACTTCTGAGTTGTGCTACGGCTTGAATGTAAGCAGAAAACCACTCTAGGCCGTTGCATGTGCAGTGCTGCTTGTGACATGAAATGGCCTCTTATATACCCTGGGAATCAATTAAGCTTAAGAATGTCAAATGGGCGATAAAGTATTATGTGACCTGCTGCATTTTTTGTTGTGTTCATTGTATTATACGTTTAGTGGTACCAGATATTAGAATGAACAAGAAATTGAAGACAACAAGGGTGGTCTAATAATTTTTTCCATGACTGTATAAGGTAAAACAAATAACAAATAGGGCTAATTTAAACCACAATTAACCATCTGGTTTCTTTAACTTTCACTCAGGAGTAACAATCAGCCTATTTTATAGGCCTCTGCTTGAAAATTCCATACCCATAATGAAATGAATATATCTCTGCAACCACAAGGTCTATCTGAATACTTGTGGTGTCATAGTAAAGGGAACACTTGTGAAATTTGTTAAGCTGTGTAAATATCAGTATATGTGTTATATGTGAAGAGTAGATGAAGATGGCACACAGCACAAATGAAACATTTTGAGGTTTGCCTAAACAAAAAAGCATTTTCAGGATGAGTTTCCCTTTGGAATGATGCAGCTGCAGCTCTAAACCTCTATAAAACCATAGTACAATATGTGAACATTAACTCTGCAAAGGTTGATTCTGATAAAGTGAAGCAGAACAATATGAGAGAGAGGTTTTAGTACAGAAAATTCAGGTGAGCTCTCCAAAAGTGCACCATGTTTGCATGTGTTTTTTGTCATGTACAATTCTGTATCTTTCGTTTTTGTTTCTGTAAATCCCTAATGATGTTTAGGATATACACATACAGCTGTCCGTTTTGTTTTTTCCCTTTTTCCCACTCCAAACTATACATACAATACACACCTACTACATGTGAAACACATTTTCTCTTCTGTGCTTTGGAGGCTCATATCTCCACAACGGATTGGTTGATTAGAGTGATTGATTCGTTAGAGTCAATAGAATGACGCTATACCCACCAAAACAAGATTGACAGCACTGTAAGCCAATCAGAGTCAGCGGAAAGCCGTTGTGGGGAGATGTCGGCTGCTGTGAGTTGTCATTGTTATGCTTATCCCCAGAACCTGAAGGTGGTCATGTTCGCCCGGATTCATTTGAATGCAGCACAACATGTCAGTCTACTGGAATGTAGCATGATTTAAAAGCAGAATGAGCTTTTCACGGCAAAAACAACAAAGGTAAGAGAAATATTACAACTATAGCTTCGTGAAACGATTTCTGTTGTTGTTGTTCTTTGGCCTCTGGCTTGTGTTTTGCATAACGTGCCTCAAGTCAGAGCCCGAAATATACCGAGTGGGTTGGGATATCGGTGCTGTATGGAGTTGGATTTGTTGTTGTTTATTTAGTTGTTGTTCGAGCTGTGTTTTGGGCATGTAAAAAGGGTTTTTACAGCCTTGTGGCCCAGGTTCTGCTGTTTAATTTGATGTGCAACATTACTCTATTCTTCGTGATCAGTGCATTGTTTCACACTGTGTTTGCAAAGTCGTTTACAACATCCCCCAATTGGGGGACTTCATTTTTAACAGGAAATAATGATGGTTTTTTTTGTTGTAGTTTTTTGCGAGATAATTATCACTATCAACTGTTATGAAATTTTATCAGCCATATCACCCAGTTTTAATGTAAACTCAAGATAACCCTGATGGAATCATCGGAGGTTGTTTTCCTCAGTCATAACAACCACTGTAGCCTTTTTAGTTGTGTGGTACTGTCCATGATGAGTAAACTGACTTTTATGTGAGAATGAGTGGAGTATTCCTTTAAATCTGGTCTACATGACAATAAAAGTTCAGCATGACCTGATATTCCAAAATTGATCCATCTTTTTCAGTTATATGTGTTGAATGTGACATTCCACTGTATCAGCAACTGCTACTTATTACCTACCTAAAGCCCTCTGAAGCCACTTTGGTCTTTGGTTAAAGTAAATGAAGATATAGTAGGCAGGGACGCCAGTGAGGGAAATGGCAAATCCAATCCCTGTGTTGATGGGATCCGAGTACAGAGAAAGGAAGACCATGAAGAAACAAGTGAAGCAGAACACCACTGGGATGAAAATCGGGACCTGTGAACAAGTCAGGAGTGACATCTGTTATTACTATCCATATACTTTACATAAGCAGATACAAAGATATGCACTACTATTTAAGAAGTAGACAAGTTTTTGTGAAACGCTATAAACCACCTATAAGAACAAAATGAGTCACTGTGGAATTAGGGCTGGCTTAAAAATAATATTTGAAAATGTTTAGGCTGTATCGCTCTACACAGTGTATGTCATGATATTTTTAAATCTTTACAGTATTATCAACTAATACTAAATTATTTAGTGAATTACCATTACAGGAAAGTTGATAAAGCAGCTACTGCCATAATAAAATTAAATAAAGTATTGTTACAATTTAATAAATCTAAGCGTAACCACTGGTGCTTTTATTTTTAAGCATGCAGCTCAGGCAGGAAGTGTTGATGTTGTTGCTGTGAACTTGAAGCTTCTGGTCAACAGTTAGATGTTAGCAGTTAGCAGAAAGTTAAACTATTGCCATTGTGTCTTTAAATGTGAGGATTTATTCACTGTGAGCTGGAAACACACTAATAGCTCTCCACTTTATAATTGTATCTGCAAGTTGCACTGGTGCTCCATGGTCACAGAATGTGACTAAATGGTTGTGGTGTGGAGCCCTGCGGATACAAAGACACCTCTGCTCACACTGTTGTTAACTGTTACTGTGGCGTTGTTACAGGTAAGGATTTATTCAACTTGAGCTGGAAAAAAACCTAAAAGCTCTCCAGCCCATACATCAATAATATTTGCAAGCCACAGTGGTGCTCTGTGGCTGCAAAACGCAACTAATTATAATAGCAGTCTGGAGCCCTGCAGATACAAAAACACACTCAAGGGAAAAATATCTGGATGAGCGGAGGTGTGTGACGCATCATGTTTGTGAATCTTTTCTTATGTGTGTGAACCACAGGAGAGAGCGAGAGGACTGAAACGCCAGAGTGAGTGCCATGCATATGGCTTTAAGAATGATGTAACCATTTCTACTTGATGTCAGCGCTATAGTCATATTTTAAGTCACACAAGGAACAGGCCATGGTGTATTGCCCACCCTTATGTGCAATACAATGACAGTGCAACCTAATTGGCATAAAAATGTTAGCATTTTAAGTATCTATGTCAAAACTTTATGATTCTTTACGTTTCAACAATGCTGTGCTTAACGTGGTTAGCTTTAGGCACAAACACCACTTGATTATAGTTTAGAAAATATCATGTTTTTGCTTAAAATACTTTGGTATTGTTGGCACTAGCCCAGCTGAAAACACAGCCATGTCCTTTATGGCACTATTCCCGGCGAAGACACAGCAACGAGTTGCTAAAAAAAACAGGCCAAGTCATCAAAACAACCGGTTTTATTGTCTGTTGGTCTTGAACCGTTGTCTAAAGCTTGTCAGGCTTCTAACCCCTGTCATGCTATCCACCATCCCCTCCACCTCCAGATGAAAATGTCAGCTCATATACTACATCACTATAGAAACGTTATTATCATACATAAGAAACATGCAGATGTAGCATATTTGTGGTTTACAGAGATGTACAATCCCAACATTTTCTTCTGATGACCAGGCTGGATGGTGAGTGACTTGTATTTCGGCGTAGCAAAGATTCAGACAGGATTCAGAACAACTACAGCTGTGTACAGGTGTGTAAGCACTGACCTTAAAGGGGCGGGGAAGATCAGGTTTTGTGTAGCGGAGGTAGATTAAACCCAGCACCACCACACCGATGAAAAGCCACCGCAGGAAGCTCATGAAGTTCAACAGGCTGTAGATGTCTCCAACAAACAGCTGCAGTATGGTCATAGGGTACTGCACACAAACACACACACACACACACACACACACACACACACACACACACAAGAAGTTAAAAACAATTTGTAGCTAATGATAGTTGCAGTGGTTTGTGTTACCAGTCTTATTTCTTGTGCTTATTTTTACCACAGCTAAAGTAAAAATTCTCATGTGACTGCCAGGCAGGTGTCCATTAAAACCTATTATTAGGACACCTAAAGCACAGATCAATTGTTTAACCATGTGTCAGCATGTAACATACCATATATGTAGGTAACCATAACAACAATATGCTTCATGATAGATTACCAGCAGATGATAATTAACATGTAAAGTGGTGTCATGAGTTTCAAGATCAGTATTGATGTTGTTGTTATAGATTTTTGCTCAATGTGAATTGCTGTTGTTGTTGTTGTTGTTATATCCAATGGGAACATCAGTGATATTTAGTGTTGTAATGAACAGTTATTGATTGTTGTCATTATTGAACATATTGCAGTAAACTGACCAGTATGAGGACAGCAGCCAGTGGAGTGTGTCTGCGAACGTGGACCATAGACAAAACCTCAGGGAGCTGTCCTTCACGGGATGCCACGTAGAACATTCTGGTGAACAAACACACACGCCCACACACACATATGTACACATACAGAAATCTTAAATAGATTGACAATAAGAATTTAGTTAATATTAACTTTTTTCATTGATGATGTGACTAAAACAAGCCCATCTGAATCTTTGATAACCCCACCTTGACATTATGAGATTATTTACTGTATCAGCAGAATTGCAATCAAAGATGTGATGACCCGAATTTAAACTGGGAACTTGGATCTAAGATAAGGCTGTCAGAAGGTCTGTGCTCTGTTTGCTAATTTTCATTAAAACTATCCCATGTGCAAAGGTTCAAAGACTAACAGAGAGATTCAGGAAACTGCCTATCATGAGGGTACAAACTCCAAGAGATCCAAGCAGAGTGCAAAATTGACTTGTGTAACTTGCTCTAATCACTGTACACACTGCAAATTCTAATAGTAGTAATAGTGATTGCTGCTGACGCTACTGTCAAAGAAACTCAACACTGTTGCACAGATATCTTACAATCGCAGCCTTCCCATGGCTCATATGGTATAGCTAATCCCTCCATTTCCTGTCAGGCTTTTAAAATGAAAGATCAGCAGGAAGTGTTAATTTTTATTGGGATGTGTTTGAACTGACTTGAAATATCTAGTGAATGAAAACAGGTTTTCCTCAGTCACAGTAAAGTTATAAGGTAACTCTGCTGTTGTACTGACGGACTTGATGCTGTCTTAGTACTGTGGAAAAGTAAATTTCTGCCCTTCAATGATTTTTTTCCCACTGATGGTGAATAGTCTTTACTGGTGACTCACCTTTATTTGGTCCTTTAGGCCACATGTACAACTATTATTTGAGACTTAGTCTTAGGAATATTAATTGAAGTGGTGCTCACAGAAAATGAATATTTGAGAATTTACAATAAATACAATGAACTGTCATTATTCTTTATATAGCTCTCCACAACTGAACCAATCACAGTGCTATATACCACTGAATATTGATCTAAAATAAATATGAAGTATGTTGTCATTGTTAAAGGGGCAGCTCACCCCAGAATGTACTGTAGTGCTAATTATCAGTCTAAATGGAACAGGGTGGCACTCAGATTATGTTGCTCAAAGCAAACGAATAGAAATAGAAAAATAGAATAGAAAAACTTCAAAAACTCAACAGCAATTTCTTTTTACAGAAACCATGACAATCCCACAGATCTTGTTGTTGTGAGCAGTTTCATGTAGGCACATTTTTCTTTCTACCAAACTGCACCCACCAACCATATCACCGTACAGAAAAAAGTGTGCATCTACTCATGGACAACAGGTTAATGCTTGTGACAGCGTAAGATGTAAACATTAAGGGCGTCCTCCTCAGCTGAGCTGTAACTAGCTCAGTGGTGCTAGGTGAGCTAGCAGTAGATGTATGCTTCCCTCTGCACAATGATGTGGTTGGTGGGTGTAGTTTGGTAGAAAGAAAATAGTTCTGACATGAAAGTGCTCATAACAAGGTCTGTGGATTATCTTTAGTAATCTGGTCATGATTTCTGGAAAGAGACATTGATGCTGAGTTTTTCAAATATATAGTATATTTTTTTCACACTTTGAGCACCACAAGCAGAGAAGCATCTAGTTCCATTATATTGGAAGGCCGACATGTCTACAGCTGATATCTCCAACACCGAGCAATTTAAACCAAAACAATGTAGATTGATAAATAGCACTACAGGGAAGAGGAATACTACAGTATTTTTGTTGTGTGGGTGAACTGTCAAAGAAGAAACATCTGTACCTTGATAAGGCAAAGAGACAGCCATTCATGGAGCCGTAGCAGGACAAGGCCACAAACACTGGCACTGCTAACGAGAAGTTCCCCATCAGCTTCTCTGCAAACGTCTGTGACAAGTAGAATCAGAGGGAGACACGGACAGGAAGCAGAGTGAGCAAGAGTATTGGACTGGCATGCTGTTCATCAGCAGTGTATCTACTCACAAAACCATGATAAGATATAATATTCACTTATTTCATCATGATTTATGACATTATTCACTAGCTTCTTCTTTCTTATGGGTATCAACAGAGTTGGCCTGGAAACAAAAATTCTGTCCTGGCAGTTTTCCTTTGGAACGGCTCACTGCTACACCTTGTCCATCTTATTTGTAGCCATTTATTTCAATTGCTTCGCTCTTTCTGCCTGGATTTCATTTATTTCCCGCTTTGCATCCTTTTCTTGATCTCAAACATTACATGATGGCTTGATCACTTGAAGAATGTGGTTGGGTGACAATGGCTGGTACCACTGCACCTACCCAGAGACCGCTGATAAACTGAGATGGCCCACTTTAGATTAATTGAGGCGGGGGCATGCGGGGGAGAGATGACCATGCCCACTTAGGAGACCATTTTGTACCACTAGCCCAACTTGTAATGCAGTATCTTTCAGATAGGCTATTCCAACATCAAGTGGGTTGCAGCAAGCAGGTCTCTTTTTTCCCCCATTTTTCTTTCTTTTTTTCCACCATTGCAGGTTGTTGGCCTGGCAGAAAACTTTGCATTTGCCAGAATTGCCTGTTGGCCAGTCTGAGCATCGGTATCATGATAGCTAGCTTATCTGTTGAGAAAATCTGACTTCATTGGTTTTTCACTTTTAGGCTTCCATTACCGAGTAAAGAATCCGTCACTATATTAAATGAGTTCAATGCTTGGGAAATACACTGATCTGCTTTTTTTTTCTTAGAGTGAGAGATGAAGTAGCTTGTTGCTAGTAGCAAGTTTGTAAAGAAATTAGAGATGTCGCGAAAATTCAATAGTCAGTGCCGATGCCAGGAAAATTACACTTTCCTCGATACCAAAGTCAATACCACGGTAAAAAAAAAAAAATCCAAAGATCCCATGTACTTAAACAAGAAATACTTTATTAAATATTTGCATATAAAATAACATTTCTATCAACAGATTGATATTATTTATATTTTTTCTTTCTCTCGTTTCCTCATTACCTATTTTTTGTTTTTGATCAAACATTGATCAACATCCGCAATAAACTCAATAAACTATTTAAATATTTACTATATAAATCACGCTGACAGCGTTTGAGCCAGCCACAATAATTTGTGTGGAATTTCTTTGGTTTCATTTATTTTTGTCCCGGACTTGTCGCCTCACAGCAAAAGGGTTCCTGGTTCCAAGCTCAGGAGTTGTTCATCTGTCTGTCCATCCCATCTTTGTGAACACAATATTTCAAGAACGCCTCAAGGTAATGTTGGCACAATTGTCCACTTGAGCTCAATTATGTACTGACTAAGTCTTGGTGGTCAAAGGTCAAGGCCACTGTGACCTTGTCTGTCTTATTCTTGTGAACGTAATATCTCAAGGACGCCTTGAGGGAATTTCTTCAAATTTGGCACAAATGTTCACTTGGACTCAACAATGAACTGATTGGATTTCCGTTGTTCAAAGGTCAAGGTCACTGTGACCTTGCAGCTGTCTCATTCTCGGGACACAAGAACACCTTAAGAAAATTGACACAAATATCCACTTGGACTGAAGAATAAGCTGATTAGGATTTAGTGGTCAAAAGATCAAGGTCAGTGTGACCTCACAAAATTTGGCCATAACTCAAGAATTCATCTATTAATTATGACAAAACTTTACACAATTGTCTAATAGGATAAAATAATGTAGTGATGACATTTTATATCCAAAAGGTCAAAGGTCAACTTCACTGTGACATCATAATGTTCTGCATGAAACACTTTCCTGTCATTACTTAACGTCATATCTCATTAACAGATGACTAGAAGGAGGTCTAGGGCTCTAGTTTCCTGGCGCAAAGCAGGGTGGCACAGGGTGGCGCAGGGTGGCGAACCCAGCGCAAAGCTAGTTTCGAGCAGCGCAACCCGAGGCGCGCTCAGTTTGGTAGTTTGGCAGACCGAGGGGTGCTGAGATGGGTGTGGCGGCGCAGCAGGGGGAGGTGTCGACAGATCCAGCTTGGCGCAGTGACAGTTTCGTGCCAAAAGGCTTCGCTGAAGGTGCGCTAAAAGCAAGCCAGCTGAAACCAGGTCTACTGTCAGCGCAGGCGGAGCGCAGCCGGTGTAAGTGGAAGTTTGGCTGACTGGCGGACAGTGCGCACACGTCACCAAAACCTCATAGTCAGATTTCCAGAATGTCAGGCACATTAACGATGCAATAAATAGTCACAAACACCACTATTCAATGCAACTATCTGCAATCAGCACATAAATGTGTCTTTATATCGACTGTCCCGTCACATCTGATGTCAGATCAAAGGGGATTGGCACCGTTTGGCACGCATAATGGAAACCCAACCTGATTTGATTAACACAGCCGCAAACTATTGAGTTCACATCCCTCTCAGCCAACCACAAACAGCCACAGCATCAGATAGGGAGTATATATTCAGCATCTGTCATCTTAGAAAAGTCAAAAGAAAAGAAACAGAGTGAGACTGCGAGAGAGAAGGAGAGCGTGCGCGCATGAGAGAAACGCAACATTGATTTACGGTTGTGGTGACCTCCTCCCAGGCTACCTTTGCATCATCAGCCCGTGGAGGTCTGCACGCAGTTCTGTATATTCGGACACTGCAAGCTTGGACCTCCCGGACCAAAACATGAGTTTCCTCCGGAGAGGAGTTTGGCCGTCTGACGCTGCTGCTTTCTTCTGCCATGGCGAATTGAGCAAACTCTCATTACGCCTTCGCGCGGCGCATTTAAGAGCGAGGAGAGGGGCTCATTTGATTGGTGTGATGTGTGTAAAACCCACTCCACGCCTTCTCTCCTCCCTCTTTCCGACTTGCGCCGGTAGGAGGGACAGAGGTGGGAAAGAGGAGTAGCTGCGCCCGGGCGCACGGTGTGCCAAACTTGCAAAATCTGCCTGGCCACACCCAGTTGGTAAAGCGCACAATATAGGTCAAGAGGCTACTGCCTGAGAAATTTCCATTCGCTAAATAAATAACAGAAGGGGAAATATTCTGTTACATACTTAATGACACTAATAGTACTCTTATCTTGGGTGTCCACCTTGAAACTGTGCTGGTTATATAGGTATTCTGTGCTGTCAGGGGGAAGATGTGTGTGAAGCATTCATGGTTTTACAGACATGGATGTAAACTGAAACTGCAACCTGACTGGTACGTGGAGGCATACAACCGCGGGATGGTAATTATAGTTAATCTATAGACAGAGCTGTTAGCTAGCTGTTTCTCTCTTCTTCCAGTCCTCCCTGTCCTAACTTCAGCTTTGCACTGAACGCAAAGACACTTTTGGGAAGACAGCAAACAAGTGTATTTCCCAAAATGTAAGGTTCTTCTTTAAAAAGGGCACCAAGGTTCTGCTGTAAATGTGTCAGTCTCCAACTTTCAGCTTATTGAATTACTGTTTGTCTTATTTTATTAACTGGAGCTGGTTAGATTAAATTGGAGTTGTTGACAGGGCTGCTGGCAGTAATTGTCATAAATGGGTCATGCAGAAGTGGGAGCAAAAGCTGCTTATTATTCATGAAGCCATTCAGCGCTTATTAATCACAGTCCATGCTTGTATGGACAACCACTGGCTGTAAGGGAAAAAATCTGCATTTATCTTGGACATGTGTATTTGGGTTTTATACAATGGACACCAAAATGATGTTGTCACATAGGATCATTTCTAAGCAACCACTCTGTAATGATGCAACACTCTTTAGTATGCTTGACTTCTATTTAAAAAATGTAAATATTGCTAACAAAGCAGTGAGGCTTTGAGAGCAGTCAAGAAAATGGTCATAAAATTGTCATGAACCAATGTTTCATGCATTCCTACTAAAACAGGATTAGTCCTGAAAATATGTATTTTACAATGTGCAGAAAACACAAAGCTCACAATGTGTGTAGTAATGATTGGGGATTTATAAACTGAAAGAGGTCTCCAGCATGAGATTAGGAAAGGGATCGTTTTTGTTTTGTTGTCGTGGTGAGTTTCCTTTTATAATGTGCCTTTTACCATGACCTGATTAGGACATTGTTAAAGGAGGTGGAACACATGGAAATGATCTGGATCACTGATGGAAAAGATGGAAGTGGTTAATATATTCCTATTACACATAGAGGTATTGTGTAATGCATCCTGATACCATCAGAGCTCAACAGGCAGGCAGACTACTTTAGGGTCACTAGACTTTATTTGCATCATTTCCTTTTTTTTAGCCACAAAAGAATAAAAACAAATAGGTTTACTTTCATAGTATTTTCTACGAACAGCACAGAAACTTTTGTCTAAAAATACGCTATAAATGCAGTGCTTTTTATACATATTTCATATTTATCTGTTAATTTAAGTAAACTATGACATCAAGACAGCATGATACTGAATGGGTAAGACATGGAACAGTAATGGCAACAAAAGCCCTTTTTCCATCACAAGAACCTTAATTATTTACCTGGGATTTTGAAAAACCTTGGCGCCTTTCCAGCGAAATTACCCAGGGAAAAAACTTTCCCTAAACCCCAGACTTTCCCTGAAAAAGTACCGAGTAGGGGGGTAGGACTTTTCAGATTACCCGCAATTCATGAGGGGCGGGGCTGTGTGCTGAAGAACGCTGATTGGCGGAACACACACTTGCAGCGGTCCGCACTTCCTGGCACATGCAGCTGCTGCAAACTTTATTTCAAGCTTCACTTCCTTTGTGTTTTGATTAAGGATGGGTACTGAAACCCGGTATTAAATTAGATATTAGATTAGAAATGATCAAAGACCGTAGTATTGATAAGCACTAACAGTATTGGTTCTGTCAGTCTTCAATATACCTCAAATGTATGTGCTGATGACCTTGAGAGACATACAAAATGACTTGTCTATATGTATTTCTTTTTAAACTCTTCAACTCTCTCCACCGAGTACACTTCACACTCTTACATTATGTGAACATACCTCTAATTTATGAGGTCTAAAATTACTAATAGTGCCTTGAGGCGAGCCTCCTCAAGACAAGTTCTAGACAAATTAAGTTTGAGATGTAAACTTTTGCCATCTGTCTGCGAGAAAGAACAGAGTGTAATTATTTCATCACATCACTGCCTCCTACGAACAGATAAATGCTCTTAACACCTTTCTTAAGGCTCTCCTATCACTCATTGCACACAGGGCAATAAAACTAACTGCATTAGAAAAGATCAGAGATCTCTTAGTGAATGAGTCTTCCCCAGCTATAGGCTTACAGTAGCACTGATAGCAGTCCTCAGTCTAATAGGCAATGGTGGCTGTTATTAGGGGATGTCCATGATGTGATTAGCATTAACAGGGCCGGGCTGAAACAATCACATTAACAGCTGCTGGGAAGCTGAGCTGTCAGACACTTCACTAATAATTACATGTTAAGTGCAGGAAGGCAACTGTGGTGCTCACATTAGGAGTAAACCTCAGTAACCGCAGAGAGGCGAGACCTCAACTAAATGCTTTCAAGTAGCACAAACTACAGAAGAGCCAAGGCCAGCTCCTAATGTGAGGAACTGAAAATCAAAACTGTTGACAGATGGTGGTTAATTTTACAATGTAAAAATGAATACCTGGAAAACAAGGGTGGCACTAATTATTAACCACCAGATGATTTTTAGTGGCAAACATTTAATTTCCACCATTCTGGTGATTTTTATGCATCAATTTGGGCCTTTTCTGCATCACTGTGTGTGTAAATGACTTTAATTTTGTCAAAAGTCCTCTACTTTTTATGGGGGCACACCCCCGAAATGTACGCCTATGGCACCAATAAAAATCTCAGGGTGGAACACCAGAACCAAAAGCCAAAATTAAATTTAATTGCTGTTGTAGTATCAAGGCTAGAACTATGTCAATATGGAGAGTTAAGGAATCGTATACTGATTCAGTTTTTATTATTTTATATGAGTGTACCAGTTACTTCTATGTGGGGGATAATCATGATCTTCATTACCCATAACTTGGGGGCTCTGGGGAATCTGAAGTCTATTGTTGCCATGGAGTCAGTCAGTTAGCTGTGAGACTCAAATTGAGCCCCTTTTTTAAGCTGAAATTTGTTGACATTTTGATAAACTATGCTATTATAAGTATGCAGAATACCTTATCAGCAGCTCTTATCTGCAGTGTACACATGGATGTACAGACAGCTATCACTGGATTACTCTGATAATGAAGAAAGTTTTCTCCAGCAATATCTGGGCTTGTAGAAGTGCCTTTTTCTCTATGACAGTAAATCCCAGGTTGTAAATGTGTTAGTTTGCTTATTGCAGTCATATGACTAGTGTGAGTATTAGGGTCCCATTTTAAAGAATCCATCCATCCATCCATCCATCCATCCATTATTGTCCAGGGCAGCAGGCTGAGCAAAGTACTCCAGACATCCCTCTCCCCAGCAACACTTTCTGGCTCCACCTGGGGGATCCCGCGACATTCCCAGGCCAAGTGAGATATACAGTCTCATGCAAAAGTTAGGGCACCCCTGGTCAAAAGTTAGTTTACTATGTATAGTTAAGCAAGTAATAGATTACCTGATTTCCCAAAGGCAAAAAGTTGAAGAAGAAACATTTTTTCACTTTTTTTATTTCTTTTACAGTCTCAAATTAACAAAAAGAAAAATGGCCTAAAGCAAAAGTTTGGACACCCTCCATGGTCACTACTTAGTAGCACCCCCCTTGACAAGTATCACAGCTTCTTCATATTTTTTGTAGCCAGCTAAGAGTCTTTCAGTTCTTGTTTTGGGTATTTTAACCCGTTCTTCCTGCAAAAGGCTTCTAGGTCTGTGAGATTATTGGGCCGTCTTGCATGCACTGCTCTTTTGAAGTCTATTCACAGATTTTTAATGATGTTTAGGTCGCGGGACTGTGAGGGCCATGGCAAAACCTTCAGCTTGCACCTCGTAAGGTAGTCCTTTGTGGATTCCTAGATGTGTTTAGGATCATTGTCCTGATGTAGAAATCATCCTCTCTTCATCTTCAGCTTTTGTACAGATGCTGCGATGTTTGCTTCCAGAATTTAACCTCTACTCCATCCAGATCTAACTTCATCAGTCCACAGGACTAGATGTTCCTTTGCAGTCTTCTGAAGCTGAATTTTGTGGTTAGGACAAAGGGAAGGTTTTCTTCTGATGACTCTTCCATGAAAGTCACTGCACAGTAACTGGGATTTTGATTTTGCCTTTCTAGCAATCCTACAAACAGCTCTCTCTTCCAGACCTCAACTTGACCTCCACAGTTCCTTTTAACTGCCATTTCTTAATTACATTACGAACTGAGAATACAGCTACCTGAAAACACTTTGTTATCTTCTTATAGTCTTCTCCTGCTTTGTGGGCATCAGTTATTTTAGTTCTTAGAGTTCAAGGCAGCTGTTTAGAGGAGCCCATGGCTGCTGATTGTTGGGACAAGGTTTTAAGAGTCAGAATATTGTGTGAACTGTGAACAAGCCATAGGCCTAACAAGCTAATTGAGAGATTAAATGTCTTGGGGTGCCCAAACTGTTGCATTGTTCTTCTTTCCTTTTGTTCACTTCAAAATTATGCAAAACAAAAATAATACAGTAATCTTGCTTGAAATGTTGAAAAGCATGTTTCATCTTTAACGTCATGCCTTTCGAAGATCAGTTTATCTTCTACTCACTTAACTATTCACAGTAAAAGAAATTTTGACCAGGGGTGCCCAAACTTTTTGCATGACACTGTATAATCCCTCCATTGGTTCTGGGTCACTGGAGGCACCCAAGAGGCATCCTGATCAGATGCCTGAACCTGGCCCCTTTTTACACAACAGATTAGCTCTACTCCGAGCTTCCTCCTGGCGTGTGAACTCTTCACCTATCTCTTAGGCTGAGGCTAGCCATCTTACAGAGGAAACTCATTTCAGCCATTTGTATCTGCAGTGTTGCTCTTTCAGTCACAAGACCCTGAGATACTTGAACTCCTTTGTTTGGGGCAGCAACTCTTTCTACCCAGAGGGGTAACCCACCATTGGATGGATGGATTTACTCTTATGAATGCTACAAAGTCAGTATTACAAGAAAGGGATTGCTATATTTGGAGAACACAATGGTACATGTTATGAGTAGATTGGGTAGATCAGATCACATATGCATGTTTTAGCATTTGCAGACTGTCCATAGTACATATTGTACAGTTTCCCTAGCACAAGGCCGGTGCTTTGACAAAAGCATCACTTCTCTATGACCATTAATAACACATGACTTGTTAAAAATAAATCAAAGACATAAAGTGAAATACAATACTCAATGTTATATATATTTCATTTTTATGTCTACATTTACTATGTCATAATTCAATAGAAAACATTTGTCAAATTAACTCCTTGGTCCTTGGAATTGACAAGATACCTGCAAGTGTTTGCTCCATGAAATCAATTTTATGCTTCTTTTATAAAGGCCACATAAATCTCTATTAAATCCTCCTGCATTCTTAGCAGCTTACTGACAAAGAATCTATCAGGGAGCGTTGAGAGTGGTCTGCCTATGTTGGCTCAATGGTCAGCCGCCATCCTGCTGATCTCTTACTAGGTTGGTATTAACTTTCTTGGTCAGAATTCTACTTATACATGATTGTGTTGTTCCAGTGTTCATTAAAAGGTTTGTTTGATGTATTAGTAACACTTACCACAGCGACTGCCTCTGAGGCCAGGAGCTCCTCTGCTGACATCACAGTGTAGTATGCAATGTTGGTCAGCACGTAGCATGAAGTCACAATCCCCATGGAGATACAGATAGCTAATGGCACAGTCCTGATAATACCAGAAGCAGTACACTGTCATTCACTTGTGTGTCACTCACAGTCATTTCACCCCTTTTATGACCTCTGCTTTTCTCTTTCTGTACATTATTCATAGACATCTGCTGTGTATAAAACACCATCCCTTTAAGAGATTGTGGTCATTTCAGGTAATTCTGTGAGATCATGTTGGAAAGAAGATGTATCAGACTTCAATACCTGTTGATAGATACTTTCATTGTTGGTTTGGGTCTAAACATGAGATATATTGACTGTTGAAAATCATAATCACTCCATTTTAGCTCTGGTTTGGTCTCCAACAACTCTAGAAAAATATTTAGTTGCTAAATGCTGTGCTATGTTAAACAGCTAGTGCCTAACTGTGTCTGTGCTATGCAGTCAGTGTACAGTGGGTTTTGAAGTAGACAGACAGCAGACAGCTGTTACTGGTGGAACCCAAGCTAATGAGAGCCATGAGAGGGAGCCAGTTTAGTGCAGTTGCAGATCGTAAAATCAAAACAGAGCAACACCAATCCGCTCTGCGTAGCTAAAGGGGTGTGCAGAGTCTTAGATTACTTTATTGGTTCAGCACGGTGAGTGACTCCTTTTACATTAGTGGTCATGCTGCCTTTTGTTGATATAGAAATACTGATAGCTGCTTTAAGGACATTTCCCAGTAATATGGCTTAATTTACCTATGTGCAACTACTGAAAAAAATATTTTCCTTTCGGTTTGAAACAGAGCAAATACGGATGAACTATACAGATACAGCCAATATGTGGATTACACTTACCGCTCAGGGTTATCTACCTCCTCTGTCACAAAGTTCAAATAGAACCTGGAAGAGGAAACAGTTATTGTATAACCCTTAGTGATTAATAAATGGTTAACTGAAGCGTAGATGTAAAAATAGATATTGAACAAACTGAGACCAGTTGAGATTATATTGGATGACTGATCCTGTAAGGATGAATGTATATTTGAGTTCCTGTGAACGTGTGTGTGAAGACCATACCTACCACCCAGCATATGCATACATCCCTGAGTAGAAGGCCAGTGGCATACCAGACAGCTTCACATTGCTCAGCTCAAAGGCATTCTCAAAGTTTGTAGTCTCTCCTGCAAACACACACACAGACACACACAGACACACACACACACACACACACACACACACACATTTCTTCTTGTTGACATTTTGAAGCACTGTAATTGCTTCTAAATGAAGAGGGATTGTTGCAGCAATGGAATGATCTGTGCAAATAGCTCTTCCACAAGACCTGGGGTGATCATAGCAATAACAATAACAATAATAATAATCGTAAAAGTAGTTTTAACAATAAAACAGATAAATGGAGCAGTACTCCGCCTTATTAGTTTGGAAAAATACACTCCTCTGCACAACACAGGTACATCAGACTCATTAAATCACTCTCAATGTAATCAGTGTTCTGTTTTATACAGGAATGCACATTAATAAGCAAAAACTGCTCATACAAACTCATAAAACAATCTAATAGGACAATAACGTTGAACTGAATTGTTGAGAGCCACGAATTGTTTGTAATGATCACTGTGTGAAGACATGCAGAGGTGAATATAGATATCTCAATGATCAGATTAATCAGGTATCTAGGTAGTAGGGGTGAGGGAAAAAATTGATACAGCACAATATTGCGATATATTGCGTAGCAATATTTTATCAATACACGTCAAGTATCGATCTTTTATTATATACATTATTAATGTATGCAAGTATACATTTAAATGCAACTTCTGATACTAGAATAATAACATCAATTGCTTTTTGGTCCACCAGATGGTGCTGCTGTTTTTCTTTTTCCTGGTGAGGTCAGCAGAAGTCTCAGTTGGTGGCATTTGGCAGTAATTTCATCAAAACAAAGATGGAGTCACCAGAGAAAGACACTAGATATGTGCCGTCCCGCATTTCAAACATGTTTAAACATGTTTAGTCAAATAAACATGTTTAGAGCCTGGTGAAAATAACAGTTTTGATTTCTGTAGCTAATTTCCTCGTTCATGACATTGAAGGGGCTGAACTTTCAAATTCTATATTTATGGCGGTGCCTAAATGTGTTTTAAAATGTAGGAGCAAACTTTCAAAGATACATAATGGGTGGAGGATCTAGAGGTTCCTCCCCCAGAAGCATCATAGCACTGAGACAGCACTAGTTAAAATTCCAAATGATCTTCTGATTGCTTCAGACAAAGGACTCATCTTTGTATTTGTTTTTTTCTTAGATCTTAGTGTGGCATGTGACAATTGACCATCAAATTCTGCCACAGAGACTGAAACATTTAATTGGCCTAAAAGGTTCTGCACTAAGCTGGTTTAAATCTTATTTATCTGTCTGTTTTCAGTTCATTCATGTTCATGATGAATCATCTCTCCGTACTTAAGTTTGTTTTGGAGTTCTGCAAGGTTCTGTGCTCAGACCAGTTCTGTTCACTTTATACATGCTTCCCTTAGGTAACATCATTACAAATCACACTGTAAATTCCCATTGCTATACAGTTGACACACAATTGTATTTATCGATAAAGCCAGAAGAAATGGATCAATTAACTAAACTTAAAAAATACCTTAAAGACGTAAAAACCTGGATGAGCTCCAATTTCCTTATGTTTATGTGATGTCTTTATCTGATGATATAGTTTCTCTGCACGGTGGTGTGGTGGTTAGCATTGTTGCCTCACAGCAAGAGGGTTGCCGGTTCGATCCCGGGTGTGGGAGCCCTTCTGTGCAGAGTTTGCATGTTCTCCCCGTGTCAGCGTGGGTTCTCTCCGGGCACTCCGGCTTCCTCCCACAGTCCAAAGACATGCAGTTTGGGGACTAGGTTAATTGATAACTCTAAATTGTCCGTAGGTGTGAATGTGAGCGTAAATGGTTGTTTGTCTCTATGCGATAGTCTGGCGACCTGTCCAGGGTGTACCCTGCCTCTCGCCCGATGTCAGCTGGGATAGACTCCAGCCCCCCCGCGACCCCCAAGACAATGAAGCGGTTAGAAGATGAATGAATGACTAGTTTCTCTGGATGGCATTACTCTGGCCTCTAGCACTACCGTAAGAAACCTAAAATCCTACTCCTAACTTACAAAACTCTAAATGGTCAGGCTCCGTCATATCTATTAACCCACCAGAACACTGCACTCTGAGAATGCAGGGTCTCCACATTTAAGACTAGACTAGTTAGGGCTCGCTCAGGCTTGCCTTGGACCAGCCCTACTAAGGCTGATATAGGCCTCGTCTGCCGGGGGACCTCCTATAATACACCGCCTATAATACACCAAACACTTTCTCTCCTTTCTCTCTCCTTTGCTAACACTAATGTCTTGTTACTGCATCTCGCTAACTCGGCTGTAGTGCATGTACTGCATGGAGCTTCTTCTCCAGAGCCTTTGTGCTCCACTGCCTCTCAGGTTAACTCGTATTGCAGCGGTGCCTGGATAGTGTGACGTGTGTGGTTGGGCTGCTGCCTTGGTCCTGCCAGATGCCTCCTGCTGCTGCTGTTATCATTAGTCATACTTCTACTGTTATTATACACATATGATTATTGTCACATACATATACAATCATATATTAATATATACTTTCAACATATTGTACCACAATAGCCGTAATTATTATTATAATATTATTACTTTAATTAATGTTGTTGTAAGCTATTAACATATGGGGTGCCGTTTGTAAAGTGGCTCGTGCTGAAAATAACATCAATATTTTGCCACATTTAGTTTCAAACAATGTTTAAAAAAGTGTTGTGAATTTTTTAATGTCACCTTTTACCACATTTACAGCAATATTTGTTAACTTAGAAATATATTAAATAGCTAAATCTAAATATTAAATGTGGCACGTCAAATAAACTTCTCCAAACATGTTTTTTTGTTATTTTATGTAGTTATTATCACGCTAATGTATGTTCAAGTGTTCATTTCCCCCGATAAGTTGGTTTTAATTTGTTAATTGATTCAATAAACACAGTCTGACCTTCTCAAGCTTTTATTTTGGTACTTCTGGTGTGAATTTGCATATTAGCTAAATATTTAGTTTCACCCCTAACATTTAGATTTAACATTTAACATTTAGATTTAACATTTAACATTTACATTTAGCATTTAGATTTAACATTTATATTTATATTCAATATTTAGATATAGATTTAGCATTTACATTTAGATTTAATATTTAGATTTAACATTTAGATTTAATATTTAGATTTAGATTTAATATTTAGATTTAGATTTAATATTTAGATTTAACATTTAACATTTAGGTGCCACATTTAATATTTAGATTTAATTATTTAATATATTTCTAAGTTAACAAATATTGCTGTAAATGTGGTAAAGGGTGACGTTAAAAAATTCACAACACTTTTTTAAACATTGTTTGAAGCTAAATGTGGCAAAAAGTTGATGTTATTTTCAGCATGAGCGACTTTACAAATGGCACCCCATATTAACATTATCGTCTGTCCTGCATCTCTCTCTGTCTCTCTCTCTGTCTCATTGTGTCATACAGACAGAGTTGGGTATAAGTACTTTGATTACTTTTTGCAGTAACGAGTAACCTAACGCGTTAGTTTGCTGTTTGAGTAATCAAATATTTAAGTACATTTTCAAACAAGACATCATTTACTTCTGTTAGTTTTAGAACGCTGGTCCTTCAGCTCCGAAACAGCAATGGCTGTCGTTTGGTTCTAATAACGGAGATAACGTTAAACCTATCAGTCTGAAAGAAGCCACGGAGCTTGTGGCTCTCTACGTGGTCGGAGAAACGCTGCCGTTGTCTACGGTGGAATCTAAATAGGTGGAGTAGGACTCGCTGACAGACATATTTCAGACTCAGGACTTGCATTATGCCTGGTACACGCTACACGCTGGTACATTGGGTTATTCTTGTCCTATTTTTATTACTTTCACTATTATTTGAGTCACTGTGTCTGTTCATGTGCCAGCCGACATGTTGTTGTAGTCACCTAAAAGTGTCGGCAGATGGCAGGAGCTACATTTGAAGCGCCGCACGTAAACTGTCGAGCTACTATATCTCCGACAGGAAATTTTGACAAATATTTCAGAATAAAAGCCTATTTAGAAAATGGAGGGATTCTCTCAGTCGAGGTTATAAGGGGATTTTAATTTGAAACAAGTGTTGAGTTTGAAATGACGGTGCGATATGTTAACTTTACAAAGACAACAGAGCGGATAAAAAGTAAATATATAAACACACAGAGGGATTAATAAAAAACAGACCGTCTATAATGTAGTTTGTTTCAAATGAAGCTGGGAGCCTCTGCAGTTGTGGTGAGTAAAAGCCCCGTCGCTATTTGTTAATGTTATTACTTTATGTCCGACCGTGAACATGTACCATTGTTTGCTAGCTTGATGCTAATGACAGTAACGTTAACTCAGTGGGTTGACAAAGTGCCTCTGCTGTTTCACACCATCATTTCCCCCTTTTACTCTGTGTGGTAACATCCCTAGAGGAAATATTAAAAATGCTGGGGTGCTGTTGTCATACAGTTGTCTACGGCAGCAGATGGTTCTGTGTTTCTACTGGTCAAAATGAGGCTGTGATGGGAGAATTGGATCTCAGTGAAGGGCAAGTGGTCCATAACTTTAATTTTGGAGACAAAAAAATGTAGGCTTAGTGCCCTGTGGTCCATTGCCCAATAGGAAATGTAGAATACTCAAAAGTACTTTAAAAGTTCTTGAGTTACTTTTCTCAGGGAGTAACGTTGGAAGTACTTTTAAAGTAATTGAGTTACTTTACTCAGGGAGTAACGCAGTAACGTACTTTGATTACTTTTAAGGTAACCCTTACCCAACACTGCATATGGATTACTGTTAATTTATCATGCTGATCTGTTCTGTACGATCTTTTGCACGTCTGTCCGTCCTGGAAGAGGGATCCCTCCTCAGTTGCTCTTCCTGAGGTTTCTACCATTTTTCACCCGTTAAAGTTATTTTGGGGGGAGTTTTTCCTGATCTGCTGCAAGGGTCTAAAGGACAGAGGAATGTCGTATGCTGTAAAGCCCTGTGAGGCAAATTGTTATTTGTGATATTGGGCTTTATACATAAAATTGATTGATTGATTGATTGATTGATTGTTTTTGTGGTGCATATTCCCAAACAAATGTTAAATCAATCAAATGATCAAAAAATATGTGACATACAATAAATATTGGGCCTTTCAGGCCCTTGTGAGTCTAGGACAGTTGCCTTTTCTGCCCAGTTGGTAATCCAGCCTCAGATTAAACAATAACATACAACACACATAATTACAGAAACTAACATTATTTTTAGTCAGTGTTATACATGTTGTTTTACTGAGTTGTTTTTCCTTTAAGGAAAAAAAAACAAACAAAAAAAAAAAAACGCTGGCTGTTTCCATTGTAAAATGAAACAGGAGTCTGCAGTTGGTGAAGCTCAGCAGGTATCAGGAGAGCAATTTACAAACCTCCCAAAACTCCCTGCCTGGTCATCTGGTTCTACATTAGAGGATGAATGACTGTAATCATTAAGATCTGGTAGTGTTACTGGCTTTAGCTGATCTGCAGTTTCAAGAACTGTGAATGATAATTAAGAAAGGTATTTTTGAGTAATATTATATATGATGTGTCATTACAATTCCAGTTAACTTTATAGCTGAGATGAACACCAATATGCATATGTAGTAAAGACTGTCTCTATGTGCAGGGGTGCACCAGCTGTAAGGACACTATGAAATGCCTGAGTCGTGACTTGCTGTGTGCAGCTGCGTATCACAGCCTGCGAGTCTTCAAGGTTATATTTACAGTGCGTGTTGTTGTGTGACACAAAGGAGCCATGTTAATTGTTGCAGCTGAGTGCTCTGTGTGAAGTCTGAGAATGTTCCTGAACAGCAGTAATAAAAATTAAAAACCAAATGTCCTACAATCTTGTGGGGGTATTCTGGGCTGTAGTATAGTTTTGTACTAATAAAGGCTATTATGATGATAATGGTGGTGATGATGATGATGATGATGATGATGATGATGACAATGTGGTGGTGGGGATGAAGATGTCTTACCTTTAAAGAGCTGGTACATTCCAGGCACTATGATGAGGCTGATGGCCAGCAGCTTGCTGAAGGTGAGGAAGATTTGAATCCTAGCTGTCCATGTCACGCTCATACTATTCAGATACATAACAGAAGCTACAGGAACAAAAAGAGAGGCAGGAATTAGGTTGCTGTTGACATGATTTTTGTCCTGTGACAACATTCAATGCCAATGCAGCAAGTAGTGTGTCCCTCATGGAGCAAATCAGAGTTAGGATGTGGAGATCGTGATGGTGGATGGACATGAGGCATACTTTAATGTATAGACCATAGTGTGTGTCCCATCACAATTCAACAGTTTATGCGTACATGGTTTTCACCAAACCTGGGTGTTTAGTAACGACCTGTTGCTGTGTTTACAGCTGTTTTTTAGGCACAAAAAGCAGTTGTTATTTAGCAAGACACTGATGCTTTTCCTTGTGAGACTGTGCCCTCAAATAAGACAAAACATGATCTCTTCCCAACCATAACCAAGTGGTTTTTGTGCCTACACCTAACCACACATTTAAGGACAACTAAGGAAAAATGCATTAACTTCATCTATCCAAATTTGGGGTAAGGTGTTACATAAAACAACATATTTTTCTCTGGTGGCTGCTTCAAAATCTGCTAATTTCAGCATGGGCAGTTTTTATTGGTTGCTGTCACCAACTACAAACCAGAGAGAGCCTGCGTTTGTGTTACTGTGCATTTAAGTGTTACTTAGCACTTGGACAGCGGTGTCCAGGAGACTACAGTTGGGCTGTTGGACAAATATTTTGAGGATTGGCTAAGTACATGGCCGTTTTTGGATTTTGTTTGTTTCAAAGATATTTTTGGGGGCATTTTGCCTTTCATGGACAGGACAGCCAAGTGTGAAAGGGGGGAGAGAGAGAGGGGATGACAAGCAGCAAAGGGCCACAGGCTGGACTCAAACCCAGGCTGCTGTGGCAACAGCCTTGTACATGGGGCGCATTCTCTATCCACTAAGCCATTGACGAAGAACCGAAGAATCCATGAAAAACCCTCTTTTTTAAAAAAAAAATAAGGGGGGCTCTTTGGAACCCTTATGCTGTGTGCATATGCACGTACTATGCAATACATACCCAAAATGTGTATATGGTTTAATATACTTTCGTGTAAATAAACAGGAGTATGTATCTGTTCGGACACACTTAGCTTAATTACCATGTCACTTACTGAGAGCCCCTTTGCTGGTTGGCAATGTGTAAATATGGTAACTTGGGTCAACCTCAGTTCTACCAGGAGTTTAAAAATAATTTCAAAACTATATTGTGAAAGTAAAATCTTAAGTGCAACACACACTGCCGCTGGCGCGGCACTGCGGCCGTCAAGTCCCACCCCCCAACACACATTGGCAGCGGCACGCAGCGGCACCGTCGTCACTAAAGCGTATTTCCCACCCCAGCCCCCTA
The DNA here is from genome assembly GCA_035609425.1 of Epinephelus awoara. Classification (NCBI taxonomy): domain Eukaryota; kingdom Metazoa; phylum Chordata; class Actinopteri; order Perciformes; family Serranidae; genus Epinephelus; species Epinephelus awoara. The sequence goes on along the minus strand of CM069299.1, from coordinate 5,178,656 downwards.
GGTGGCTGTACCTACACTAGTTGCCAACAGTTGCCAACTGCTAGTAACAGAAGAAGAAGACGAAAAACTTCGAGGCAACAACAACTTGGATTTCAAAGGTGAGTTTCTTAAAAATCGTCTTTGAAGATTTGAAAAATTTGAAGCAACCAGAGTTGATACTACGGCCGCCGAGACCTACATAAAAGGCTTTTCTCGCAGCGGTATGGGTTTGTTCATAGAATATAACGTTTGACGTGTTTTGACACGCGGTGTATGGCGGCAGTGTGTGTTGCACTTTACACTTTTTACATACTGACACTTCAACTGAAGCATTATTGATGTTAAAGAGCTGTTGATCACTCTCTGTTATGAACACTGTCCCCTACAACATTGCATTTATGTTGCCATAATGTCCATTGTTTACTGTAATATTTCACCAGAGACAGTTTGCAGTTCACATACTACTGATTTCATATGAAAGTTTTAGACACACTAAAAACTCACATACTGTTCTGACCTACTAAATAGCATGTTAGTACTGAATTTCAGACACAGCCTTAGTTTTACAAAGAACCCTTAAAGTGTATGCTACTTGGGTACAGGTTTGAGGTACATTAATTTCAGTGCTTCATTTACTATGTATACTGTTTACATACCACAATCAATTTAATTTTAATTTAAACATAAAATATGGTACGGTATAGACTAACAATACCACAAATTGATTCCAATTGCATGCAACAGTAAAATGTTAAAGTGTCACTAACAATTAACCAATAATAAAAATTATATTGATAAAATAACATATACTTGATTGAGTGTGACTGTATGTGTGTGATAGTTGTTGGAAGTGTGATCTTGCGATCTTGTGTATATAGAATTTGTTGTCTCTTATGCAAAAAACATCTTGATTTCAATGAGATTTCCTGAATTAGTAAAGCTTAACTCTATAACACTTGATAACACTTGTGGGGGGTCACTTTTTTCCATACTAATACTACTAATACTTTTTTTAAGCATTTAGCTTATGATAATTGTGTCCTTTCAAGATATGATAAGATTAAACTTTATTTATCCCAAGGGAAATCCCAAGCTGACTGTTGCTGGCTGCCACTCAGAATTGTACTTAAGTACAATTTTGAATGTGGAGCTTTTACTAGTGACTGATGGAGTGTTGCTAATATTGTGGTATTGTTACTATTAATAAGGTTAAGGTTCTAAATACTTCTTTTGCTACTGCTTCTCTAGCCCCTTTTACACTGCCAGATTTTCCACAAATGTTGGGCTGTTTTGCCGGCAAGCTGCGAGACAAACAGACACACATTTTCCGCCTCGTAGGGTAGTTATATTGGCGGAACCTTTTAGTTAGTAGGTAGGTGTCATTTTGCCGCTCTCCCCGATTTTGTTTTTATACTGCCAATGCTGAAAGACTGATTGGGCTTTCCTGCAAATCTGCACAATTCCTGTTTAAAAAGGGCTTTTTTTTAAAAAAATTGTCTGTCTCCAACTGCACAGTTTAATTCCTGCTATCTGGAGTGTGCATTTCCTGTCATTTCCAAACCAGGTTACAACAGGTCAAAAAGATAATATCATATATTACATATTGTCACACTGATGTATTAATGTAACAGTGGTAAGGGTATACGTACTTATGCCGATGGCAGTGGCCAGTTTGACAGCTACAGGGGGGATATCACAGGGCATGAACAGAGGCTCCAGGATATACTGACCAAAGGCCAGAGAGATGACTGCCATCGCTGCAGGCCTGGAGGACACACACACACACACACACACACACACACACACACACACACACACACACACACACACACACACAGACAAAAAGTGGTTGACACACAAACATACTAATACTAGCATACTATCAGTGCAAACATATGGGATCATCAGTCAACACTGTAGCTGTACAGAGCTTTTTAGCATCAGCACACTATATTGGTTTTACAGTCCCCAACTCTGGTAAGAGAGCTCTGGTAAACTCACTGTACAGTAACTGCAGTGCAGCGAACAGCAGACAGACACAGTTAGAGACTAGCTGGTGAACAAAGTGGAGCATTTAGCAGCTGAAGAGACAGATATGTTTCTTAGGAATTGGTGAAGACCAAAAACAGAGCTTAAAGAGACTGGATATCGGACTTACAGTCATAGGTGGACACAAATGTGACTCAAATTGAATGATCATTCATTCATTATCCGGAACCACTTATCCTGTGATGGGAGGGCTGGAGCCTATTCCAGCGGACATTAGGTGAAAGACGGAGTACACCCCAAAGAGGCTTTGTTTACATCAAAGTATTATTTTTACTATTTTCAAGGTCATGAATGAACTTTAATGCTCAGGTTTTCCAATTAAATTCTGTAGAGAAGGCAGAATAATCCATACATACTATCTAGTAATATGTGATAAACAATAATGTTAGGAGAATATATCTGGTTACAGAAACAGAGTCTGCTCATCCCCTTCTTGTACACAGCATTGGTGTTGGCCTTCCAGTTCAGTCTGTTGTCGATGTGGATGCCGAGGTACTTGTCGTCCTCAACCATGTTGATGTCCTCTTCCCGTATGAACCGGGGTTGAAAAGTCGTCCTCTTCCTTCTAAAGTCAATCACCATCTCCCTGGTCTTGGCCACGTTCAGCAACAGCTGATTTCTTCCAGCCCACTCCACAAAATCATCCACCAGTGCTATGTACTCCTCCCGTCCATCACTTATACACCCAACCACTGCAGAGTCGTCAGAGAACTTCTGCAGGTGGCATGACCCAGAGTCATACTGAAAGTCTGTGGCGTGCAGGATGAAAAGGAGAGACAGAACAGTCCCCTGTGGAGCTCCTGTGCTTTTAACCATGTCAGACAGGACACTGCCCAGTCGGACAAACTGTGGTCTATCTGTCAGGTAGCCAGTAATCCAGGAAATGGTGGATGTGCTGACCCTCATTGCCTGCAGCTTCTCCCTTAGTAGCAGTGGCTGGATGGTGTTGAATGCACTGGAGAAATCAAAAAATGTGATTCTCACAGTGCTGCAGGGTCCAACCAGGTGCGAGTAAGATAGCTGCAGCAGGTAGATGATGTCATCGTCCACTCCCAGGTGAGGCTGGTAGGCGAACTGCAGAGGGTCCAGCGATGATTTCACCTGCAGCCTCAGGTGGGCCAAGACCAGCCTCTCCAGCACCTTCATCTTGTGAGATGTGAGGGCAACTAGTCAATAGCCACTGAGGCCAGATGATGTTGAGTTGGGGACTGGAACAAGGCAGGACATCTTCCACAGCACTGGTACTCTCTCCTGGCTCCGGCTCAGGCTGAAGAGATGTTGCAGAACAGCAGACAGCTGGCAGAACCCTTGGACTGATGCCATCAGGGCCTGCAGCCTTGCGTTGGGGAAGTCTCTCCAGCTGTCTCCTAACCTGGCCTGTAGTCACAGTCATGTGGGGGAGGGTGCATGATGTTTCCTCTGTTGTGTGGGAGGGGAAGGGTGCTGCAGAGGTGGTGTGTCTGTGTCCAGAGAGCTCACCACGGAGGGTTGAGGGGTGGAGTGGAGGAGTGACTGAAGCATTGGGAGTAGAGAGGGTGTGTGGATGTCTGGGTGTGTGTCAGCCAATGGCAGCCTTACAGCCAGTCTATATCCACAGAGTCAGATTAACCTAAGGTACTCTTTAGCATCTTTATGAAACAAACCAGGCTATCAAATTACTCCAATGCAAACCCATCTGCAGCTATTCTCCATGCTGAGAGCAACTGACATTGTATAAAAAGTGACAAACTGCATGGGTTAACAAAACTGAAATTTCAGTCATGAGAGCGCAGTTCATGTCCCGTTGAAACTAAAAGTCAGCGTTGCTCTAATGTAAAGTTATTTAATTACGTGCACAACTCTTGTGTGAAACCAAAAGTCACCATTATTTTAACGTAATGTTACATAATTTACATACCTGTGTTCCTTGAGAAATCAAAGTCACCACTGTTTTTACCTAACGTTACATAATTTACATATGGTAGTTGGTTGTGCGCACAAACAAATGTACTTATTTGAACCCAAAAAATTATATATTTTGTTTTTTAAATCCAACCAAGTAGTTGCCTAAACCGAACCGTGATCGTTTCACAATTTAACCATGTTACAACACGTTTCATTTGTGCATCACATAGAGACACTAAAGGGTGCCCTGTGCAATGCTATGAGGGGCAAAGGGGCGTGACAAAGAGTTCATATTTAATGACCTGGGTAAACAAACAGGTTGCACCCCTGTAACCCCACTCTGAGCCCACTTGGCCATTTCAGCTCTAATATACCTATGTATAAGTTCTGTTGTAGCATGTATTATGTAGTTATTCAGCACGTGTGTGTGTGTGTGTGTGTGTGTGTGTGTGTGTGTGTGTGTGTGTGTGTGTGTGTGTGTGTGTGTGTGTGTGTGTGTGCACGCGTGCTATGGACCTGGCTTCAATAAGAATCAAATGAGGTTGGCTGGTCCCACAGGCTCATCTTATGGCTCATCAGTGTTTCCCTCTTCCTTTCCCACAACAGCCACTGAGCTGTTGAAGCCGGGGAAATCTCTCTTTGTCTCCCTCATTCTTGTTTTCATTCTCTGCCTCTGTCTCTGTTCATTTCCCATGGTTTCCATTGAGTCCGACTTGCCTGAGGCCAGCATAAAATTGGGCAGCTCAGGATAGCCACTAGACTGTTTATACTACTCGCCTTGGCTGTGTACATACACAGCTTTACACAGAACACTTTCTCACCTTACTGGTCTAAACTAAATTCAGTATCTCACCTCACAAGGTCACAGCCAGAGAGAGCTTTTAGTGTGGTGGGCTCAGTCACCCTACACAGTCTAAAAAACTCTTCTGAAACACAGATCATATGCTGGGAGAACAAATATTCATCTATCATTAATTGCATTATGCGCAAATTGGATTGGACTGAAATGCTTTCTCCCTGTAGAGTTAAAGGTGGCTCTGAAAAAGGGTGTAGCTTGTTCCATCATAAGGAATGGCAGCTAGTCAACTTAGATTCGTAGCACTTACAGTGGGTCTCAGCGGAGGCCATCTCTGCATCATCATCATCCTCTCTGTTGTCACATCACCAGTAAATAACTACATGCACTATTTACAGCAGTATTTAGGAGCTATGACAAGGCAAGGATGTGACACAGAAGTAGTGTATTTAGCTTTGGTGTAGAGATCCTGTGTGTTTGGAACATATTATGAATTGGGCCCTGATCACACATACAGTGTTTTAGCAGCTGGAGGTGCCTCTAGGTGCCTGGTGTTTTTGTCAGAGTGCTCTGAACTCCTCGAGCTGAAAAAGCTTCAACTCAGAGCTGAAAAGTGCCACAAGCCATCTCCAATTTTTTCCCATTGTCCAATCAGATGATTTGAGAGGCGGGCCTTCTGTGGTGGTCACAACAAGTTTACAGTTGGTAAACAATGGAGGAGAAAGTGGTGGTAGCGGTTACTGGATACCCAGAGCTTTACAACAACTTTACAACCCACAGTTACCACAATCTCAATAGAAAACAGCAGCGGTGGAAGCATATAAGTGCAGTAACGGCCATCATGGAGGCGAAGCTCCCAGTCCAACTGGTGGTAGTCCCCATGATCCACCCTCATTTTTAGGGTACCCACACAGACCTCCATTCCTTGTTTGATTGATTACATTGGAAGGTTAGGGTAAGGAGGTGATGGGAGGTTTGCCTGGCAACAATAAAAAGGTGCAGCAAGCCTTTTTTCACAAGTGGCTTTCAATTAAAAAAGGCAGTGCAGTGCGCCTCGTGCAACTGGACCCATAGTTAATACAAACATATTAATGAATGCAGTTATAAGGTTAGGTTCAGTAAACCCGATGAAAAGAGGTAGACATTACCTTATAGCAATAAGATCAGCCCATAGCCTTACGAAAGCCATCTGAGGTCCAAAGGCTTCCAGTATATATGTATAATGTCCACCAGACTTCTTAATACAAGTGCCAAGTTCAGCATAGGACAGGGCTCCTGCAGGGACAGAAGTGACAGATTAGGTCTGGCTCTGAAACAAGAAGGCAGGCAAAGAACAGTCCCAAGGCTTTTAAACTGTCTCAGCTACATCTATAGAAATGTACAGTCCTTCCCTGGGCCCCATGATCACCCAGATATATACGACTGTGGGAGCCTTTCAGGATCTCAACCCATAAGTTAAGGAAAACAGTTTCAGGTGGACACATTTTAATTACAAGTATAGGGAATACGAAGGGAAGCAGGAAAGGGGTTAAGGCCGGGATCTTGTGCTTGGACCTTTCATTACTGTACAAAAATTAAGGATTTAAGGATACAGCAACAATATATGCTCTAAAAACACAGATGTGCACAGTATTACTTCAGCACTGCCTCCTGCAGCTCCAATATTTGATCCCTCCTTCCTCAAAAGGTACATCTATATAGTACAACCTATACAACCAATACAGTACAAATATGAGATATTAAATGTTCACACTGATAAACTTTATTGTTTTTTGTAAAATATACACTCATTCTGAATTTGATGTCTGCAACACGTTCCCAAAATGCTGGGAAAGTTGTGGAATGCTCAGAAAACACCTGTTTGGAACATTTCACAGGTAAACAGGTTAATTGGTAACAGATTTTAGTATCATTATTGGGTATAAGGACATCTTTGAAAGGCTCAACTGTTCACAGGCAAGGATGGTCACTTTGTAAAAAAAACATGCACAGGCAATAGTCCAACGGTTTTAAGAATCAAAGTATCAAAAGATTTGGAAAATCTGGAGAAATAACAGGCAAGGCTGATAACCAGCATTAAATGCCTGTGACCTTTGATCCTTATGGTGGCTTTGCATTAGAAAACCGACATGATTGTATAAAGGAGGAAGAAGTCCAGACTCTACCACACAAAGTAAAAGTTAAAACCACATATCAACAACATCCAGAAACACTGCTGGCTTCTCTGGGCCTGAGCTCATCTGAAATGGACTGAAACAAACTGGAAAAGTGTGCTGTGGTCTGAGTACACATTTCAGATGGTAATCTTGGACATTGTGTCCTCTAGGCTAAAGAGGGAAAGGACAATCTAGATTGTAACCAGCACAAAGTTTAATGCCAGCATCTGTGGCAGTATAGAGGTGTGTCAGTGCCCATGGCATCATAGGTAACTCCACATCTGTGAAGGCACCACGAATGCTGAAAGGTACATACAGTATCTCACATAAGTGAGAAAACCCCTCCCATTTTTGCAAATATTTCATTATATCTTGTCATGGGACAACACTATAGAAATGACATTTTGATATAACTTAAAGTAGCCAGTGTACAGCTTGTATAGTAGTATAGATTTACCTTACTCTGAAAATTACTCAAAACACAGCCATCAACATCTAAACAGCTGGCAACATAAGTGAGTACACCCCACAGTGAACATGTCCAAAGTATGCCTAAAGTGTCAATATTTTGTGTGCCAACCACTATTATCTAGCACTGCCTTAACCCTTTTGGGCCTGGAATTCACCAGAGCTCACAGGTTGCTTCAGGAATCCTCTCCCACTCCTCCATGATAACATCATGGAGCAGATGGATGTGAAGACACCTTGCACTACCCCACCTTCAGCTTGAGGATGCCCCACAGGTGCACAGGTATGTTAGGGCTGGAAACATACTTGGCCAGTCCATCACCTTCAGCTTCCTCAGCAAGGCAGATGTCATCTACTAGGTGTGTTTTGGGTCATTATTATTATTATTATTACTTAAGGAGGTCTTACCTTTAGTTAACATTCATATTAGATATGATCAATATATCCTTTTTAACAGGCTATGTACCACAGTCTTTTAAGGTAGCTGTAATTAAACCTCTCCTAAAAAAAAGCCCACCCTGGATCCAGAGGTGTTAGCCAACTATAGACCAATATCTAATCTTCCCTTTATGTCAAAGATCCTTGAGAAAGTAGTCGCAGACCAGCTGTGTGATTTTCTCCATGATAATAATTTATTTGAGGAATTTCAGTCAGGATTTAGAGTGCATCATAGCACTGAGACAGCTCTAGTTAAAATTACAAATGACCTTCTGATTGCTTCAGACAAAGAACTCGTCTCTGTACTTGTTTTATTAGATCTTAGTGCAACATTTGACACAATTGACCATCAAATTCTGCTACAGAGACTGGAACACTTAATTGGCCTAAAAGGTTCTGCACTAAGCTGGTTTAAATCTTATTTATCTGATCGTTTTCAGTTTGTTCACGTTCATAATGAATCATCCTTACGTACTAAAGTTTGTTTTGGAGTTCCGCAAGGTTCTGTGCTTGGACCAATCCTATTTACTCTATATATGCTTCCTTTAGGTAACATCATTAGAAATCACACTGTAAATTTCCATTGTTGCGGATGATACACAGTTGTATTTATCTATGAAGCCAGAAGCAAGTAATGAATTAACTAAACTTCATAATTGCCTTAAAGACATAAAAACCTGGATGAGCACCAATTTCCTGATGTCAAATTCAGACAAAACTGAAATTATTTTTCTTGGCCCCAAACAACTCAGAGACTCTTTATCTGATGACATAGTTTCTCTAGATGGCATTGCTCTGGCCTCTAGCACTACCGTAAGAAACCTCAGAGTAACATTTGATCAAGATTTGTCTTTTAATTCTCATTTAAAACAAACCTCACGGACTGCATTTTTTCATCTGTGTAATATTGCAAAAAATAGGCAAAAGAAAAATTGGTCCATGCTTTTGTTACCTCGAGGCTGGATTACTGTAACTCTCTATTATCAGGTAGCTCTAGTAAGTCCTTAAAAACTCTCCAGCTAATTCAGAATGCAGCAGCACGTGTAATAACAGGAACTAAGAAACAAGATCATATCTCTCCTGTTTTAGCTTCTCTGCACTGGCTCCCTGTAAAATCCAGAATTGAATTTAAAATCCTACTGTTAACTTATAAAGCTGTAAATGGTCAAGCTCCATCATATCTTAGAGAGCTCATAGTGCCATATTATCCCACCAGAACGCTGCGAATCGGAGAATGCAGGGTTACTCGTGGTTCCTAAAGTCTCCAAAAGTAGATCAGGAGCCAGAGCCTTCAGCTATCAGGCTCCTCTCCTGTGGAATCATCTTCCTGTTGCGGTCCAGGAGGCAGACATCATCTCCACATTTAAGACTAGACTTAAGACTTTCCTCTTTGATAAAGCTCATAGTTAGGGCTGGCTCAGGCTCGCCTTGTACCAGCCCCTAGTTAGGCTGACAGTTTTGCTGCTGCTGCATCATTAGTCATACTTCTACTGTTAATATACACATATGATTATTGTCACATATGTATACTATCAGATATTAATATATTATTATTAATTATAACATTATTACTTTCATTAATGTTGTTGTAAGCTACTGTCATTACCATCTGTCCTGCATCTCTCTCTGTCTGTCTTTCTCTCTTTCTTTCTGTCGCATTGTGTCATACAGATTACTGTTAATTTATTATGCTGATCTGTTCTGTACGACATCTATTGCACGTCTGTCTGCCCTGGAAGAGGGACCCCTGTCAGTTGCTCTTCCTGAGGTTTCTACCGGGGTTTTGTTTCCCCCTTAAGGTTTTTTTGGGGGGAGTTTTTCCTTATCCGCTGTGAGGGTCCAAAGGACAGAGGGATGTCGTATGCTGTAAAGCCCTGTGAGGCAAATTGTGATTTGTGATATTCAATCAATCAATCAATCAGTTTTATTTAGGAGCATGTCCCCCTCAATGTATATGGTGACTACGGTCCTGTCATGTATGCTTAGGCTACAGCTGTCTGTGTGCACAAAGGTGAAGTATGCTGGTCTTGTCATACAAAGTCTGACAAGTGTCAATTGGACAATATGGAGATATTTGCATCTTGAAAGCCAGACTACAAATGTGGATAGACAGGGAGAATCACAGGCAAGCCTAAGACGTGGCAGGATATGATATTCCTCACTATATGAAGTGATAACAAGATGAAGAAATTCCTCAGGTTTTATTTTGTAGACACTTAATCTGTATTTATAGCGTGATGGGATGACAGCACAATGATGTGTGTGGTATCACTGGAAAGCTCTGCTCCTGCACTTTCATGTGATATGCGTGGTATTTCTGTGTGAGCCTGCATTCGCGAGTAATCCATCCAAGAGTAATGTGTGTGCAAAGCTGTATGAAAGCTCTGTTATATCATATAATTTTAGTGTAACTTTATCTTTTTTTTTTTTCGCTGTGAAAACATTGGACTATTGACAAGTGCTTGGTCAGAAAGCTACGATTCCACTGTTTCACATTATATGCATGGCTTCTCGCTATGACGCACGGTCACAGAGAAAATCAATAGGGAAGAACAGGTGTGAATTTGGACGCACTATGCATCATTCGGGCCCATAGGGTTATGCAAAAGTACCTGGTGGAGAAACGTGTCCTTTCCTCGCTGTCGTCCATGATCAACAGCAGCAGCAAAGGTTAGTAACGTTAGCAAACGTTAACCATGTTTACACATTCAGCCCTGGCTATGCAGGGGCGGATCTCTTGGGCAAGAGCGTTAATTAAAATGGTTTGCCGTCTTCTTCTCATGATGGCTTTTCCTATGGCCAAGGCTAGCTGAGCTGACAGCTCTACTTCCACTTGCCTGATTGTAAATAGGGCTTGCAGTCCTCTCTCCATGGAGAAAATGGAAATTATTGAAAGAAATATGAAAGCAGCCGGTACCTTGGCTTGGATAGCTTGATATGTTGCGTAGTTGTGTAGTCGTAGTGTAGTTTTCACGCTGCAAACATTTAATTGGAAACACACGATTTGCATATCTAAAAATGCGCATTTCCCAAAGATTCAAATCACTTTTAGATGGAAACAAGGTTTGTTTCACTAGCAAGGATCACGCCACAACAATATGAAGTTAAACGTTTTAATGAATGTTCTGAGGTATGAGGTGATGTTGATGGTGAGTGAATGTAGAGGGGAGGGGCAAAGATGGATGGAGGATGTCGTCAGCCAGGCTGGTCCGGAGGGTACACTGGACGCTGGGCAGAAGGAGACTCAGTGTGGGGGTTCCGTCTCAGCGTTTTCCACCCAAGCTGATTATGGACCCCTAAAAGCGTTGGATTTTTATAAGCTCAACTGGATGTGAGCTTGACGTAGATCATTGAGGTTGTTATGTGTGTATGTGCGGTATGCCTGAGAGGACCAGCGACCTAGGGCCTGGATGGTTTGATCAGAGATGCCCATTCTGGCTGCGGTGGAGGCTGCGCTGATGTGGAAGGAATGGCTTGAATAATGTTCAGAAGAAATGCCTGAAATGCGGAGGACTCTGTGTAGATGTTTCTGGAACCAGAATCAGGTGGCCATTTTTCCTGTTTCAATTAAAAATAAAAGGTGTTGAGGTAATGCGTTGGAAGCATACCTGGAGTGGATGTATTTTGTCAGCGGCTCATATGGGCTGAGAAAGGAGTTGAGGCGGAAGAGGTAGATGGGGAAGGAAATGCCTAGTTGATCGGTTTTGCTCCTTCAGAGTGTGAATATGAGAGAGTCAGAGGTATGGAAGGTTATGTCAGACATACTGGGATGATGAGAAGGGTTGTAAGTAGAAGAAGTTGGGGCGAATTTGGAGCATCTCAGGAATCCAAAGAAAGCTAGCAGGAACGTGGATTCGAGGGTTAAGTCGACCATTGGGAACATGTAGCCTGAACGTAGGGTGTGGATGCAGAGGCTGAGAAGGTCGCAGGTCAGTGGTAGGCATCTAGTCGGAGGCGTGGGTTCCTGTTTGTGCAAGCCTTTGACTAGCATGGTGACGTGTGAATGAGAGGTGGCTGGACAAGGGGAGCCAGTGACTAGTTTATGGAAACAGTTGATTCCTGCTAGGTAGATCTGGATAGTGGATACTCGGATGTTTAAGATGGAATGAGCATGGGTGATGAAGTTGCAGATGGACGTGTTGTTGAGAGAGGGAAGTGACATCTGGTAGGTGGTGTGATATGCTATAAAAGAGCCGCCGAGTGCTGGGAGCGAGGCTGTTCAGTATGGCCTCTTGTGAAGCGCTTGTGAAGTTTCTTAGCTGTGGAGCTAATTGAATATTGTGGCTGAAAATGGTGGGACTGGTGTGGGATGAAGATCCGAGTTTGGAGCCAAGTGTCTGAATTTCTGGAATGAAAAGCGAGACAATGAGTCAGCGATGCTGTTGTAATGACCGGGAACATGAGCTGCCTGGAGAATGAACTGTTGTTGAGCTGAGATTAGTGTGAGTCTGCGCATGAACTGCATGATGATGGGAGAGCGAGATCGCACTTGGTTAATGATCTCTACAGCTGCTGTGTTATCGGAGTGGATGAGTATGGATATTATTTGACCATTCGTGCCCCCAAAGAATGGCAGCTATGATGACGGGATATAGCTCATGGAGTGCAGATGAAGGAGAGCGGGACTCTGAATCGAGAGAGCTAAACTCTGAGAACCACCTCCCTCCATAGTAGCCGCCGAAACCTTTGGAGGGAGCTGCATCTCTGTAAAGTTGGATGTCTTCGGGCTGTGTGAGGAAGTCTTCGTAAAAGAATGAAATACCATTCCAGGAGGACAGGAAATGCTGCCACATGCACATTTCCATTTTGCAGGCGGCATCTAGGGTGACTCTGTCGTGGAGTGAGGGGAGGACGGTTGCTGCTTTAGTCAGAAGGTTGGAGAGGAAGGATTTTGCCTGAGGAATTATGCGAATGGCATAATTGAGGTGGCCAAGGAGGGCTAGCAGCTGGCGTTTGGTGCATCTGTCTGCCAGGAGATAGTTAGACAGGAGCAAAGTGATGTGCTGTATTTTCTTGGCTGGCAGAGAAGCCTGGAAGGAGACTGAATCGAGAGTGATGCCCAAGAACTCGGTGGATGTGTCAGGCCCTGAGGTTTTCTCTTCAGAAAGAGGAACACCAAGTTCCAAAAAGGCTTTGATGAAAGTAGTGAGCTTGTGGCGAGGGGGTGAGGATGGTGGAGTGACGATGAGAAAATCGTCGAGGAGGTGTAATACATGAGGGAGTTTGTGGTTGTTGACCAAGATCCAGCAAAGGGCTTCTGAGAATGAGTCAAAGATCTTAGGACTGCTTCTGCATCCGAAGGTGAGGCGTACTGAGAAGTAAAAACTTCCTTTCCAGCAAACACCGAAAAAACGCCGGTAGTCTGGGTGAAGGGGCAGAACTTTAAATGCGCTGGTGATGTCAGCTTTGGAAAGCCAGGCCCCGCGTCCTGCTAGACGGATGAGGGTGATGGCGTGGTCAATGTCTGTGTATTGCATGGAGAAATCTGGGCATGGTATGACGCTGTTGATGCTCGGGATGTGTGAGCCGTGTGGTGAAGATAGATCAATGATTAGCCTCTTTTTGCCTGAATATTTCCGAGTTGCGATGCCTATGGGACTGATGCGGAATATAGGAAATGGGGGACTGTCGAATGGCCCTATCATGAAACCCTCTTTGACTTCCTTAGCCAGCAGGGTGTCGACAGTGTGAGGTTCCGCGAGAGCGGACTGGAGGTTATGACGTGTGAAGTGTCAGGAAGTACTTTCATACCGGGATGGAAACTGTGTGTGAAGCCATTGATGAGAAAATCAACAAACAGTTTATCAGGATGATGTTGTAGAGCAGTGGCAAGAATGTTTACCTTAATGGGTGTGTCGAGGTGCCCTGCTAGTCATGCTGCATGTGTGGTAGGGTTGTGAGGGCAGGTGGTCCTGGCGTGCGCACCTCCGCAGAAGGAACAGATGTGCAGGAGGCGGCAGTTGGAGAGGGAGGAGCCCAGGTGGTTGAAATTATTGCAGACCATCCTTCCTGCCTGGTAGAGGATTGGATGCCCCCGTTTGTCCAGCCCCTTAGGCACTGGGACATTGACTGAGGGACGTAAGTCTGCAGGCTTAGGGATGATGGAAGGTGGGGGTGCAGCTGCTGATAATCGGTTGAAAATTGAGGTGGTGGGGCACTGACTGTGCATGTGGTGGCTGGGTGGGAGGGAGCTCCACACAACTTGCAGGAGAGGAATGTGCGGGCAGCGAAGATGCGGCAGTATAATTCAGAATCGAGAGTGCCCCAGTATGTTCCTTGGTTAAACTGTCGTATACGGCCAGCTGCCTGATCAGTGAAATGGACGTGGTAAGAGTAAAACCCTGTCCCTCCGAACCGTAGTGCCATGTCGAGCACTATTGACAGGTAGTCATCTATCTTAGGTCTCTGTGCAGGGAAGGCTGAGCAGATGTCATCTCTGAAGAGTGAAAGAGTGAGGGCGAATAGGGGGATAGACAAGTCGGAAAAAGGGAAGGAGACTGTACAGCTTGTGGTGGAGCCCTCTGGTTTGCTGTATTGAGCTCTTGACCTGCTGTGCTGCTGGTGAGAGAAGATGGGGGAGCAGAAGCCATGTTGTTTTGGATAACTGAAGAAAGGGTAGAGGAAGGGATGATGGGATGAAAGGATGCATGTGCACAGGGATTTTGTGAAGCCTGCGAAGACAGGGATGAAAAGAAAGCTGAGATTAGCTGAGAGAAGTCAGAGACAGAGGGAGCAGGCACAGGGGGAAATACAACCTCCCACCTACTAGGGGGGGCTGATGTTGCAGGCTGTGGTTGTGGCGGGGTGACCTGGGTGACGTCACAGCTGGCGACGCTGGCGGTGGTTGGCCCGGGTGTCAAAGCCGGAAGCACGAGAAGCACGAGAAGCACGGGAAGCGTGGTTGAAGCAGCGCCGATGGAGGCTGAATACAGCTGAAACAGTTTGGATTTGTTGTCGGTACGGTGGAAGGGGATGTCTTTCTCCCTCAGGAACCTTTGGAGACGGGCAACGGTCCAGTTTCTAATGTCGGGCAGTGATTGTGGACGTGGAGACTGGCTGCAGTCCGGTTGCTGCTCCGGAGGAGGATAACCGGTCTCGTACAGTTCGTCGTACAGGTCGCTGTCGGAGTCAGGTGGACCGATGTGCAATTCGGCGTCCATGGTGGGTGAGTAGCTAATCGCTGTATTGACTTTAGTCGAGGATGCTGTTAGCTGCGTGAAGCACTATCTGTCTGAGGATCTGATGAGAGATCTGAGACAAACAGGGCTGGATGGGTTGACCAGGTATATGTAGGCTTGTCAGGTGATTAGAGGTGTGGTTGAGGCGTGATCTTGCTCCCAAGCCTAAGTTAACTAGTTAACTTCATCTGTGTTTAACCACGGGTGCGGGTTGGGTCGCAGGATTTTTTTTTTTTTTAAGATATCTTTGGGGGCTTTTTAGCCTTAAATGTATAGGACAGACAAGCATGAAGGGGGGGGGGGGGGGGGGGGGCATGCAGCAATGGGCCACACAAAACCCAGGCCGCTGCGGCGACAGCCTTGTACATGGGGCGCCTGCTCCACCACTAAGCCTCCAGCACCCCGGGTTGCAGGACTTTTAATAACATAAGACATAATGGCAGGTAAAGAGTCAGTTCTGATGCTGAGCTTTTCAGGAATGGACCGTGCTGGTTTTTTAAAAAAAATTAACCCATGCAGGACTCTGACATGTATGACTTTGGGCAAGTGTGAAAGCCTGAGCTTTCCACATGACTTTTTCACATTTGCACACTGATTTGTTTAACACTTCTTCTTTGATGGCACAATTAGCATCTCTTCCCTTTTCCTGTCTGCAGCCTCAGGTGGATCAAGACTGGATTCAGTTCCCTGATCACAGTAGCCAGATTCATCTGTTTGGAACCTGTGCAGAAATGTGTTCTTGGCCCATGTTGCATCTAAATTAAAGCTGGGGAGGTAATTTTATTTTGGCATAATTTCACTTTTTCTTGAGTAATTTTTTACGGGAGTAATTGGACTTTTACATGAGTTTCAGTACTCTACCCATCACTGCTCAGGTGTGGGGATGATGCTGCACAGAAAGTGTATTTTTTGAAGCAGGAGCAAATACAGTCACGTATTTTACTATTCTGATACATTAAGGATTTGAGTTATTTTGGTTATTGAAAGTACATTCATTGTAATAATTATATTCTATCTATATTTTACATTCAGTGCCTGTTAGAAGGAGAACCCTGCCCTTCTGGGATGCTTCTGAAACGCGCTGCAGCGCGTCTGCTGGAATTACAAGAATTGTCTAGAGTAGCTGAACAGCTGAGTGCACTTTTAAAAATTTGAAGAAGATATTTGGTGTGCCACATTGCTGGACTTTTGTCTATGATTCATATTATTGTAACCTTCACCTCCACCAGCACTTTAGTTAAATGTAGCTGCTCTTAAACCAGGACAGACATCTCTTTCACCCACTGATCCACCTGTGAACCAACTCACCAAAGAGTGACAGCACACCGCAGGCGATCCAAACAATCAGGGACATTCCTATGCTGCCTGAGTGCTTCAGGATGCCCTTTGGAGAGATGAAGATCCCAGCTCCTATAATGGTCCCGATGATGATGGAGATCCCACGGAGAAGGGTCACTTTCTTCCCCAGGCCCACCTTCCTGTCATCCTGCGGTTTCCCACCTGGATCTGACTGAGCCCCATTTTGGTGTCCATTCACTGCGTCTTTCCCATCTTTTTGACTAGATGCATTCCTTTTGGTCATTTTCTTAAACACCTATAAACACTCACAACCACACACAGTCTCCTCTTTTTAGAAGTGTATTTCACCTGGGATCTGTCCCTGTGGTCTAGCCCAGACACACTCAGATTGTGGGACTGGTGCAGGCAGTTAAAAACTAAGTCCCAGAGAGTAAAGACCTCCCTCTCTCCCCCCCCCCCCTCTCTGTCTCTCTGTCTCTCTCTGTCTCTCTCTCCACCACTCTTACTTAAAACTTTTTTTCTCTTGTTCCTCTTTCTCACTAACTCCGGCCTGTACTGCAGTCTCATCCTGTTTATGGTTTCCTGTGGTCCCTCCTTTCTTCCCTCTCTATTCCTATGAAGACATTCAGTTATTTCTAAAACCCTCTTCTAAAATCACCTCTGATTCACTAGGTGAGGTGCTCCTTTAGTGCAAGGTTAACATGACACAGCAAAAAGGGCTTCACTCTGTTATCAGGGTTACCTCATCCTGCATTAACGTAACAAAAGCTGTATGACTAAAGCTCTGGGATAGCTGTATTCATGGCAACATGTGGGTACCAGCTGGGAGAAGAAAAGCAGCCACTTAAAGGAGGTTTCGCACAGACTACCTTGGATTGTTGTGGGTGTGGTACAGCGTATTCAAAGGAACAGAAACTAGGAAATGTGTTGGCAAACTTTCCAGTGTTGTTTTACTTGGAACAGATCCACTTATGACAACAAATGCAGTTCAAAGTTCTTCTCATGGTGACATGTTGAATCACTGAAGAACAGGAAGCAGAAAAAAAGGGTGAAAAAGGACAGATGCAGTAACATACAGCATACAGTAATGACTATGATACCAATACCTTCATGACAAAGCATTCATCAAAGCAATTTGTTTTTAAAAATGTTTCTTTTAAAGGATAGTGATATCTGATGTTCTAGTTATTGACTCTCTCTGTGGTTCTCTGTGGACTCTCTCTGTGGTTACGTAGATTCGTAAAAAAAAAAAAAAAAAAAAGCAGCTGGACATTGTAGGTTTTAGCAAATGTTACTCAAACAGCAGTGACTCTTTTAACCATGAGATATCCTTCTTTTTCCAGGAACTGTTTTTTTTAAGTGTGTAGACTTAAAATATTGTCCGTTGGACAGATGTAAAGCTCTGGGTAGCCCAGCATTAAAATAATTAACTACTTCTCCCTATTTATCAGACTGATATTTACTGAACAAGGGAAAGATATCAGTCAGCTGTGACTGGTTGTTCCTCGTCACATGACATGTGGTGTGTGCTGATAAACTCAGTTTATCTCAGGGCACACCCAAATAAATAGGCACTCTGGGACGTGCGTGTGCTGCAACTGCATTGCTCTGGCATTTCAGCGTGCCTGCCGTGCAACTACATTAAAAACAATGGATTGGAGGGTGCAAAAAAAGCAGCATGTGTACAAAGACGAATATTATGCAAAATGCACTTTTTCATAGCTTTTCAACATAAATATACTGTATGTCCCTGATCTTCCCCGCCCACTGACTCTACCTTGCTGTCTGCCACTGTGATTTCCTTGCTATCACAGACCTGGTAACACAACAGGAACAAAGCACGTTACTTGTTCTGTTGGAGGCTGTAAGAACCAACAGATACGTCTTCATGTTTTTACTGCAATATAAGATTTTTAAAATAATTTAAAATTTTTGTCACTTGTCACTTGCTTCATTTTTTAGGCCCAGACATTGCCACGTGGTTTAGAAATGTGAATGTGGTGAGATTTATGGCAGGAGTGCAACTAAACTTGGTCACAGTGGGTTGGTTGCAGAGACGCCGACAGTAAAAATGCAGAAGACTGGAAGCACAGACCAATCAGAGCAGATTGGGCATTTCGAGGGGAAGGCCTTAGGGAAACAGGTGCTAAGAGCAAAGTTATTTTTTTTTTGTACATGAAGCTAGTGATAGTTCAATCAGGTAGACGGTTCTTTTGCATGCTAAGCCTGTGATTTATTTGTTATACCATTTGCCATTCACTCCTCGCATGTATGCTCATTCATAATTTCTTGCTGTCATTGTCTGGGACTGTGAGTTGAGATATTAGCTACCCTATTGTCTGATCAAATTGTTTGTTGTTAGCCTATCATCTTGCTTCAGTTGCCTTTAGTACATTCACACTGCTGTTGTGCACACACTCCACCTCCCTGTTACCATCTTGTCTTCGCAGATTCATCAGTCTATCAGTCTCAGCAGTCACCAGTCGCCACCAACCCCAGCGTCTGAACTAAACACCAAAATCTTTCTGTCTTGATAATCACATATCATCTGTTAATCTGTACACTTGGAATCTGTAATAAACAATTATCTTTACTTCAGTTACCGATGTCTCCTGATTGAACTTCTAATGTCTAATGCTTACATCCACGTTTGCTTTCAAGCTGTCCTCTTCTTCCCTGTCTTTGTTAATAGGATGCTAGATCAGTGTGAGGGATCAAAAGAGAGAGTTTGAAAGAACAGGAGAAGAAAGCACAAAAAACATTTCCGTTGCCAATTTACAGAATTACATTTTTTTTTTCTCTTCCACCTCATGTACAGAGTTGCAATCTTGTCTGCTGTGGTTTAGAGATTAGACATGAAACCACCATCCTCATTAATACCACAAAAAAGAGAAGTATTTTATATCCGTCACAGAAGACATTTGATTTGGTTTTTAAGTCACACGCTTTGGCACAAAAAGCAGGTTTAACTGGCCAACTGGATGTAATGATGAATAGAAACACAAATAGTTCTTTGATTAAGATGTTTTGTAATTAGACAAAATTCCAAATGATTCACCACAGTTCTTTTAATCATATAAGAGCAACAAATAACGACTACTTTCATTATCAATTCATCAACTGATAATTTCTCGATTTCAGACATTAATGAAAATGATGAGCTGTATGATGCATATGTGTTAGACTGATTTCATGTAAAAGCTGATCATTAATATAAACTAGTCCATACCCACTGAGTGCACAGTTTCCCACGTACAGTTTCACATGGTGTGTGTTTGGGATACAGGTCATCGGAAATTGCAGAATAAATAGTCAACTGAACCCATTAAGAAGAGCAATTTATTCAGACAGAGTTTTTCAAAAACGTGCGTCAGACAGAATGACACACTGACAGTTTCCCTGATTATATACAGCATACCATACCATGACTTAGTCATACCAAAAATTAGAAAAAAAACCAAAAACATTGGGCCACAGGGGGAGCCACAGCGATCGGTCGCATTTTAGCCATTTTTAAGCATTTTTCTGTTGTTATAGTGCCACCCAGAGTTAAATCAAGAGTCAAGATTTAAATTTCTCCAGTCACCTTGAGCCGTCAATAACGGAGGGGTCCCCTCAGATTATGTGTGGTCATGTGCCTACAAAGTTGCGTGGTGATCGGTGAAACCCTTGAGATGTTATACACCTTTATGTGATGAGCCACGCCCTCCGCAATATTCATTGCCTTATAGAAGCTCAGTTTTAGTAAGTTTTCCAACTTTTGCCAAGAGGAAACTTTAGATATTGGTCCCTAGATCATGTTCACCGTGTTTCATGCAGATCGGTCAAACTTCCTAGGAAGAGATCGATTTTAAGTGTTTTTCAAAAAATTCAAAATGGTGGAAAATCGATATAACCGGAAGTTATGGGTTCTTGATGCAAATTTGTTCCTCATGAGGAGAGGCATCTCTGTGCAAAGTTTCATGTCTCTACGACATACGGGGCATGAGATATGCCCATTCAAAGTTTGCCATTTCAGTCAGTTGCTATAGCGCCCCCCTTTGGCCAATTGATGTAATATTGCTTCATTCACATGCTCCCATGAGCCTCTACCACTGTGCCAAATTTCACATGGATTGACCAAGTCAGTCAGGAGTAAAACGTGGAACAGAGACACAGACACACCCACACCCACAGACCACTTTTCGTCATTATGTAGTAAGATTCAATGGCAATGAGGCAGCCAATGAAAGGCAATTAAAACAGTCACATGGACAAGGGAAATTCATTTATAAATAGGTCATTACAATGAATGTAAAATTTCCCATAAAAGTATTGTGAAAGAGTTTAAAATGCTTAAGACTTGTGGAAATGGTTAAAATGTTTTTTTTAAAGTGTTCAAAGGGTTAAAAAGCTGAGAGGAAATGCTAAAGTTGAAATATCGCTGAAAGTTTTACATTTGACTGAGTTTTAAAAGTAAATGTAACTATAAAAACAGAATGTGACAAAATGCAATGGAAAAAAACTTAACTATGTAAATGATGACAT
The DNA here is from genome assembly GCA_035609425.1 of Epinephelus awoara. NCBI lineage: Eukaryota > Metazoa > Chordata > Actinopteri > Perciformes > Serranidae > Epinephelus > Epinephelus awoara. The sequence goes on along the minus strand of CM069299.1, from coordinate 5,157,882 downwards.
ACACAGGGCACTAAAAGTCCACTGAAACTTCCACCAATGAGACAAAAAAGCTTCTTTTTTTTAGGGGGATTTGTTAGCATTGAGCAATGAACTGCAGATTGAACCAGCTAAAACTTCTCCTGGTTAGAATTCCTTCAGTGTTCTTTGTTCAAGAGGTTTTTACTGTGAGCTGAATTATCTGCAGAGGTCTCTTCCTCTCCAAAACAAACAGACCAGGTTACTAAAGTGCTAAAAACACTGAATAAAGCAGTTTCACTGTAAATCAGTGAATCTCCCATGATATTTGGCATGTCAGTGGAATCAGCTCACCCACCACTTGCTAATGTGTGTTTATCTTTTTTTCTCTGATAACTTTTTTTAACCGACACGGTAGAGGTTTACAGCGGAAAAAGAATAATCCACAGAGCCAACACATTCTCATCCCAAGTTGTCACATATCTTTCTCAGTGGACTTTCATGTCTACATATTACTATTACTATTACTATTACATAATACCCTCTTGCATCTGCAGTTGATGTTCAGGGATGCCGTTACCAACGCCGGGACATCACCAAACGTTAAGTTTAGGCAACAAAAGCCCAGAGTTAGTTTTTAAAAAAAGACATCATAGTTTGGCTCTACATTCATATGGAAAGCGACTGGTGGGCCCCCGTTCTCCCCTCCTACCCAATGTATAGGGACTTTCTAGCTCCTTACCATCATTACTGGCAGTACTTCAAACTGATGCCAACCTGTGGCATGACATACCACCGCGACAGGTGCCATTCAGCCACGTTTAAACTGACACCGCCTGTCCGTGTGTCATACTGCCATGACAGGTGCTTTCCCGCCAACCGGCATTGTATCATAACACTGCTAAAGGTTCTGTCTGGTCACATTACAAACTAATGCTGCACAATGTCATATCATACCACAGCCAAAGGTGGTTTTTGCCGCAGGATGAGAACGGGCTGGCAGAGATCTTCTAAAAAAAAACAGTACAGGTGATTTAAACGGGAAAAAAGACTAAATGAAGTAGTATCGTGTTACAAAACAGTGACAATCTCGCACTGCTTATTGCAAATGAGCTTTTGACTACAATGGCAGGTGCCAGTCTATGGTTTGTCTATTCTGGGCTACTGTAGAAACATGGCAGTGCAACATGGTGATTATATTATATTCCATTTCTGCCAATATATCCCCCTAAATCCTTCACACTGGACCTGTAACTGACTAACAGAAGCATGGTAGTATTCTATTACAGGGCCACTGGTTGGTTTCTGGGGCTGTAGGGAATATAAAGAAGCTGCCATGAGTTGTAGCTTTCACATGGTAGGAAATTTGCTTTTTGCTCATTGTGAAGTGGGGACATAGTACAGACACTTGCAGAGGCAAAGCACAGCGAATCATCAAAGCTAATTTTAGTATTGGATTGAGCTCCGTTAGTGAACTACATACCTATGCACAAACCTGGCTGCTGACATTTCATCTTGCATTCCCTTTACTTGCGAGATCTTGGTATCTTTTTAAAGTAGTGTCATAGAGCTCAAGGAAGAGGATGAGCTTTCCCTCCATCACTCTGTCTCCCCTACTTGCATGTGTTGCTCCTGGCTACATCAAATACAGCTGTTATCTTGTCGGTTGCGCTTTGAAAGGTCAGAGTTGGTTCATGTTGGAACATGATATACAGAGACAAAAGAACTGCTGAAGGCCAACTTGTAGTCTTCTCAGTGTTGGCCTCGCATGCTATGCTAGACAGGTTCTTATATCTTATATCTAAGATTGACCTGCTACAACAAAAATTAGCTCTAATCTCCTATTGCCGTTAAGAAGGCTGCAATTCATAGCAGCTTCATTATATTCCCTACAGCCCCAGAAACCAACCAGTGGCCCTGTAATAGAATACTACCATGCTTCTGTTTGTCAGTCATATGTCATGTCAGATTAGGCAATTGTGAAGTCATAAAATCTTGTCATGACTTGGCTGACAGACATAACAGACTACATGTTGGTCCACAACCAATCATCCCTGGTCATCTTTCACAGCGTGCATGATGTCATCAAATTATTGTCCAATTTATATTATTATTGATATTATTTCAGTCACTATGGCTGTGCATGTGCCTGCTGAACTGTTGTAGTAATGTGCCACGAGCAAGCATGCAAACTACGCAAGTCACTGAATCCTCAATAAAATTCACAATAAAAGTCTTTTTAGAAAATGGAGGGATTCTCTCAACCAAATTATAGGGGGCTTTTAATTTTTAAACAGATACAGGAAATGTTAAGTTTGAAATGATTTAACAGGGCAAACGGGAGCAGATTAAAAGTAAAAATAGAAAAATACAGAGGGAATGAGAAGTAAAGGCCTGTTTCTGGAAATAATGGCCTGTTTCTAGTGTAGTCCATTTCAAATGAGGCTGGTACCCTCTGCAGTTGTGGTGAGTAAAAGCCCTGCCACTACTGAGAAGGGACTGGCTGCAGACCTCCAGCCTCATAACCCACCTCCAGCGTGGGGACCCATCTCCATTGCAAGGACGCAATATGGCAATATAATACAGTGTAATAATATGTAACACAATGTTATATTATATTATATTGTATTATAGTGGCATGTAATCGTTATTTTCTGATAAAGAAGCACTCGATTTCCACTATGGGCCGTATGATTTTCCACAATAGGTCCTGGCTATGGAGGTCTGCAGCTGGACGCTATTGCCACTATTAGTGAATTTTATTCCTTTACATCTTGAAGAAATAACAGTTTTTGCTAGCTTGATGCTAATAGCAATGCTCATTGGGTTGCTGAAGTGCCTCTGCTGAGGTGTTGTTGTCATACAGTTGTCCATGGCTGCAGATCTGTGCTCTGTGTTTCTACTGGTCAAAGTGATGGCTGTGACGGGAAAGTTGTGAACGACAAAAAGAAAGTCAAACATGTTAGACTTTCTGTCAGGATGTTGTGAGGCATCCCAGACAGTCATCTACTATGCCACACTACACGACATGAAATGGTGGATTATCGCTAACGACACTCATTGTCATTCATGATCCAAGCAGACATCGCGCTGTGTCGGGCTGGCTGGCATTAGAGTCCCTGTCTTTGTATCCCACCAGCCAGCTAACCGTGCCTCTCTGCACTGTCCTCATACAGCCAGTGTTGCCAACTTGGCTACTTTCTCGCTAGATTTAACAAGTTTTTAGCAACTTATTTCTGAGAAGCAATTGCAATAAATTTAGCAACTCATTTAGACCATCACATCCTTACATGTTGTTCAGAGTAACCACAATCCATGACACTGGGTCTCTCCCTCTCTCTCCTCTTGCAAGCGACCAAAAGTGTGGGACAATAGTCTGTATGTAAAGATGGATGCCATGTTTCCACTTCCTCCTTCTTTGCAAAAAATGAAGCCAAAATATCCCAGATATGGCTTCCGCCATCTTGTGCTGGTAATGTCATTTGTAACTGGTGTCTGCGCAGGAGCGATCTCTCTGGTGTCAAGTTCCCACCCATACATTAGTCCCACCAATCGCAAGCAGCATCATTGATTGTGAGAACTGTGGTTGGCACACTCAGCTGTCCATCATGGCTCAACCTCCTTTTTATAGCATAAAGTAATGTAGTAGTAGTAGTTATGACCAAACCTTTTAGAAAATCAAAATCTTGAACATACAGCAGTGTGAAAAGAACTATCTCAGATGTCAGGAACCATCTTTGGGAAAAGTTTATTTGACCTGTACCTTGAGTTTTCCCATCTGCTAAAATGGGGGGTGCGCGGTTTATGACCTATACAGCATCCAGCCACCAGGTGGCAATCCAGATGTTCTGGCCTCACTTTTATGGAGCAGTCATATCATCCAAAAGGTAGTTGCGAAGGGCCCCGTGTTTTCACCATTCCGTAGTCGAGCACAAACATTGATAGAAACGTTTTCTCTGCTGGTTGCCACTGTAAGATCCTTCAGCACCATTGCCATTGTTGGTAATTTTTATACTGTTAGCACAGACAGCTGCACCTTTAGCTGTTAGCCACCAGCTCAGCCACCCCCATGTTGAGAAATGAATTATCCAGGCCCAAACTTTGGATCATTATCATCTGAATGTCATATAGATAGAGCAGCTAGTTCAACTGAAATATGCATTCTCCTCACATTTTTTGTCGAGAAACACTGTAACAATACACTGGCTGTATAATTTTGTTTTTCAAAAGAGAATTGATCTGTTTTTTGTACATATTAGTGGACACAAAGACAGGAGGTGAGGTGATTTTAACATTACCTGTTCTGGTCAGTGATTTTAATCCCATCCATATGGGATTAAACATGCTTAAACCAACATAGAGGCCAGTTTTGGAACCAATATGACAACAGAAGAAATTAATGGTGCAAGTAAGGAGTTCAACTAAAAGAATGCTAAATTAGCTATTAACAGTTCATGTTTGCATTGTACCCATGGAAGCACATATAACTGTCATAGGATAAATTTGATACTTAAGAAAACTCAGTGTTGTGTTTTAGTGTTTGATTGTATTTGTCCCTTGGTGATCAAAAAATGCCTAAAGGTAGATTCCAGTATGTTATTCTTGCAATTGAGAATCATTCTTTACTGCTTTTCTAGCACAAAAACAGGCTTTAGGACAGCCATCCTCAGCCTGACACATGTAAACAAACTGACGTGCAATTTGCCACCAATGTAGATGTCTATATTTACCCTGTGTTTACTTTCCTCTCAGACTCAGAGACAAGAGTTGAAATGACCATGTAAAAACCATATTTATTTGGAATGCTGTAAAAAGCTTTCACAGCTGGACATGAATTGCATTTTTTCTCTACAACAGAGGTGGCGAGTGCAAATAAGCATGATCTACAAAGCCACAACGGCCGCCTTTATGGGAGGTACGCCAGGTTACAATATAGCACAGTTTTTCCTCAGTTCAGTTTTAATTACCATTTTAAGCCACAGCTGATTCTGTCCACCACACCTTTCAGCTGCTAGCAACAAACCTGGAAAGAATTTACCAGACCATTTTAGGTTTTTATGACTCCGCGCTTGTGACTGCTGTGTTTGGAGGCATTATATTTTTGGGTTTTCCATAAGTAGGTTTTCTTGTGTTGTCTTGTGTGTTTAGTATCACAGAGCACCTTGAGGGAGTTTCTTGAAACATGCCATCAATATCTACTTGGACTCAGTGATAAACTGATTAGATTTTGGTGGTCAAAGGTCAAAGATCACCATGACCTCACAAGACATGTTTTTGACCATAATTGAGAATTCATACTCTAATTATGACAAAATTTAGTCGAAATTGTAGAAAAGTGAAGCTAAAGTATCCCAGATACAGCTGCTGCTGTCTTGTGCTGCCTTTCGGAGCCAGAACCTGCGCAGTAGCGATCTCAGCTGTATCAAGTTGCCAACCACACACCCGTCTGACCAATTGCAAGCAGCGCCATTGATTGCAAATGCCAACTGGCACACACACACCTGTCAGTCATGACATCAAAACCCCTTTTAGAAAACATGGAGGGGGCAGGGTTTATGACCTATACTGCAGCCAGCCACCATGTTGTCCATTTTTATGTACAGTCAATAAACAGACATGAACTAAAATTGCAACTTGACAGGTTGGCAGAGACATACAACCGCAAGGCAGTAATTATGTTTAACATGTTTTTTGGATAATTAGTCTTCAGTGTTCCAGGGTTTCTATTTTTCTTGGGACCGTGGGAACATTGTGTCCTTAAACTATGTAATTGGAAGTCAGGATATACTGCATACTGCTGAGGGGCAAGCACATACAGGATCAGCTCCCTCCCCACCAGACAGCAGCTACAGATGTGTTCACAGAAATGCAGTGGTCTGTTGCTCAGATGAAAACAGGCCATATAGTTTGCCAAACTAATCAATCAATCAATCAATCAATCAATTTTATTTATAAAGCCCAATATCAAAAATCACAGTTTGCCTCACAGGGCTTTACAGCATACGACATCCCTCTGTCCTTTGGACCCTCACAGTGGATAAGGAAAAACTCCCCCAAAAAAACCCTTTACCAGGGGAAAAAAAACGGTAGAAACCTCAGGAAGAGCAACTGAGGAGGGATCCCTCTTCCAGGACGTGCAATAGATGTCGTAAACTAAGGTGAGATAAGGACACTGGAGGCGATTCAAGGCCAAACTCATACATCTCTGTGTGAAGACACACTGGAGATTCCAAGACTTCCTCACAGGGATAAAGTTCTGAGTCTATTACACAATACAGTGCTCAGCGATTTACAGGAAAATGATGCAACATTGGGGAGTTTTTGCAAAATGCTGCAGTATAATCATTTTTCATACATTTTGTCAAAGTTTGTCACCTGCAAAAAAGATAAGGGTGATGAATGTTCCTGTAAACAGTTTCCACCCTGTGCCGTACATTCAGATTATAATGTGAGGATTTCTTTGATGTGCTTTATCTCTCCTATCACTGACATTTTAGCCATTGCAGCAGAAACCAATCTGGAATCAGCCAGGCTCTCTAGTCTCCCACTGCATGTTTGGGGACTGTGGGAACACAAATGCTTGGAATCAGACTCTGACACAATTTAATTCCACTAAACACACATATGTAGTGTGCAGTTTTGACAAGCCAGATTGACCATTTATCATTTAATGATCAATCATGTGTCATTTCTTTATGAAAGCTTCATTTTTCTTTTGTGCAAATTACATATTCCCAAATCGCACTGTACTAAAGACATCACCTCTGCTCTGTACCACCTTCAAAATCCCTCCTATATAGCAGTCATTAAGACATTGAATACATGCTGCAGCCTGCACAAACATCTCCAGCCTGGGTAATTAAGGCTCTGAAATGAGAGCTATGATGACATCCACAGCTGCTTTCTGCAACCATTGACACAATAGCTCAATATCTGCCTGATATCACATGAAAACATTTTCCAAAGAAGATCTGTTTGTTTGGGTTAATGTTGTACAGGGCAATGTCAGCTTTCCCTCAACTTTTTATTGAATTTATCTTTGAAAACAGCATTACAAATACACTTTATTATCACTATCGTAGTTTAGAGATGGGGACTTTATCACTGTTTTTATTTTATAGAGAGAAGCCAACACATTTTCATTGTACATGTTTTGTATAATGACAATAAAGTTTCATTCATTCATTTAAAAGAGGCACAGATGGATATAAATATAGGGTCTCATGAATGAAACATGAGCAGAACGAATTTGTGTGTGAACTGTTCTAGAACAATCTGATCTTTTCGTAGGTACCAACAAAATCTACACCTGCCTCTGACTGCTCGTAGTGCTTGTGTTAATAAGGAATGCACATTAACTAAATAAGTTGGCAACTAGCAGATTAAAGCTTCAGATGATTGAGTTATTTAAATGGACTTAATACATGTGTTTTCTACATTTCTGTCATCCTGTCATCCAGAGAGAAGGTTTCAGATGAATTTGCATTTGCAGTTTGATCTGGTGATCTCTGACCAGGTCCATGGAGCAGTTTATGTTATGCTGGGTTCACACCACACAACACATTTGTCCATTCCGACAGTCACTATGTCAAATTAGGCGATTTTGTAGTCATAAAATCTTGCCGTGACATGGATGACATGACGGACTGCACATTGGTTCATGATCAGTCATCGCTGAACGTTAAACGAGTTTTAAAATAGATACAGAATGTATTGAGTTTGGAATGATGGCATGATGTACTAACTTTAACAGGGCAAAAAAGAGCAGACTAAACAGAAGAATGATAAATGGGGAATGATAAATAAAGGCCCATCCTATTGGTCACAACTGTGACAATTGACCTATGGCTAAGCCCCACTCTCAAACGTGATGAGCCAATCACAGTGCGTATAGCCATTCCCATACACTAGGACATTCTCTGCCTGGACGTTCATTGAAATGCATTACAGAAAGTCAGTTTTGTTCGGTTTTATGAGCTTTTTTGGAGATTTGAAGTTTAAAAATGGTCAAACGGTGTGCATGGGGTACATGCAACTCTGACACAAGGTATCCTGAGAGGCTGGGTCGATGAGGTGTATTTTTTTTTTTACACGTAACACCACATCTCAACCGAGAAAAGTGTCTCGTTTGGATAAAGTTGTGTGCTAACGTTAGACCACAGTATCAAGTCAATGTGAATAAGATTAACAATGATGTCTACATCTGTTCTAAGGTAAGTCAATATTGTGTTTGAGGCAACATATTGTCACTTTGCTGGAAAGAAATGTAAAGTTATCTTTAACATCTCTAGCTAACGTTAGCTAAAGCTAGCCTAACGTTAGCTCCTAGCTGCATTGTTCATCATGTCACCTTGTTTGCTGGGAGTTCATTAGCATATTTTGTTCTAGTTTTGTACTTTGGTGATCGTACATCATTGTTAGCTGTTGTCCAAAGGGCTCTAGTTAAGCTAACGTGGAGCTTAGCTTCATTAACTTCTCTGTAATTGCAGGGATAACAAAGGTTGGCAAACGTTATGCTGAATGATTCAGTGTAAATACTGTAGCACCAAACTAACGGAGAGACACTCTTGGTAAAGATGGTAAAAAGGCCGTTATCCTTTTCTCATATTCTGAGCCAAAAACCTTAACTTCAGTGGCACTTTAACTTGTTGTCTTTGATGGTGATGGCAACGAGATGCGGTTCACAAGCGTACACTGTGACCTGTAAATTTTGGCTTGTAATTTAAGCTAATGTAATATGTAATATGTCCCTCCAATGCGTAGTTTAGGCCCTTTTGTTACTTCTCAATGACATCTGATCGTTATGTCCCCAAAAATCATCAGTTGCCTCCTGTGAAATGCCGTGTACTGTGACACCTGCCATAGCGCCGGTCACTGAATGTTGATAGTTTGTCCGAGTGAGTGGAGGGGGCGTGGCTTAGCCATAGGTCAACTGTGATAGAGAGAGTTGTGAAGGACATAAAAAAATCAAACATGCTAGACTTTCTATCGGGATGTCATGAGGCGTCCCACTTGCTGCATCGGTTTTCATCTGCTATGACACAATACACTGGATAAAACAAGAGATTATTACTCACAACATTTATTGTCATTCACAATCCGATCAGACACTGTAAGACAGCCTTGTCGGCCTATAATTGGGCTATCATGTTGTGCGAACCTGGCATTAGAGAAGCAGAAATAAATCAATTGTCCCTGACTGAATCCATGATTATCAATACCCTCTTTCATACCAGTAACAATCCCACTTAGGATACAGGTTAGAATAAGGCCCAAGGAAGATCCCAGTTTGCCCTGGGGTCCCAAATCTGCCCCTGTGACTTTGTTTTAGTCCAGCCACAACTTGATGTGGGGTTTTTTGCCCAGTAAAGTGAAGGAGGGCATATTTATGCTGCATAATTCTCCACCAGGTAGTATGATTATGGCAAAGCAAAAGTGTTTTACAGATTGTGTGTGTCCGTGCATGTGTATGTCATTGGATGAGCTGCTCACAGGAGCTGTCACAGTACAACCGCCGCTGGTGACCGACAACAGAAAGAGAGGGGAAAAGGATGAGATAAAGGGGATTTTCTGTCTTTTGTTCCTTCTGTGTGGGATGAAAAATCTCTTTGCAGATTTGATACGCTCCCCCCTCCAGCTAAACACTCTTGTCAGGACAAGTGTTTAAAGACAGGAGAGAGAGAAACAAAAGACAAGCAGACACACACAAAGACTTGGATCACTTTGAATTTGACAGCTTCCCCAGTACACATTCTGAATGAGAAGGCAGACCATGCCAAGGACACACAGTCACCTCTCACAGAGTCTTTTATGTCTTGTAAGCGGCCCCCTTCCCAGACAAACATGCATTACTCCTCTCACCCTCACCCCTCTATCCCCAGTTCATGAATCTGTCTCTACAGAACGGCCCTAGCCACCCTCGGAATTCGTGCAGTGGTAACATAAAGCTGGACCACTTACAAGCATGTGCTAGCTGGGTGTTATAATCATGAATGCCAGTGGAAATGGTGAAGATGACGAAAGCCATAGGCATAGGATTGGGTAGGGACGGTAGGGACACGTCCCTACCAATATTCAGCCCCTTCTGTAATTGTCCCTACCAGTATAAACACTGGCTGTCAGCGTCCGCTCAATCAATATGGTACACAAAGGGTTGCTGCCTCTAACCTCGTACTGCTCATCGATTGGCTCTACCGTTATTTTTGGTAACGTGTGATTGGTTCTCCCCAGCGCCGCTCTCTCGACTGACTTTGTGGGTGCGCGTACCTTAGAGTTCTCTGCAGTTTGTGAGGGAACAACACATACATGCGTGTCACCGTTAGCGCTCCACACTGGAGCACAGAGTGTGAGCACAGCGTACATTTCAAATTCGCATTCTACAAACAAACACATGCAGATTTCACGGCTGAAAAATGAAACGCCAGCAGGCCCAGCACCAACAACAGTCATTGATGAACTGGATGAAAAGGAAGAAAATAGATGTGTTTGTAAAAAGTGACTGAATCAACTGCCATGAGCAAAGGGCAAAAGCATTTGTATTTACTGCACTTCATACAGATTCATATGAGGAAATTAAACCATAAGTTTTGGGAAACTCCCAGGAAAGTATGTGCTAAGTGACCACGAGGGATGCTCTAACTCCTGGAAAGTATGTGGCAAGTGACCGTGAGGGATACTCTAACTCCCGGGGAAGTATGTGGTAAGTGACCGGGAGGAGTTATACTCTAACTCCCGGGAAAGTATTTGCTAAGTGACCGGGAGGGATACTCTAACTCCCAGGAAGTATGTGGTAAGTGACCGGGAGGAGTTATACTCTAACTCACGGGAAAGTATTTGCTAAGTGACCGGGAGGGATACTCTAACTCCTGGAAAGTATGTGCTAAGTGACCGGGAGGGATACTCTAACTCCCGGGGAAGTATGTGGTAAGTGACCGGGAGGAGTTATACTCTAACTCCCTGGAAAGTATTTGCTAAGTGACCGGGAGGGATACTCTAACTTCCGGGAAGTATGTGGTAAGTGACCGGGAGGAGTTATATGCTAACTCCCGGGAAAGTATGTGCTAAGTGACCGGGAGGAGTTATACTCTAACTCCCGGGAAAGTATTTGCTAAGTGACCACGAGGGATACTTTAACTCCTGGGAAAGTATGTGGTAAGTGACCAGGAGGAATTATACTCTAACTCCCGGGAAAGTATGTGGCAAGTGACCGCGAGGGATACTCTAACTCCCGGGAAGTATGTGGTAAGTGACTGGGAGGAGTTATACTCTAACTCCCGGGAAAGTATTTGCTAAGTGACCACGAGGGATACTTTAACTCCTGGGAAAGTATGTGGTAAGTGACCAGAAGGAATTATGCTCTAACTCCCGGGAAAGTACATGTAAGTTCCTGGGAGTTATACGTTAACTCCCGGGAAAGTGGGCAAGAGGTACACTCTAAAACGCGGGCTGACTTATGAAGTGTTACCGTGATCAGTTTCGGATGACGTGAAATTGCATTACAAATCATCAACATACAGGTCGCTGCCATGGAGCACTTTTATGTCCCTACCAATGTGAAAATCAAACCTACGCCCTTGACGAAAGCAAAGTGTGTTTTCACACCTAGATAGTGTCTGAAATCATTCACTCATTCACCCCCTACTCACTATATGGGGAGTTAAAACATACCATATCAACAGGGGCTAGTGGTCCATCCGTAACAAACACCAACATGCATATATTTTGATAAACACATATACTGTGCATATTTTCCCAAATTAATGAATAACGTTACAAAGTACTCTGTGGGCATTTATGTTGTGCATGTTATGTGATAGTTTTTTAATGTAACATTACCTTACGTTACGTTATGATGCACTGCTGTCATGTACCAACGAACGAAAAAGAGAAGAGACAGATTGGTGACTGCAACCTGTCCTAAAAAATGTAAGTAATTCAAGATTTGATATATTTAAGTTTATTTTACCAGTAAGTTATGTAATAAATTGTTAGTTTAATGTGTAGCCTAATGTTGTGCATTACACTATCACAGCACAAATCACTAGTAGAGCCTTAGCTCACGAACATTAGCTAGCTTATTAGCCCTCTTCTGTACAGCATGAAAGAAAGTCAAGAGGCTGAGGCTGAAAATCTAGACAATGTGAATGTGCCAAAAATTGTAGCGCACTGAATGGCAACTTAAGGCTGGCTTCAAAAGAAAAAGGAGTCAGTCCCCATAGACCCCCATGTTAAAATGCCCAACATTGCAGCAGAGATAAATCTGTTTACGGCCTGGTACAATAAACAGTTTTGGTCTCTATAGCTAATATCCCCTCTCATGACAACTGTAGCTACATGGGGGTGAAATTTTGGACTATGGGATGAAATTTTAAGGGCATGGCCACATTAAGTGGCAGATGGGTGCCATCACTAGGCATCATCACAGTTAGTCACTGAACTTAACATGTCTGTCGTGTTTGTGGTGTTGGGGCCTTTTGGAGAGGTCTTCATGCACATAATATGGTTGGCTGTGTGGTAAATTGTAGTAACAGATCATCCAGGACATTTGCCTTCTATTCTTTTGGTGAGTTGGCTAAATAAGTAGCTAATTACCTAGCTCATGAATTAGCCTTGCTGTGCTAACAGTACTAACAAGAGCATACACAGGCCACAGTTATTAAACCAACATGCACCAAAGAATGTAGGGTACTTATTTAGGCTACAGTACTTGAACAGTCTCTATGAAAAGGTTGAAAAATAAAGGTCCACCACATTAGTTAGCCAACATTATGCAGCAGTAACTGGACATAATTATGCTAATGTAACGTTAATGCTAAACCTAACTTGGGTACAAGGCAGAGCCAAGCACCCATTTGTTCTGTCTTGGTGAAGACAGAAAGGAAGTGGAGCTGTTCCAGTGTAAGGCGGAGGAGAAGCTGGTTGTCTTCCATATGTCGTAAGGTGGAGAATAATATTAGAGAGCAAGCCACCACCACTTTCCTGTCAGGTACAGCGTCAGTCTGCCGCCACCTCAGTCACTTAACTGGTACAATTGACAGCGCCCCCAGCTTCATTGTTGTTCAGTTTGTTGCAACATCTCTCAACGCCATCTTTGTGAAAACAAGTGGTTACAGTTACAGTTCTGTCACAAAGCTTTGTTGTGAATCATTGTATATGTAAGTAGGGATATGGAGATCCTGGAGAGGAGAAGTACCACAATGACAGAATGAAGACTACAGAATTTGCCAAATCTGTGTGATGTTTTCTGACAGTAGGAGACATATGTATATATATATATATATATTTATATATATGTTTCCTACTGTCAGAAAACATCACACAGATATATATAAATATATATATATATATATATATATATATATATATATGTCTCCTACTGTGTGTCTCTTTTAATTCCCTAACAAATAGGACATTTGGTGTGAGTTACAGGACCTGATAGAAAAAATAAAATCTCTTCTCCTGCCATGTCCCAAGGGTGATTGGTAAGAAGCAGGTCATGTAAGATGTGAAGTGAAATACCTTTTTGCTGCCCAGTCAAGAGAAAAGGGGAAAGAGGTCATAGAGAAAATTTGCAAAAAATACAACCCTCAAAAAACTGCTCAGTGTGTATATAAAGCTCAGCACATGTTATGATGGTTATGATGATATTTACATAGAAGTGGAGTAAAGCAACAGCAATGAAAATAATGTCATAACCAGTTAGCTAACGCAACAATGCATCTGTGCACACAGCAACAATGCATCTGTGCACACACACATTTTTTACTCCTGCATTCTGTCCCTCCCTCTGTAATGCTGTTTTGATGTAACACACTGGAGACAAATATTACACACAGTAGGGGACAGTATACGTACTGTGTTACAAGAAGTATGATTTACTAAAAAGAAGGGGAAAAAAACACATATATATGTGTGTATATATATACATATATATATATATCGAGATAGATATATATATATATATATATATATATATATATATATATATATATATATATATATATATATATATATATATATATATGTATATTAGTGTTAGTGTGTTAGTGTTAGTATAACCCTAACCCTAACCCTGGAGGTTCAAACTTGTGTCGTCTCACAGAGTTTATGATTAAAACTAAACTTTCATCTCTGTCAGAGAAAACTGATCTGAGTTCAGACTGTTTACTTACAGCACGGCTACACTCAAAGATAACTGAGCCTCCTACCTGCCTACCAAACAGCATAAAACCATAAACCTTCTGGAGTCCGGACTGAGTGCAGTCCTGCGGGGATCAAGAGATGTGAAGTCTGGCTGTTGGTGGCTGCTTGCTCCACTGTTGTTAAGGGGCTAACAAGTGGAGCTAACTGGTAACAGCTGCTGCTGTAACTAACAAACTCCACAAATCCATTCATTAGCTCCACCATCCACAGTCAGACACACGGCTGATTATTCACTGCTGAATTACAGCTCATAACTTGCAACAATGGCTGACGCTGCTCTGGTGTGGGTGTTTTTGCTGGCTAGAGATACATCCTATTGCCGACTATTTACTGGACTTTGCCAGCCTGTTGCTCACATAACACTTGAAGCATGACCATTCTCAGCTTTCAATGTCTAGAAGTCCACCACTAACATTTCTGTCACATTGTGTCTCGTCAATGAAAATGAAACCAGATTTCATCCCAGTTTTTATTATCAAGATCTACTTTTAGTTTGTCATCATATCCTTTTCATCATGGGAAAAGTTCCTTGACGAAATATTGACATCATAGTTTTCAAAAAAAATTAACACTACACTGTATATTACTATATATTATTATATATTACCGATTTGCTCCGTTCCGTCATTTCCTGGTTGCATCCTGCGGTCATATCAGGCTTGAACTGCGCTGCACTGCTTACACGATCTTCAGTGGTACTGCTCCTTTCCAGCTGTATCTCTAAGCATTCAGAAAACATGCACAAAGATGGATGAAATGAATGCATGAATAAGTAAGGACAGAGGGCCCTGTCCGTCTTCGTATGAAATGTTGTTTATAAATGAGCCCTGACCATGCTGGAGCACCAATGTACACGGGCGTGCCTGCAGCTTGTCCAGAACGCTGCTGCCAGAGTACTCACCAACACCAAGAGAGTGGAGCACATTACACCAGTGCTTAAGTCACTGCACTGGCTTCCTGTGTGTCAAAGGATAGACTTTAAAATCTTGTTACTTGTCTATAAAGCACTAAATGGTCCCGGGCCTAAATACTTCTCTGATTTACTTGTGCGTTATGAAGCATCCAGACCCCTCAGATCATCTGGAACAGGTTTACTCAGTGTTCCCAGGATCAAAACCAAACACGGTGAGGCAGCCTTCAGTTTCTATGCTCCCCGCCTGTGGAACAAACTTCCAGAATATCTGAGGTCGGCTGAAACTGTCAACTCAATTAAATCAGGGCTTTAAACATTACTATTTACTGCATCTTACCAGTGAACTAGATATGTAACTGATTGTTAGGATAATCTGTAGCTATTGTTTTTATATTTGTCTGCTGTTGCTTTTGCTTTATGTTTGCTTTTTAGATGCATTTTCTGCACTGTTTTTAACTATTTATTGTCTTGCTTTTAGCTTTTGTTTTTAATGATCTATTGTTCCTTTAATGGTTTATATTAATGTATTTCTCTTGTAAAGCACGTTGAATTGCCTTGTGTATGAATGGTGCTATATAAATAAAATTGCCTTGCCTTGCCTTTTCCCAAGATAGAGATATTGGACTACCAAAAAAATAGAAGAAAGAAAGAACAGAAAGGGAGAGAAAGCAAAGTGACTTTGTAGAAAAAAAAAAGGTGTGTGAGAGGGGTATGGTCCAAGAGAGGATGGGCAGGGGGCCCACTGAGACTGATTATGCATAGGGCCTAGAATTTGGTGCTAGTTCCCTGGCCAACACAGTTGGCAAAAAGGTGGAATACCCCACCTTCTTTTCATCCGTCTGTCCAAGAGTTGGAGTCTATCCCAGCATGCAGCTGTGTTTAATTTCTTGTGGCTGTTTTTCTGCTAACCTTAGCTATTTGATACTTTTATAGGAGTAATCCCCAAGTGCTAAATGAAACTAACAGGAGAGAGGTTTAAAGAGAAAGTGATGGCCAAAACAGTGGGCAACAAGCAATTAAGGAACATTACAACATCATTGATTAAAGCAGGCAGCATTTTCAGTATAAGCTGTTCTAAACATCTTGTGGTTCAAGGTCTCTGCTGGTTAATCATAAATAAACACTGTATTTCTATTCTCTAATATAATAAAGATGTTTCTCCATTATATCTGACTGACTGATATAGGATTGTAATCAAAGGCCAGTACAGAATCACACGCACTGGTCTAATCTGACTCCATATCCGCAGTCTCTAAGATGTACCATGCTGCTACAGTGGGTTGGTTTTTTTTTGTTCTAATCAGTGGGAATTCATAATCTATGAACCTGCTGCTTCAGCAAAGTGAGGGGAAGAGAAAAGAAGCAAGAATGTGAGAATGTTGTTGAGTTTGCAGCTTGTTGGCCTCAAGCTTTAGGCTCTTTTTTTGTATTATTAGCTATTAATCCAAAATTCTCTGCCAAGACTGTGGTTAGTCCTGAGGTGAGGCCTGCTGGCAACACCACACTTTCACCTATTCATGGAAAGGGCCTATGAAATATAGATGTCTGCTGTGGGTTTCACACAGAGGCCTGGCTCCTGTGGCTGCATGGCCAAGCAGGGAAGAAGACAATGGTTGTGATTTGGAATGAAGCAACACAGTGTTCAGCCAACACAGTCTGACAGTACAGTAAAATCGGCACAAACTCTGAACTGAACTGACTTTCACATATTTTCCTCCTGAAATGACTGTCTTAGTTAGTCAGTTATCTTTGGCCAAGAAAACAGTGTTTTGTTTACCCCATCTCCCCTTGCCATGTCTCTCACAATGGATGTCTGTGTCTGCCAATGCTGAAATTAAATAATTAAATCAAACTGAAATGTTATTTCCAATTGAGTGTGCATATCTGACTTTTTCTTTAAAGGCTTTGTTTTTAAAAAGTTAATGTTTTGCTGCCCTCTACATTTGTACGTTTCAAATCTTTTTTACCTCTGACTGCACCCAGCAGTAGACATGGTCAGAAGTGTGCTCTGTAAAGCCCAGTTCAGACCAAAGATTCACGACAAGATGCAACCGTTTTAGAACACTGCAGAGTAAAGTTGCAGCAGTGTGAACTGGCCGGTCTGAACTCAGACAGTTATGCATTTCTCTCTTGGCGTCCAAAGTTGAAATTTTTTTTTTAAAAAGTTCAATTTTGGGTTTACACCGCATTCGTTACGTCAGCTTCAGTCGATCTATTACAGCAGAAGAGGGACAAATACCACCAAGACAAACTGTCACATCTGACACGTACAAGTGTCGAACAACAACAATGGAGGAGAAATCTGTTAATAAACTGCATATATATATAAATACTGTGTTTTATCTCATGAAGACACACAGATCGGCAGGCCCATCCTCTCTCCCTGCATGCTTCAGCTTTCCTCTCATCCAAGCAAGTGCTCTATCTTGTGCGGACATGTTTATTCCATATCATAGCAACCAGATGCAACCAAAGTCATGGTGCCTCCATAGTGCTCTCAGATTCTCTCAGTTGGGCATACCCTGGCGAGTTCCTGGAATTTTCAGCAGGGAAAAAAAGTTTTGGTGGACACAGGGGTATGTGTTACCACAACCCACTGGAATGGCATCCTTAAAGGGGCTTTATGCAAAAGTGAGAACGTCTGGACACAGACATGGAGGTGTCTTAGCCAGCAGCTAATAGTTCTAATTCAAATACAGTACTAAACAGCAGCAACAGTGCTGATAGAGCTAATGGTGTTATCCAGGAGGACCCAGAGGGTAGGCGTTATACTTCTGCGAGGATGCGTTCTTGATGTCAGTGGTAACAGCTGTATGAGCACAGTGCAGAGCGGCAGCAATAAGTTAGCAGATAGACCAGCGCACCACAAAAAACCACAGAGAAGCTCAGATTACAGCACACACAGAGGTACTGTGACGTCATTCTCTGCTCAAGACACTATTACTCTACTATATTTTAACATAGCAAATAGTGGTTTGCTGCTATAATGTTCTGAATATCTCACAAAGAACCTTTAATGTGATTGTAATTTGCATTTTTTAGGTGCTCACTTACTGCTAGCCATGACCACTGTTCTGCACCTGTCTCACTGCCTGACACTTGGCTGGTGACTGTAAACATTTATGTATCTCTTCCAGAGTGTGAGCTGAGTGCAGACTGTCACCTCTCTGTTGCTCTGCCCTCTTGCGGCCACAGACACACCGGCAGCTCCTTCTCTGCTGCAGCTGCTGCTTCATCTCCCTCACTTTGTTCCATTCTCACACTCTTTATCAGGACTGATTAATGTGTCTTTTGTTTTGTGCAACTTTAAATGTAGTTTAAAGTGTAATGTGTGGTACACATGTATGGTACTTGTGATAACAAGGTACTTAAGAAAAATTACAGATTTTTAAAAATACTCCAAATCTAATTTGGTATTTTCACCCTGTAAAGGTGTATGTTTATAAATTATTTAGAAACCAGCCAGTGTTGCCAACTGAAGTGTCATCACAAAACCTCCCTCAGAATGGGTAATATACCAGTATGTGTAAGGGATAGACAGAAAGACAGAGCAATCTGAAGCCACGGTGAGACAGCATAGCGAGTCTTCAGTCACAGAGGAGTATTGGACTAATCCTGTGGAAAGCTGACTGACATGGCTTTCCTGATCCTACTTTAATTGAAGCAGCTACTTTTATTTATATATCTCTCCTCTCACTCCATGTTCTTTCTCTGTCATCCAAACGGGACCAGTGGGTAGCTGGTGATCACGATACATTGACAGCTGCTAATCTTTCATATTTTTAGCATTTAATTTATCCAATGATGCTAACAATGTCACGTCATAAAGTTTCCAAATCTGCCAAAAAAAATTAGTAACATTTGTTCTAATTAAGTTATTAAATGCCAAATTTTAGCCGCAGTTCTTTACAAGCTGTGTGTGATTCCCACAGATCCACTGTAATCCCTCCAAGGGCTTATTTATGCTCTACGTCAGATACATTGAGCTGTGTAGTTGAGATCAAAATTAAGTTTGAAGATGAGTGTACTCTGACCATTTTGTACTCATTACTCATGTGATGTATTATCTCAGCAGTCATGCAATAACGACTGCGAGTACTCATGGGTCAGAACGTCAGACTGTTAACAGGTGTTGTGGCTGGTGGGATCTCATCACAAGATCTCATCTCTGGTTGAGATATTTTAGTGTGGACCAAAGTGATGGACTTACAGAGCAACCGACATTACTATCTTGAGGGGCACACTGCTAACATGGTTAAAAACATTGTGAGGTGAAAAGGCTTTCTGTGGAGTTTCTGAAAACAAGTAGTGCTACAGAACAGTGTTTTGTCCTAGTGGGCCCCCAGTTTACATGGTTGCAAACATTGCAAGTTTCAAAATGTTAAAAATGCAAATGTTTTATTAAGCCTCCCACAAACTGAGATTTAAGCAAGTTTAGTGAAAGCTACATGCTACTGTGCAACATGGACCTAATAACATTGAACAGGACATCAAGTTTCCTGTATGTAGACTGTACAATGACAGCGTCTACTGAATCGCAGGCATTTAGCTTTCATAAGCATTTAACATTTGTGTCTTTTCACACCGCATTTTTATTGGTTGGTTAGTCGGAGTAGGTGCTAACAGCAGTCACGCTGAGATGGTCATCCCAAATTTCTGACACTGTCAGAATTTTATCCCAGGGTGTCTATGATGACAAGACCGCGTAATCAGCCGTCCTTGAGCCTCTCTCAGTGTGCAATGTAGAACCACTGTTTGAGACCCACTAACCAAAGATATCGCCATGTTTCTTTCACATTGGTCATCTTTTGTCCGGGACAGCCCAAAATCACACAGTGTGTACCGGACTTGAGGAACAAATCACATTTGGATCTTAATGATACATACAAAGAGTTTTGGTGAAAAACACAGACTAAACAGAACTTCATTTGTTTACAGGAAAATCATCAGGGCACCTTTAACTATGTTGAGTGGTGAGTGGTTGGAAGGTGTTCAGCAATCTGACAGCCTGTTTCTGACAAGACGAGATGAAACTTCTACTGACACTTGTGGCCCCCAGCTCTTTATCATCTCTCTTTGTCTCTCTTTCTCTTTCTCTTAACAACCTATCTAGGGTCAATAATGCATGTAAGCATAACACAGGGAGAAACAGATATTTAAGTCATCCCGTACTTCACAAGAAGGGTCAAGAGAACAGAATGAGACAGAGAGGGTAGAAGATAATGAAGTGCTAAACCAGGGTGGCTGTCCACACATACAGTTACTCAGTGTGAAGATGAATGGGATTAGATAATATGACCTATGAACACCTTTTAAAGGTCATCTTTTATTGGAATGTGCTGTCAAAACCAGAACAGACAGACTGAAAGACAGACTGATGATGTTCCTGGAGTTCAGAGTAAAGGGCTGAAGACTCAAATGTCGGCAGTTGATTGTGGGTGATGAAATGTACTGCTACTCTTCCTATACCTCAACAATTAACCCATAGGAGTGGTTTCTGATCTGCTTCATCTGTGGTGAGGGCTTGGTAAAACTAAGAGAAGGATTGTGGTCACGGTCCTGTTGTTTTCCAAGGTAAAACCACACCACACTACTTCTGCACGGCTGTCAGGACACTTGTACACCCGTAATAGTGTTCCTTTGGTCCAAATCAAGGACAGAAATTACACATTGCTGCCTTTTCCTGTTCACTTTGACATATTACTAATAAACTAAGAGGAGCAAACGTGAAGTCACATGGATGATGCGTATTTTTATGCTCTCTAGTGTCACAACAGGCTCTCATTATAACAACTGCAACAAGACGGTGTAAGTCATTGCTATGACTTGACTCTCTGGAGGAAAGGGAACCAACAAAAAAACTAGATGTATTTGTATAAGTGCAGTTATTTATTCATTTATTAATTTATGACCTGAAAACAAAAGAGGAGAACTACAAGTGAAGATGGCCTGCAAGTGCTGCTGCCATAATCAAATACATGAAATAAAAAATATATATATATCTATATATATATATTTTATTTATTTAATTTTTTTTACAGTGTAACTAACTAGAAATAGGAATATGGCTTAAAACAGCATTGCAATATCTTTAAGCTAAATCATAGTACATAAAATATTACATCTTGACTCACCAGGCCATATCTTTTAGGCAATGGTCTTTATAATGTCTGGGACTGTGAGTTGTTTAGCTTAGTATATTTCTCAACCGCAACAAGTCTCTCCTCATCCAGTCTTTGTCACACACAAGACACAGCAACAGCAACAGAGTTCTCTTTATGCATCCATGGTGAGGAGAGGAGTCCAGCTGCCATAGGAGCAGGAAACAGGAGCTGGTATGTACAAGCAGAGTGCAAGTGGGGGAAAAGTACATTTATTTCTGGGGGTGGCAAGGCTGGAAATAAGACAGTGGCGTAAAGTGCCGTGGGATGGTAGAGCTTAGACTCTCTGTCCCAACAAGCAGTGCTCAATCTGTCAATCTCCGTCATTCAAATGCCACTATGATGGACATACCCATATCACTTTCAAATTTCACTATTAATGATAATGTAGCATTTCATTTTAAATAGGAAACAATCATTAATTTGTCAATGTGTTTATATGATTTAATCTCGACTACTAGACTATGTTTATGAATTATTTGTTGCAATTAAAAACAATTTTGACTACTATTTGGATGTTGATTATTTGAAACAAATTTTCTTGGGCCTATAAATGAACGCCAATGAATCATGAAAGTAATATCTCAAGTTGTTTTTTGCACATCATCCTCTGACCACCAGAGTCTGTAACACACAAGCGGTAAGAAGTGCACTGGCTTTCTGAAGTAATCATCTTCTGAATAATACCACATAACATTTAGCCATCATCTCACTTCCCTTCACTGATCAGAGTCGCTCTCTACGCTGCTGCCACAGCGGGTTTCCACGGCAACGCCTGTGAACTACAAAGATTAAATAGTCCGCTCAGCTGTGGCTTGTGAAAAACTCTTGATTTTAACTGTAAAACACATTAAAGCATAAATAATTGATTTAATATGCATTTCTTTGGTAAGTGACCATGGTATAAGCGGGTTAATGCCAGGGAAGCAACTGTCCTCCACTCTCAGGCATTAACCCATACCTGTACAATCCTGACAAAGGTCTCCAGCACACCTCTGTTCAAGTGAGGAGTAAAACTTTTATGTATAATTACTCATACACAGGCTCTCATGGGGTTCTCTTGGCATCAGCGACAGCATTCAACAACACAAACTGCTCAATATGAATCCGTTTTTATTGACATTGGAGGGCACTACCAGTTGGTGGTGGTTGCTCTCAGCAGCTCAGGTTCTGGGCGATTCCACAGCAGTCATATCATCTTGCAGCTGTGACCTCATCTCTCTCCACTCCATTCAGTATCAACACTGATTGGACATCAACATAAAAGGGGGCAAATTATCACTTTAACATCACCATCTTGACAGTTCTCCCAATCCGCAAATGGTTTTGATTCCAAAAAGTACTATGTGACAGTAGACAAACTGATTTCAGCATGTATTCCTAAGATCAACGATATCCATCTGCTGATCTTGATGACTCATGGAAGTTGCCTTGATCATTCATTTGGTAACCATAGTAACACACGAGTGTCAGCATATAAGTGCATCTCCATAAATAGAACAGTGTTGTTTAGACTTGACTAAGGTGGAAAATTGATGTATCAATACAAACAAAATGTGATAAAGCTGAATAATAACACATAAACCAAATTCCAAAAGTTGGGATGTTGTGTAAAACATTAATAAAAACATAATGCAGTTATTTGCAAATC